>OZ010580.1:110766051-110883551 GCA_963932145.1 Acanthosepion lycidas | reverse complement strand
TAAGTTAAATGAGCATACCATGATGAAAAAATGTCCCAAATTTAATAAAAATAAAATCTTTATCATTAATAGGAAAGCCCAAAGAATTTTTTGCTTATAGGAAATATTAAATTTAATCTATCATGTTGAAATTAAAACTAAAATAAAAGCTTCAAGAAAATTTCTCATTTGTAAAAGTTTCGTTTTTCTTTGGATGTGATTATATATATATATATATATATATATATATATATATATATATATATATATATATATATATATATATATATATATATATGTATGTATATGTGTGTATGTGTGTGTGTGTGTGTGCGTGCGTGCGTGTGTGTGCAAGCGCGCTTGCGTGTGTGGGAGAATATGATATATAAATTTCTATTTATCAGAACCAATGTTAGGCAATTGAATGACAAAGTTAGAAATTCTGTGTTATGCATTTCGTCCTCTAGTCCTAGAGGATGAAACGCGTTACAGGGATTTTTTTCCAAACTGTCATTCAATGGCCCAATATATATATATTATATATATATATATATATATATATATATATATATATATATATATATATATATATATATATATATATGAAGCAAAGCGAGAGAGAGAGAGCAATGAATTATCTGGTATTCGAGTTTCCTATAAATTACTTCGCTATTCAGGGGCAGCATAAATCAATTGAATTTATTAACAGATAACATATGCAGTTTAACATACCTTATGTGAAAGAATTTCATTTTTGACGCCATCATAATTCTAATCTGTTCTTTCTTAGGTAGGTTATTACTGTATATAGTAATTATTATTATTATTATTATTATTATTATTATTATTATTTGATCGATAGCCAGTAAGGGATAGAATGAAATAGATAGATAGATAGATAGATAGATAGATAGATAGATAGATAGATAGATAGATAGATATTAATAGGATATAGAATCCAGACAAATTTTGATGAATTAGACAAAGTGGGAAACAATTTTATTGATTCGATTACGTGTTTCGACATCTTCAGATAGGCTTCCTCAGATCAGAACCAAAGAAATAGATGCGGGTGTGTTTATGTGTGTGTGCCTCAATATTAAATCGTTAATACTTTATCCGCTAAGCAGACGACCCTCGGTCGGGATGAAAAATAAAAATTGTATGACATTTTTCTGCATTAAATTTATGGTAAATCCTTATCTAATATTTTCAGAATGGATTGAAAGTAAAAGATTCATATATTTCCTGATAAAGTATAGGCCTGTCCAACAGATAGATAGATACAGGGCCTGTGTATATTATCCCCAAACCCGCCAACCGGAAGGGCCATGTCTGATCACTGCTTTGGAAACTTCGCTATCTGGCCAACTTTTTCATTTTTCTACCGACTTTATATACGTTACAAATGAAACTAAGCTCAACTGACTTTTGAAGCATAAGAATTTTTTCACAGATTTTCACGTCATTCTGGATTTTTTTTTTTTTTCACCCAAATCCGTGAATCCAGGCTTAGTCTCGAAAAAACGTTATATAAGATTTACTATTTTCTTTTATCTGTAATGTGTTAAAACTATTCTACTTTTTAAAAAGAAAAATCTCATGTTGATGTGAAAAATGTCCGCCAGATGGAATGACCTATTGACATGTCCTCCAATTTTCAATTTTTCTAGTTGAATTAGTCACCTACATTGCATATTGACCCATTATTAGGTTACAATAAAATTTGTATTTTATATGAATACTACCTTATGAAAATTGGGATATAATCGAATGGGGACCCTCGTATCATAACTTCAGAGTACGGGGTTCTTTCACCGACCTGGATAGATAGATTATATATATATATATATATATATATATATATATATATATATTATATATAAATATATAATTAATACGTTGGTGCAAAAATAATATCGTTTTTTGACGTTAAAAAATACGTCAAAAAACGACATTATTTTTGCACCAACCTAATATATATATATATATGTGTGTGTGTGTGTGTGTGTGTGTGTGTGTGTGTAAAAATATACAGAAAATAGGAAAGAACTCGTTAGGTAAATAATCCAAAGTTCTTTAGTATTTTTGTTATTATTTTTAAAAATTAGTGTTCGATACAAAAAAAGAGCAGAAATATAATTATTTATTTAAAAATATGATTTCAACGCTATGTAGCGTTGGAATCATATTTTTAAATAAATAATCATATATATATATATATATATATATATATGAGAGAATGAACAGATGGCGTAAAATTCCACTGTTCGTAGTATTTACTTTTAAAAAGCGCTCAGTACAAAGTAGAGCAATATATTATTATTTTTATTATAAGAGGATATAATGAAGTATCTTACCATCGCCTGAAGAAGGAGAATCAAAGTATTGAAACATGAAAGCTTTTGTGTAGCGATTACAACATGTTTTTTATTATCATGTCCTATAATAAAAATAATATATATATATATATATATATATATATATATATATATATATATATATATATGTATGTATATATATATATATATATATATATATATATATATATATATATATATATATATATATATATATATATATATATATATATATATATATATATATTTGTGTGTGTGTCCGCGCACGTACATATGCACACAAATAGACGTAATGAAGATGCATGCATATCATTCCAATGGCGATATACATGGCAGATAAATCGAAGACAAATATTGATCCGTTATCTGATCAACTAGTCAAAGTGGCGACATATTAGAATATATCGTTATTAATTCGGTTGATTTGGGAAGAAAATTAATTTGACGAATCTTATGAGAACAAACTAATTACAGAGAGACCGAAAAACAAGGTGAGTGAATGGAAAGGATTGAGCTTTGAGGGGGTTATAGTCTAATTCAGGAGTTTATTCTTACACAAACACACATACACACGCACACACGAACTTACGCGTTTTAAACAGGCGGTGTGGTTGGAACAAAAATAAAGGCTTTAAATTTTCAGTAATGAAACACTTTGTCCTAGAATCTTATGCGACTACATTAAGGGGTGTAAGGAAATTTTCGGAATATTTAATAAAAGCCGCAAAAAAAGATCTTTCGCGTGGATTTCTCTTCAGCAAAGAATAATCATCCCGTATATTGCCAACTCATAGATAGATAGATAGATAGATAGATATGAAAAGATAATGTAGATAGATAATGAACAGAATGAGATGATAGATAGATAGGTAATGAATAGACTGATATAGATAGATAGATAAATAGATATGTAAAGACAATGACGATAGATAATGAACAGAACGAGATAGATAGATAGATAGATAGATATATAGATATGAACAGAATGGGATAGATAGATAGATAGATAGATAGATAGATAGATAGATAGATAGATATGAAAAGACAAAGAAAGAAAGAAAGAAAGAAAGAAAGAAAGAAAGAAAGAAAGAAAGAATATTTCGTATTACGAAGGCGGTATTGGGATGGGCAGCAAAGCATATTGATACAAGTTGATTCTTATTATTTACCTATATGCAGATAGTTTAATATTTTTACCTACATGTAATTACTTACTAAAGTAGCGACAATGCTTCAAACATGGAAACATGACGCCGGTAAAATAAATAAATAAACGAAAGGCATTTACACTTTTCAGAAAAATATCCTGAATATTTTTCGTCAGTAACCGATTCATAATACACGGGCACACGCGTGTGCGCACACATACTGCTTACGTATGTATCAAAAATATATATTTATGTATACATACATTGTATATATGCACACATATGAATGTATGCCTATATGCGAGAGTACGTTTGTGAGAATAAACTCATACACACATGGATAATTTCCAAAGGTCTAATCGACAAGATGAAGAGGATCTGCTTCCTTAAAAGAAGGCAAAATAGAGAGATGCAACGTTGTGGCCAATTGGTAAAGATCACTGGATCAAACAGTGGCTTCTTTTACAAAGCGGGACGCAGGTTCGATCCCAGCCTGGGAAGATATTTTTCTTCGCTAACATTTCTCGAATGCGCATGCCTATAGATGTAAGACAACACTGTTCAACCAATAAAAATGGAACGTCTATTTCAAATCACTGTCGTTCCGTTCAAAGTCATATATATATATATATATATATATATATATAATATAAGCTCTACTTCTGTATGGAGCACTGTCTTCTTAAAAATAAAAACAAAAATACTAAGGAACCCCGGATTATGCACCCAACGTGTTCTTTTCTATTTTCTGCATACCTGCACAAGGATACATACATACATATATATATATATATATATATATATATATATATATATATATATATATATATATATATATATATACACGGTGTAAATAGATACTTGAAATGTTCTTGGTTTAATCCATTTCTCAAAGTAAAATCTAAATATATATATATATAATTATTTACCCAAGGCCGAATTTAAAGTGGGGTATCCTCAGCCCATAGGTTCGGGCAAAAATTCCCTACAGAGTACGTAAAAACGGAGTCAGTTTCCCGAGACGAGACTCCGCCCCTCGGCAGAGCCTCGTCTGGGGGATACCCTCTGACATAAGCCAGGTAAGTATACAAGGTAAGTATATATATATATATATATATATATATATATATATATATATATATATATATATATATATATATAAAGTGACATAGGCTCTTAAAAATACTAAATGTGTTCAACAAGTCGTTAGGTCACGAAATACAATTTGACTTACCACTAAAATCAACTACTTTTATCTAAGATGACCCCACTATAATATCTATCTATCTATCTATCTATCTATCTATCTATCTATCTATCTATCTATCTATCTATCTATCTTACACTCTATGCCCCCTCTCTCTTTCTGTTTCCCTCTCGGCCGCTCAACAGTTTTTGGTTCCCTCAATCTGTAACAAATTCGCAAAAATGTCACAAAAAAAAAGAGCATATGCAGTTCAGGGTCGAATTGATCGTCAACAGATTTCTAGGTCTATACACATATATATACACACACATATATATATTCATATATACATACATATATATACACATATATACATACATATATATATATATATATATATATATACATACATATATATATATATATATATAAATATGTACATATATATATATGTACATATATATATATATATATATACATATATATACATACATATATATATATATACATGCATATATATATACATATATATATACATATATATATACATATAAATAAATATATATGTACATATATATATATACATATATATACATAAATATATACATATATATACATATACATAAATATATATATACATATATATACACATATATACACATATATATACATACATATATATACACATATATATACATACACATATATATACATATATATATACATATATATATATACATACATACATATATATACATATATATATACATATACATATATATATAAATATATATATATATATATACATACATATATATACATATATACATACATACATATATATATACATATATATACATACATACATATTTATACATACATACATTCATACATACTTATATATATATATATATATATATATATATATATATATATATATATATATATATATATGAATCGATCCTTCCGTGTAGAACGACGGATGGGGATTCCTTAAAAAAAACAAAGTATATATTATGAGTTGAGTTCTCATATGACCAGCGTATTCGTGAAATCTTAATAAAGAAAATATGTCCTCCTTTGTAGGAGAAACTACTATTTGATTCGACACAGTCTGGTGAGGCTCTATTTTCCCTTTTAAGCAATGAGCTCTCCCCTCCCCCACTCTATTTCTCTGGAAAACCCATATCTGCCCAGTTCCGCATCTGAGACACAAAAAAAAGAAAATTTCTAAACAATTCATGGATTCATTTTTAATCCGACAATTTTATTACTTCAAACGTTATTAGAGTCGATACTCGTGTTTGAAATAGACGCCCCGTTTTTTGTTTTTTTACTTTTACTTTAAACAGTGTGAATTACGTCTATCAGCCTGCGTATTCGAGGAATATTTATAAAGAAAATGTGCTCTCCGACAGGAACCAAACCAGCGTCTTCCCGAATATATACACAAATATTCTTGCAGATTTACTCTCGTACAGGGGTCCTTACAATGATAGATATCGTCCCCTGGGGGGTTATTGGAATTATTTTAGGTTCGATAAATGCCTGGCGGTGGAGTAAATATCTGGCGGTCAAAAAGGAGTCGTTAAAAATGTCGTGGTGACTTTCGTCTAAAGCTCATCAATTTCCAACAAAATATCAATGGCCTTGTTAAATGCTTATCAAACACAATCATACCATTCATAATGTCATCCAATTCAATAAAAAGGATTTTTTTTTATTGTTATTGTGTTTATTATTACTTATATTCTGTATTATTTTTTTTTTCATTATTATTATTCGAATAAACATGTCTGTCATAGGAAGAGAGATAAAAATTGAAAAATGAATATCAAACCGTTGAGGGAAAAAGCAAATGAATTTATCATTTAATAAAATAATGATTATTATTAATACTGTATGTACTTGTTATATGAAAGGATTGATGGTATAAAAGTTTGGGGACCTCTGTATATAACATATACACACGAACACCACATAACATATGTATGAAAAATACACTAAAAATAGCGCCCATTGAAATATCGAGATTCCCACTCAACAAAGTTGGGTATTCAACTCAGTTAAATCTCGTCGTAGTCACGTCAGCTCGCGTAAACGGCGAAGCGGAATCAAGCATAAATTAACGGGGGTTGAATATCTCGAAAAGGAGAGAAAAGGGAGTTCGTGTGTAGGCAAATTCCGAACCCCAAAATCGATAGAACGCAATGAATGAACGTCATTCGAAACAAAGGGAACAACGGAGTAGATCACTGAATGAATGAAGAAATAAACAGATCGATTGAATGAGTGAAGGAAAGAATGAATGAACCCTGAGTCGATTACAGGGAACTCTGGGAAAAAATGGGGGTTTGTTGGTTGATCTCTGAATGGAATTTCCTTTTTATTTCTCCCTTGACACGCTTTTATACGAAGGCATATCAATAAGTGCGAGCATTAATTTTACACAAGCAATATTCATTTTCCAGCATACACCCCTTCCTTGTTAATGCACTTAATTCAATAGTAAACATTAATCATATCGATTAAACATTATATAGTTAAAAATTCACATCAAAATACAGCTATCTACATATCAAGCTATGGATTTATTGATCCAACTTTGCGTACGAAAGCACATGCAATAAACTCTTTTTCTCACGATCATTCTTCACTACATAATCTCTGTTTTTTTACAGAGTTTAGATTATATAAAAATAAAATAATTTAATTTTTCTCATTCTTTGAGCTCTACCAGCCATAATGAAAAAATACTATCTAAGGTAGGCGTATATAAGGCAACACTGAACAGTTTTAGGGGCGCTATTTTAAACGATTTATTAATCTCTAATTAATTAGTTAAGAAAGTGCCCCTTCTCTGAATGAGCTCAGCTAACATAAATGTACAATCTGCATGACATGTACTTTTCAGTTTCCATTTTTATTATTATTATTAGGTTGGTGCAAAAATAATGTCGTTTTTTGACGTATTTTTTTAACGTCAAAAACGACATTATTTTTGCATCAAATTCTTCTTCTTCTTCTTTTTCTTCTTCTTCTTTTTCTTCTTCTTCTATTTAGATTAATAAAAGGATAGGCTGGAATAACGATGTCCCCGGTGGATATAAAAAAAAATATATATATGTCTATATCAAGCTCATAAGTCGACATTTTCTATTCTTACTGTTATCAAGCACAGTGAGGACCGACCTCGCAATACCCACAATCATCTTTGAGAGTAGCTTACTATTACTACATTGTTAGACGGCTGGCGCCTAAAGTATTTACAAAGCCTGGTTTTATCGAGTACCTGCATTGAAAGAAGGTTGATGGAATGAATAACCATGTGTGCGTGTGTGCGTGCCTGTGTTTACGTGTCATTTCTTAATGTGTAAAACGTCTGCTTTCTGTACCTGTGTGTACTTTCTGTGTTAGTAATATTTGCGCATAGAATTGCGAATGCAATCAGATACTAAAATCATTAATACATTTAAAAAAAAAAATGACAGAAATATCAGCATATAACGAAATAGACAAGCGTCGTCAGGTTGAATGCATCGATCGATTGATGCATCGACAGAGAAACTAAATGAAAGAAAATTGCTTATCTTCGTAAATAAAATAAAGAGCAATCCTTTTAATTCTTTTTGTATGCGTAGATAGTTGTTTAAACTTAGTTTAATCAAGCACAAGACCACAATAGAGGGACATCTAGTGAGGATCAAACTCACATTCAGCAAGAGAATCTTTTTAACCATCGTATTTCGTGCAGTGTGGAGTAATGGATAATGTCCCGAAATGAGAAATCTAAGAGCCGAGTTCGAATTCCACTAAAATTCATTACAGTCAGAAAATACCGTTGAAAAAAAGGTATGGATATGGATCTATCTTTATGGACCTCAGGCTTTGGGTTAAATAGCAGGGCAGACACCAGTCTATCGCAAAAAGAAATGGCAACCTACTGCAAGAAAATGATCTGAATCGAAAATGACATGATCGCCTAAGCGTGTATCACGTCTGACACTGATTTCGATAGGCACGCAACGCGCGTGCGCGCACACACACATACAAATCAACAGATATCCCAAATATAATAATAATAAAGATCAACAACATATATATTACTTTAAGCATTACTTTCAATGGATACCCATAAGTTGAAAATAATATTACCTCCAGCCTCAAGGAGCCATCTCTTCATGCAGTACCTACCCTTCGGGATTGGAGCTGAGGTCTTGTCTTCTTGCAATTCATAGTCCTTTCTTCATCTATTATGGTTACATTTTTCAATAACTCACTCATGTTAAATATCATTGCTATGCAATTAACGAAAGCAATAACAGTAACAGTAAATTGAAACAAGTATAGCAACACCATCATAATGGTGTAGAGTATGGGAAGTACACTATAGAAATACCAAAAGGCAATTTTCATGTACAAATATTTCTACAGAATGAATATAAAATTTAAAAAAAATGTGCAATATTTTTTATATTCATTATTTTTTCGGTATAAGTGAAAAATACTACGAATGTTCAAATAATGTTTTCTCGGATCGTTTATTATATAATCCTTTCTCTCCCGCCCAAGCTATGTGAAAATAGCAGGATAGACCGGGTTCTATAGCCTTGGATGGCATCTGGTCTACCGCAGAAAGAAATGGTAATCTACTGTGGGAAAAAATCTGTCTCGTCAGTCATGTATTGAAAGATACATGATCACCTAAGCGTGTATCACGGCACATGACTGACTGATGGCACAAATATGATACTAGTCACTGTTACACTGGAAAGATTGTTACTTGTTACTTGTTAGAGATTGTTAAAAATTGTGACTGGCCTTAGAATGAACAAGACATGTTTAGTACGGTGCTCGGTAAAAATGGCAGCGGTAAAAATGGCAGCGGTAAAAATGGCAGCGGTAAAAATGGCAAAAGTGGATAAATAGGAAAAAATAGCAATTCGACAACAGAAAATTATGACCGTTCGAGAAGGATGTGTCTAAGCTCCCATCCCCCTAGTTTAAAATAGGGCTAAGTCCCCCACTCAATATTTTAAAATAGATATTTACTCTAGTGGGGGGGGGGGGCTAGGCTCCTTCTCCCCTTGTTTTAAATAAGGGCTAAGTTCCCGCTCCTAGTATTAAAAACATTTTTTTTTTAATTTTCGATGTCGATTTTTAGAAGTTTTAGGGCGGGGGGTTAGGTTCCTACTCTTAATTGCAGTAAAAGCACAAATCGTAGAGTGTTTAAGTGAATTTGATGACTGCCATTTTTACCTAAATTCGTTTAGTACAGATAATCTCAAAATGATCCTCAAATAGGACATATCTAAAAGAAAAAAATGGGGGGGGGAGGGTGAAAAGCTTCGAAAAAGAAAAAACAACTGCCGGTACGCCATATAAGGTAGCTTGAGAAACACTGGTCTAGAGAGACATAGTGGAGTAGTATCCTGTTAACTTCGCTATGAATTCAGGTTTTCTGGTTGCTCTCCAAAACTAGAGGCCAGCCTAACCTGCTATTTAAATCCTAAGTGGGGAGGAGAGGAGACGGATTGAAACTTTTTACCAGGATATAAGACGGTATATATTTAGTAAAAAGTACGAGTCATAAATGCCGATGGTTAGAGAAAAGGAGAAAGGACTTGCTTGTGTCGATCACAAAGCAGTTAGGCCGAAAGACCTTGCTGTAGAGTTCACAGAGTTTAGTACAGAGGTCAATATCAGAATTGGTAAGTGTAGTAAATGACCGCAAGACACCTGTCTGAGATTTGAACTGGGCTCGACACCGCCAGTATCCGTACACATAATTATTAATGAATGGGTCGTGAATCAAATTAGCTCGGTGTAAGATAGTCAGTGATGACAAGCCACTCTTCACTTCCCCTACGGCCGCGTGCCACAATTATATAATTTATACAATAAATAACCATAAAAATATTAATGATAAAAATTCCATAGAGTGATTTTTTTTTTACTGACAAGTATAAATAATAAATTCAAAGAAAGCAGTAAAAACCAATGGGAGAAAGTCAAAGAAAGAAAGAATTCATTATATATGTGTGCATTTCTGTTTTTTTTTTCTTCGTCAAAGTTATCTAAAGACTTCCAGTCATCTACATAATTAAATTTAAATATTTTAACTACATTTGCCTTGTCTTTTTATTGCAATGCTCAGGTCGTTTTCTATTCTACGACCATTAAGTAAAAAATAAAATTGAATATGAAAGATTCTAAATATCTAGATTTAACGTTGGCTTACACTACAGGAATACGAGATGCGAGTTTAAAACTCGCTAGAGTTTATTTCTTTATTTCCATTCTATGCTGCTTAACGATCGAAGTATAAAATGATCTGTAAATTCTTTTAAAAAAGAAGAAGCAGAAATAATATAAACAAGTCAAAAATCATAATGAAATTGCTTCGTCTAATAAATTCAACTTAATACCAGTGATTATCTTGGCGTAGCAAACGAGCTTGTCCAGTGGACCGTTTAGTATGTAAGTGACGTCGATCTTCACTATGTTCCTCTTATTTGTGACCTTATGATTAAAATGAAAGTTAAACTCGGTACAAAACAACTTTAAAAATTCGGGTCTTGACCTAAACTTTGTGTTACTCTATGGCAGGATATTTCAACTTTTAACCTAACTGCTTTGTCGTCAAACACAAAAGCTTCGACACAAGCAAGTCACTTGCCTTTTTCCTTTTACCTTCGGCATTTATGAGTCGTTCTTTTTACTACATATATGCCGACATTTTTTTTCCTACAGCTTTTCATGGCAATCTTAGCTATTAAAACCCGGTCAGTTTAATTCATTTTTAATTTTATGGCAACATTCACTAAATCCCCTGTCCCGGACTTTTTTGTCTGTCTGTTATTTTGAATTTAATTTAATTAATAAATTTATTTTTTAGCCTACCCCTCTGTAGTACTTTCATTTTCGAGTCTCTCTCTCTCTATCTCTCTCTCTCTCATTTTCCCTCTTTTCTTTTCTTTTTTTAAACCATTTAACTTACTTTTTTTTCACTACCCCAGTTCCATTTTCGCTTCTCTCTCACTTAACACGCACGCACGCGCACACACACACACACACACACACACACACACACTATATATATATATATATATATATATTTATATAGCATAATGAGAAGCCACGTATACTTTCTTAATATGTATAAAAAGTTGGAAATTAAAAAAATAATAATGATTTTTAAGGAAAGTATTTATTTATTTATATATATATATTTGATATTTCAGATCGACCACAATCTTTCTTCAGAAATAACTATTTCTGAAGAATGATTGAGGTCGATCTGAAATATCAAATATATATATATAAATAAATACTTTCATAAAAAACATTATTATTTTTTAATTTCCAACTTTTTCTATATATATATATATATATATATATATATATATATATATATATATATATAGTTTATGAAAAACTAGGTAATCCGCATATGTAAACCTAAGGAGGATAAAATCAAGAGAGCTCAATGTAAATCCAGAGCAAATAATTTAAATAAAATGCGTTTAATACGGCCCATCAAAAATGTGTAAATTTTCTTTTCATTTTTTCTTTGGAAGTAAAGTCTGATGATCCGCAGTCCTTCTAAAAGGGCTTTCGTGAAATAATTTATTACATGGAACCTTAAAGTGGTCTGTTTTTATTTAATATATATATATATATATATATATATATATATATATATATATATATATATATATATATATAAGAAAGAAAGAAGTAGGTTGAAAATGCAACTGAAGTTTTCAGAATATTTATTTAGAGTAACTTTATCCGTTTCACACTTCTATGACTTTACAAACTTAAACTGAGACGGAGAGACTAGTTCCATGATATCTATCTATCTACAATATATATATATATATATATATATATATATATATATATATATATATATATATAATGCATATTTAGGCAGCAACCTTTCTTTCAAACAGGTTTCGCTGAATATGACAAACAATATTATATATGAGTTGTCCAAATATACATTTCTATATGCATTGGGGCGGATTCCTGACATGAAAACAAGGTAAAATGTCCAAATAAACATATGTCCAGAAGGCCACGCTTCTACCTCAGCGCACCAACTCATAACAAATGTTCAAAATTGTCCTCCGCTTGCTTCTACACACGCATGCACCCGTCGGATCATTGACTGGTGGATCCTTTCAAATAGTCCCACATCGGAGTCGGATGGTTTCGCAGGCCCCCATGACACTTTGATGAAGCTTTAGGTTGCCCCACAGATAAACATCCAAAGGATTGAGGTCGGAGGAACATGCAGGTCATGGACCGGTCCTCCCCTACCTATCGATCTTTCATGGTAGATGTCAGCCAGTGCCCATGTGACTAAAATGTGCTGGAGCCCCATATATGAAGCACCTGTGTCTTCGTATTAGCAGGGCTACATACTCTAGCATGTCTGGAAGTTTATTCGAAATAAATCTCCTGAAAGACATGCTGGAAGAACATATGGACCTACCAGACAGTCACCTACAGATCACACATTAATCGTAAACTGATGCTGATGTCTAGCCTGTATTGTACCATAGGGATTCCTATCCACCAACAAATGTTTGTTGTGTAGATTTATTATTCCATCTCTTCCAAATATTACCCCATCCGTAAACAAGACTGAATGGACAAAGAACGGATCGGCAGCTTGTGCAACAAACCATCGGCAAAAGTTATTTTATGGTGAGTTATCAGAGGGTGAAAACCCTGTACACGTTGTAAATGATACAGGAGTTGCTCTTGAAGTAATCTCCATGCCGTACTATCAGATGTACGACATGCCAGGGCCACTTGACGTGTGCTGATACCTGCATCGTCATCGACAGCTTGTAGAAGGTCTTCATTGTGGTCAGGCGTACAACCGGAACTCTCTCTCTCTCTTCATTGATTCATAATTTGCCACGGATCCTGTCTCAGCAACGCGACGATAAACAGCAGCAAAAGTTGGATGACTCGGCTGCCTTCGTTCTGGAAATGCAAACTGATGCAGCAGTACCGCCTCGCGTCCATTAATATACGCGCGGCCGTATGTAAAAATCATATGTGCTTGATTACGATATGAATATCTTGCTATTGTTAAACAGAACACTTCTCAGTTAACTCACTACTACATACATTAGACGTTGAAAACAGGCAAGCCACAAATGTACACGAATGACAAATGTAACCTCATCTACGTGGCAACACAGCTCCATCTACTATAAACTTTCTTGATTTTTGTAACTTTTATGAAAGACAATACACTGTGTTAATACCATCCTCAACATTTATTATTCGTTTTTCTTCTTTAAAATAATATTATGACAATCTCCTGACTGGGAAGAATTCGAATGGTTTTTAGCTTGATTCTTATTTATCACCTCTCTAGTGGCTCGGATTGAGGAATCGGAGAGTCGAATTCGAATTCCAGTCAAATCCATTGCATTCACTTACGAGCTTATACCTTTCGGAAAGATATGAATCCTCTTCTTTTCCCCCAAGCTATGAGTAAATAGCAGTATAGATCTGGATCTATAGCCTTGGATGGCAACTGGTCTACCGCAGAAAGAAATGACAACCTACTGACTGCCCACATATGGAATAGATTTTTCATATCACTAAAAAAATATTCATAAATTTATGAGTAGTTAAGTAACTCATGAAAGAATCGTTGAGATGTTCAGCTGATTGTGATGAGACATATTTTGATAATTAAGACAGTGAAACGTTTTCCGTTTTAGTGTCAAAATCTGATAGGGATAAATTGTCTATCTTTCTTTTTCTTCTTTTTTTTTATTTGATGCGTCTCTTCAGAAGATGTGCGATCATGGCTCTCCAAAACTTCCTATCCCTTGTGGCCCTTAGCTCTACTTCTGCCCCCATTCACACAAGTCCGTCAGGTAGGTGACTTTTGTTCTTGATAAGCCCTGTGAGGGTTAAGTTTTTCAAACCCGCCTTCTTCATTATGTGTCCAAAGGATTTCAGCTGATTCTTTTAGTTGCCATTTTCTCCCTTCGTTGCTTACTCCCTCCGTCCATTCGAATTCTGCAGAACAACATTTTGTTCATCCAGATTTTCTCTTCATCTGTGGCGAGATTGTCCAGTATTCCCTGCCATATAACAAGATGGATATTACATGGTATGATATAACTTATTCTTCTGTCGACGAAGTACGGAAGACATGTTTAGAAGGCAAGAATGCAGCATAGATTAAAAAGTAGTTGTAAAATCCGATGTCAAAATGTTGGAAGTCTAAATTAGATAATCAATTTTAAAGATTCTTTATTTTATATTTTTAATCTCAGGGTTTGGCAACCTTTTGTAGAGAGCGGGCCAGAAAATTATGACGTGTCTCGGAGGAGGGCATTGATATCAAATGTCCTATAATAAATTGTCTCGATCTCTGACCCCTCTGACCAGAAAGTTGTCTTCTTTGGGTTTAAAGAATAAATTGTGAAGTTAAATGTCATATTATTTTAACAAGGTTCCTTATTTTATTGCAGGAATAACAGGATAACAATTAACACTGTCAACAAAAATTGAAAATTCCTTACTACAGTGTAACCCGGATATAAGAGAGTTGTCGGGACCGGAGAAGAAGTTTCTTATATCCGGGTTTCTCTTATATCAGGGTTTGGTCTATTTTGTTTAGGTAAGTATGGGAATATTTTGGGACTAGAGAAAATATCTCTTATATCCGGGTTTCTCTTATATTCGGGTCTCTTATATGCGGGTTACACTGTATAAGAAATTCTGGACTGACGCTATTGAATGAATTGTGTTGGGGCATGCCTGGTAGAGTCAGAATACAAAATTTCGTGCCTTTTCTGTAAATATTCAAATCTTCATTCAAACGAGTTTTATGTTCTCGTCAAATCTCTGAGATATCACGACAGAATTTTATTGATATTTTTTATATCGGAATTTGTTTTCATTTTTTTTTTTCAGGGTGTCTACAGGATATATTATTTAAACGAAAGAAATACAGTTTGTCTGGTTTCAAAAATAGTGATTTACAGCTTAAGAGATGCGCCATGACCACGTCGTCCTATTGAGTTTAATGGTGATTAATTTTGTGAGATTGCGATAGGAACAATACTACGGTCACGATTAAGGTTACGGTTGAAAAACGTACTATCCCCAACCCTCCAAGACTGTCATCTATAGACGGGACCGTTGCGTACTACCCCCGACCCTCCAAGACCGTTATCTATAGCCGGGACCGTTGCATACTACCCCTGACCCTCCAAGACCGTCATCGATAGCCGGGACCGTTGCGTACTATCCCCGACCCTCAAAGACCGTCATCTATAGCCGAAACCGGTACGTACTACCCCCGACCCTCCAAGACCGTCATCTATAGACGGGACTGTTGCGTACTACCCCCGACCCTCCAAGACCGTTATCTATAGCCGGGACCCTCCAAGACTGTCATCTATAGCTGGGGCCGGTGCGTACTACCCCTGAACCCTCAGACCATCATCTACAGCCAGGGCCGGTGTGTCTACCCCCGACCGTCGCTGTGTTTTCCAACGTGCACGCTAGCACCTCCTTGTGGGCTCCGTTATGTTGAAAGGGGGTAACTGGGAGTTTTTATTTCATTTGGGGCGGTGAACATACTCAAGGGGGCTATGAGTATTTATCCATTTTTTTTTTTTCAAAAATTATTAAATATTGACTACAAAAAGAATTTTCTGAAACTATCTAAAGCTGTGGAAAACTATCAAACTTTTCTTTCTTTTTTTTTTTTTTTTCAACTTCGTATATGTCTGTGGTTTCAACGCAGTTAGATGGCTTCTAAATAAAGAAATCGCCTGCAAATTAGAAAACAAGTAGGCCTACGATTACTTCTAAGCAGCCTGAAACCTAGAGTAAGAACCTTAGCCAGTAAGCACCAAAGTCAACCATCGTATTGAAAACATTGAGATAAGCCAGAGGTTCCCAAAGTGGGTCCCGAGGAATTCAGGGTTTCTGTGACAAAAATTCAGAGTAATTAATGTTTAACGTAACACATTATGAAGGTGAGCAAATAATTTCTAAAGAAATAGTTGCCAACATATTTAGAATGTTCTGTAATGTTGTGACGTATCTTAAAATACTTTTTTTTATATCGTATATCAGTGAATGAAAATTGTATCATGCTATTGCCGAATTGAAAAGTAATTACTGATTGTGATATCATCTGTGTACTATGACACCACATAAATCTGAAAGTTAATTTTCTCGCCATATTGGAAAGAGCTCTGGCTGTTAATTGACTCTCGTTGGCGTAACTTTCGTGTGTATACATTCCGGTTAAAAACACAACACCAACCTATTTATGTGAAAGTGGATTTTTCCTATTACGCTGCCATAAGATCTAAATATCGAAGTAGATAATCATGCAGCTGACTTTCTCAAGTATAAAATCAAACATTAAAAAATTATGTGAAAATATGAAACAGAATTTGTTCTCATTGAATGTTCCAAAAAATTCTGATTAGTTATGAAATAAATTTAAATATTAACATTGTTGGTAATTTTGTTGCACGTGTTATTTGTGGGGCGTATGAAATTTTAAAAAAAATCACATTTTTATTAAAAAATATATTAATGTGTTATTTTTTAATTGCTTTTTGAATATACTTATTTATAAAAATATATGAAAATATTTATATTACGACCATATCTGTATTAATATCTGTCCCCCACCCACTAAAAAAAAAAAAAAAAAAAAAAAATTGAACACAAGTGTTCTATGTCTGAAAATGTTTGGGAAATTCTGACTGATATGCTATCAAATAAAAGTTTGTTTTATTTTATTTTATTTTTTTAACATTTCAATCTTGGCATTTATTGAAATTGTTTATGCACTAATACATAAGTGTTAACTTGCTATGAAAGATGAATTCACTATACTATTTGAAATTTAATAATGACGGTGGTAGGGTGCGTTGATAAAAAAAAAGTTTGTCTAAATGCAACTCGGAAAAATAAGCGCCCTCATGATTTTATGGAAAGAAAAGTGTGAACAACTGCACTTCACTGCATTGTTGAAAACTTACAATTTTGGGAAAATTTGGTGATGAAAAAAAAAATGGATATTTTAACAAGAATATAAAGTGTCAATAGATTAGTAGCAATAAGCTGATTTTAACTGAAAATGGGGTCTCTATTGAGGGAAAGGTTTCGTCAGTATTTGGTGCTATTAAATTGGTGCGCCCGACTATAACTTGATATCAGTCAGTGTTATAATTGTCAAAGACACTGATTCTCATGAATGAGATCATGTTAATGAGGCTTTGAAAGAAAATAGACCCAATTTGATTGCACAGGTTTATTCCGTGCAATAAAGCAGACATTAGAAAAAGGTTGGTTACCGTAACTAAGCAAAAAAAAAAAAACAAAAAAAAACGCATACAATATTTATTCTCTAAATTTCACCCCTACACCATTTCAACCTGTCACTAGGTGGCATGCCACTAGCCTTTACCGCTGGTGGCCTGCTATAGGACCGCCGGCGTGCTGCTTTCGGCAATGTTACCACTGGCAGACCGCTAGAGGCTCAACGGTGGCCCTCCGGTGGCTTCCACGAGAGGGCCGCTGATGTTGCCATCGCGGACAACCAGCGGGCCACCAATGGCTTGTGTGTAGGGACATTATCTGATTACTACATATTCTAAAGTTTATAGAACTCTCTCGATTCACTAATTCTTGAAATACAGTGTAACCCGGATATAAGAGAAACCCTGATATAAGAGAGATTTTCTCTGGTCCCAAATTAGAGCCTGTGCTAATGTATATAAATTAGACCAAACCAGGATATATAAGAGAAACCCTGATATAAGAGAGATCTTCTCTGGTCCGAAATTAGAGCCTGTGCTAATGTATATAAATTAGACCAAACCCGGATATAAGAGAAACCCGGATATAAGAGAATTCTTCTCCTGTCCCGACAACTCTCTTATATCCGGGTTACACTGTATATGAAGCGTTGGAAACTCCCCCTCTTTGCATTATTTTCTTCAAAACCAAAAGACTTTGCAAAAATGATGTTTGTGACTCTTTGATAATGACGGAAAATTGGTAAATAAATATATTTTAATTAAACTTTTAATATTTTTCGGTTCCTACATTTGGACATTACTTTTTGGAATAACCATAGTACTCAACATACAAGTTTTTAAATAGCAGGCATCGGTTAAATTATTTCTCTTCAAAGATCTTCTTACAAGCCATCTTAGCGACAACACTGAACGTGAACAAACAATAGGAAAGCATCTAAAAATGAAACTGCTTATTTCTTTCTCCTCCTCCACGTAATTGCGCGATTTATTCAGTCATTTTCGTGAGACGATATTAGATAAAATTAATAACTCTTACAACTTCCCGTTCTTTTCGTTTCGTATTTTTCCTGCACGTTTTTTTCATTTTTTATTTTTTTATTTTTGTGAAATAAATATTTATTTTCTGCTCCTGCTTTATTCAATCTTGTCATAATTTCTTTCTTCTATTCTGTCTCTTTAGACTTGGAACAGCTATTTATCGCCCGTTTTTGCTTGACTGGTTCCCTTATTTTTTTCTTTTCTTTTCCTTTTTATTTTCATCCTTTCAGTTTTTATTACATTTGAATGTATTCAATGACACTCCGATTAATAATGCCCGGGTGCGCGTTTTTGTTTTCTGTCATGTTAAATGAAGGTCATCTTTATATCTACAAAAAAAATACTTCATGAGGAATTTATTTTATAAGCAAGAAAAATGTCATTAAAATCAGTTTATACAACTTGAGATACTTACGTTTGAAAATTTACCATAACATTTACTCAGAAAGAGAAATCGCAGAGCTGGGTCAAATTCTGGTCTGGGTCGTTACAATCACTTACGCCCAAAGTGGGAAACGTATGAATCCTTCTCCTAGTTCTAAATGAAACAATTTATATCTGGAAAAAAATGTTATTCTAAAAAGAACTGTTAATATTCACTCGCAACAGAAAAGAATTATTGTTACAATCCCAAAAAATATATTTCATTTTTAAATAATTCAAAGTAAGGACTTCCACAGTTTCGCGATAATTGAGGTTTAAAATGAATTTTTTTTAAAAAACGAAAAATCTTTCTTGAAGTTTTTATTTTAGTTTTAATTTCAAGTTTAAATTTAATTTAATATTTCCAATAAACAAAATACTTTATTTCAAAACTAATTTAAAATGACCGGAAGGTTTTTTTTTCTAAAAAAAAAAAAAATATATATATTGATTTAGCAACATTCATTAAATCACATTTTTCGTGCGGCCTCGATCCCAATAGTCGTTACACATGACGTCACGCTAGTGTGACGGGTATTAAAAGCAGATAAGCTAAACACGCATATACGCACATATGAAGGTTAATTTCCGCCTAGCAACAGAATAAAGATTACGTGAAGTCTTATGACATTTTGGGAAGGCAGGTCAAAAAGATCGACTGACCCAATTACCCGTAAAGGAAAACGTCTAGACAGAAGCTAGACAGGGGACGGAAGTAAATTAGAATTGGCGCCCAAAACCTAAGTCACGTGACAGTCAAAGATTCACTCGAGGATCAGTTGTTCTCTGGACTTTGAAAAGGCAAGACCGAAGCCGAGGCGCTAGTGGTTCACGAACGGAAAGATAAGACGCATTTGATAGTGATGACTTATCCAGTTCAATCCGGGCAACTCCGGACAGAAGTATAAAGAAATATTCCTGTTCGAGAATACCAATTTGAAGACGCGGATAAAAATATATGCTGGTGGTTCAACCTGCGTAAAGAAAGTGTACATCCCTGTTGCAAATCGAGCCGTCTACAGAAGAAAGGAAGGAAAGAAAAAGACGAAACAAATAGAGAAAGAAAGTGTATATCTCTATTACAGACTAGCAGTGTGGGAAATTGTGTTTGTGCCGAGAAAAGGAAAGAAAGGACATTGATATAAAAAAACAAAAAAACAGAGAGTACTGAATACAAAAAATAAGTAATCAAATTTTGGACCCGTAGTAGAAAAGGTACACACACACACATATGAATATCATGTTTTTTTCGCAAACACCTTTCCACGTGTAAAACAATAATTGTAACTCCTCTCCCATCTCTTTTGTATATGTGTGTTGGCTTCTGCATTCAATTCATAGTAATTCATACTTGTATTTTGTATGTTCGGGTTCAGTTGAATCTATTTGGGGTTCAGCGAATTTGATATCCCAAAATAAGTTCGAGATCCGATCGTCGGATGTTTTAACTCATGCTTATCTGTTCGTTTATTTTTGATATATGTATATTTGTATATATTAAAATTATTTATCAAAATCGCTAAGCCTTATAGTTCATCCTTGTATTATGGATCAGTACTCGTTGTTGAAAACGAAGCCGACCTGGGAAAGATTACTGTTCGATTATGCCAATATACTATGTGAGAAAACGACATTATTTTTGCACCAACTCTAATAATTAATACAGAATAAAATCCCAAAGCACCCCATATGAGGAATAAGCTTATTTCGCCAGACAAAAATATAGGTCGTCTGTCTATCAATCCCGATATATGAGGTGATTTGGGATTTTATTGTTTATTAATTATTGGTTCTGTAATAATAAATATATTGAGCACTTTTGTGGATCAGTTTTAATATTTTATATTACTAGGATCCACTTGGATGTATAATCCAACAGATTTCTTATCTTTACTATATATATATATATATATATATATATATATATATATATATATATATATATATATATATATCATCATCATCATCTCATTTCATGAAGGAATGAAAACATCTATCTAATAGAGAGTTTTCAGAAGCCTTTGATGTAACAAATGGTACAAAACAAGAATGTGTCATGGCTCCTGTACTTTTCACTCTCTTCTTTTTAGTCATGCTGCACCATGCTTTTAGTGATCTTGACATGGGTGTGAAATTTGAATTCCGCACGAGAGGGGGCCTCCTTAACTATCAACGTTTTAAATCAAAATCGCTGACTCGAGCAAGCATTATTTGTGATCTTTTGTTTGCTGATAACGCTTCTATCATGGCCACCTCAATCGAAGAAGCTCAAACACTCGTCAATTGTTTTTCCACCGCTTACAACGCATTCGGATTAACTATAAGCATAAAGAAAACTGAAGTTGTTTATCAACCAAGGCCTACACCTAAGCAGGTCGGGGGTGTAAAACAAAAACCACCTGCCCATACCTTTCTAATCATTCCCATTACTGTTGGCAACAACAATCTGAAGCAAGTGAAATCATTCTCGTGCTTAGGAAGCAAAGTCAATTCAAGTGCCTCTTTAGATGACGAAATAGTTAACCGAATATCAAAGGCAACAAATGCCTTTGGGAAGCTTAATCATTGCCTATGGGATGTTCATGAGATTTTACTGAAAATGAAAATCAGTGTCTATCGAATTATCTTTCTCACCACACTTCTTTATGGGTCAGAATCGTGGACGCCATACAGGATACACCTCAATCAACTTGATGCTTTTCATAAACGCTGTCTTCGCTCAATATGCAGTTATAAACGGCAGGACAAAATCTCTGAGCCTGATCTTTTCATCAAATGTGGCATCGGTGGTATTGAATCCTTTCTGATGGAATAACAGTTCAGATGTCAGAGGTCATGTCATCAGAATGAGTGATGATCGGATGCTGAAAATCTTCATGTATAGCCAACTTTTTCATGGTAAGCGTAATGTAGGCCGCCCTTGCTTATGCTTTAAGGACAAATTCAAATACAATTTAAATGCTGCAAAAATCTCTCTAGACGAGCTCGAACTTGCTGTTGAAAACCGAGCAAACTGGATAAACGCCTGCTACCAAGGTATAACTAACTTTGAAGAGAATCTGAGAGAATTGAAAAGCAACATTAAATCTTGGGCCAATATATCAACCCTTCAGCATGTCCCTCATGTAGACTTGTTTGCAAATCCCGTGCAGGATTGTTGTCTTATACAAAACATAAAACCTGAACTGAAAGACACTCATACGTCGAAAACGAATGGAGAGTTCCTGATCATCATCTATAGCTATATATTTCTTTCTCTGGTGTTTACGCTGCAAGCTACTCCTAAAACCGGAATAGAAGGGTACGTTGAACTAATAAGGTAGGAAATCCATTCAAAATTAATTTGTTTTCGGAATAAAAACAAAAGTTGATGAGGAGGTTAGAAAAGACAGAAGAGTGGGAGAAAATGAGGAAATAAAATAAACCGGGTGTCTGGAATAGCAGCTGGTAACTTGGAAAAAAAATCAAATTTGAATAACCGACCAGCTTAGTCTCTTCTGCACGTGAGAAAACAATTCTATCCAAGTCGAGGGAGTGATTCGGTGCCGCACCCTACATGGCAACTCCACCTGAACAAAAAAGCTTAACTGTTACTTTACCTGCGCATTTAATAAGAGCAACTTTAATTATATCAGTCCATCAGAGATTGTCGCTAGGATTTGCTTTAAATCTCCATCAATCTCAGTATTGACGTCGACTTTCACAATACTCTGGTCTGGATAATATGAATACTGTTTCGAACTTCTAGATTTTACAATCGATTTTGCAAGGATCTTTGGAACGGTTCTCAATGACGACCCTTTGAGTTGTTTTACTTTGAGAGTCTTGCCTTGGTACTAACTTTTTATTTTTCACTCACCTTATTCTTCGTCCAGGGCCAGTGCGTATTACTCCCAACTCTCCCCGAACTGGGGGAGGGAGGCAAACTTGGGTCCAGGGCAGTGCTTTGTGACCCTCGCTATCTTATCAACATTTCTACCAACATTTATATCCACTACAAAAACTAAGCACAACTGACTTCGGATTTTGTCATTCTGGGTTCATTTTTTAGTCCAAAATTGAATTTGTTTTGCTCATGTTAAGTTTTGAAGAAAAAGTAAAAAAAAACAAAAAAAAAAAAACACTATAAAATTCACTAGTTTTTATCCGTAAATCAGTGGTGATATACCGGAAGACCTAAGCAGATCTATTTTCATAGCATTGACTAAGAAACCAGACGCAAACGAATGTGAACTCCACCGAACAATCAGCCTAATGAGCCACATAAGACTCGTCATCCGTAATTCTGATGAATACAGCGCGCAGCAGAATCAGGTCAGAAATAGGACAAGAACAGTGCAGGTTCATCAAAGACACCGGAACAAGGAATGCAATATTCATGCACAGAATGTTATCAGAAAGAGCGATACAAATGCAGAAGGACGTGTACCTATGTTTCATAGACTACGCAAAGGCGTTCGACAAAGTACACCACAAAGATCAGTTGGAACTGCTCAGCTTGATATATTTTGGGAAGATATTAGAATAATCAAGAACCTATACTGGCAGCAAATAGCATGCATGCACATAGAGAATGAGTTCAGTAGATATCCAAAAACAGAAAGGGGCGTAAGGCAAGGGTGTGTCTTCTCACCGGATTTATTCAATCTATACAGCGAGGCAATTCTGAGAGAACCGGAAATCCTACAAGGATTCATCATTGGCGGCCACATAAGATATGCAGATGACACAGTGCAAATAGCAGACACGGAATAGAAACTACAAAATCTCCTATAGAAGGTAGCGAGGGAGAGCTAGAAGAAAGGCCTAAGCATAAACTACCAAAAGACAGAGTGCATTGTAATCAGTAAAAAGATGAGCCCAGAATGCGATTTGCAGGTCGGGGACACCAAATTCAAGCAGGTGCGGAAATTTAAATATCTGGGAAGTGTTTTGATAGAGAACGGAAAATGCGACACTGAGATCCGATGACGTATTGGAATGGCCAAAGACGTATTCCAAAAGTGAGGCAGAGTATTACGAGATAGGAGGATTTCGAAAAAAGTACTGAGCTGCTACGTGATATCTGTCCTACTTTATAGCAGCAAATGTTTGAAAGTCTCCTCAAAGATGAAGAAGTGACTCGAGGCAACGGAGGTATGGTTCCACAGAAGGATGCTAAGGATACCATGGATCGAACATGTGAACAATGATGAGGTTTTGGAGAGAATACAAACAAGGGGGAAGCTTATACTTAACATCAAAAAGAGGTTGAAATTTCTGGGACACGTAATGAGGATGGAGGGCTTGGAGAATCTGATACTCACAAGGCGGATAGAGGGAAATAGAAAGAAGGAAACGCAACGTGTGACATACATAGCGGGCTTAAGTAAGTGGATGACGAACAGGGTTTTTGGAGAAGTAGCAAAAGGATAAAACATATTGAGAGCTACAAGGAATAGGGGGAAGTAGAGAGCCATGATTTGCCTACGTCTTGGAGGGACACGGCACATAAAAGAAGAAGAATATTGAATATGTTAATATTCTTCAACTTTTTAAGAAGAAAAATCTCAAGTTATTAGGTCGGTGCAAAAATAATGACGCAATAATGTCGTTTTTTGACGTATTTTTTAACGTCAAAAAACGACATTATTACGTCATTGTTTTTGCACCAACCTAATAATAATTGCCGCAAAACATTGATTTATTTATAACGGAATGCTCTATTATGACACGTCTCTAATTTGCATTTAGATACATTGTATTTATTTTTACTTTTTCTAGTTGAATTATCCATTTATATTACATATGATCCATTATTGTTCATAATTAGGTTACAATAAAATTTGTATTTCTATCTATAAAAAGCAGGATGTGTGTGTGTGTGTGTGTGTGTGTGTGTGTGTAACGAATGCACGGCCGCAATGTGAGATAGGCAAGAAGTAAGGTATGTAGCAACATCAGCACGGCAAAGGGCACTCGTTTAAAGGCAAGGAAGGGCAAAAATATTTTAAGTCAAGTGATAGCGATTGCTGTATGAGTCGTACGATTTTTGAATCAAGCACGGGCAACGCCGGGCCATGCTGATAGTTTTATATAAAAATTGAGATGTAGTAGATTTTGGATTCAGTGAAGGTGGGGACACGAGACACTTGCACCAGCCCTCTCTCTCTCTCTCTCTCTCTCTCTATCCCGTGATCCCCAGACATTAAAGGATTATGTTCAGTCTTTTAACTCTAATTGTCATCTATTTTTGACGATATTTGTATTTTTCGATTTTTTTTAATGGGTGAAGACGAAAACCTTCAATCAAAGAATGTTTGAGATCTGTATTTTCAGTCATGCGTAGCCGAAAATTAATTGTAATCTCAGGAGCAATATCTATTCCTCGGAGAGCAGCATTTCTGTATTGCACTAAGAAAAGTAAAATCATGAATATTCCTTTACACTGGCGACACTGCCCGAGGTAACTGGGCAATTTTCGATATAGTCCATTATAATATGCGTCCTTGAATTGTTAGCCGTATCGTATTCCTCTCTCTAAAAACTGATCATGAGTGACATTTCATCTTTCTCGACTGGCAAAAGTAATAACATTTCGTTTTGTTTTAGAGTCTTAGAAATAAAAAAAAAATGACATGTTGCAATAAATGGTTTTATTTCCGTTTTATGGCGTCGTCGGGATTGAGACTATTAGAAGATCAGATGTTCGTGAGTGTTCACTCGTAGGTCGGCATGACAGCTGAAAATTTGATTTTGTGATATTTCTGATGAATATCAGGTCGAAAAGAAAAATGACTGAAAAAGATGCAGGATTGTGAGTTCGTGAAATTCACTAATGTCTAGTTTTGGTACGTTTCTTTTAATGCAGGGGTTCCAAAACTTTTTTGCGTCATCGCCCACTTTCACACGGAAAAATTTTCCGCAGCACACTTGTATGGTAATTATTCAAAAGCGTATTCAAAATTTAATCATCACTATATAAAAAAAAAACATATATATATGGTGATGGTTAAATTATGTTTTAACATGTACTTTTCCCGCCTTGATAAATTCAAGATGGCCAATGGGATAAAAAAAAGTAAAAACAATTTTATATTAAATAACAATTACCTTGAGGTCACTTATTAATTTTATTGGCAAAGTTGTTCTTAGTATTCCTTTATCTGATTTATATGTGAAAAAAAAATGTTATTTCGTCTGAAGAACTACTTGAATATTAATGACCCTATTTTCTATAGGTTTGCTATAGAAAATACCAAAAGATTCCTTGTTTGCGGGGATATTTGTATCTTATCTAGGAATGTGACCCAGTTATTACCATCTAACCTACTTTTTTTTAACACGAGTTCTTTGCATATCTCCTTTGATTTTTTTTTTTTCGTGTAACATAGGCTGAAATCCCCTTTTCAATACTCACAATCGCCCACCAAAATTTCCAATCGCGCTCCATTTTCTGTTCAGTTACTAATCACCCACCCAACAATTGAAATCGCACACCGGTGGTCGATATCGCCCAAGTTGAGAATCCCTGTTTTAGAGTAAATTGGATCTGAGAAGATGCTAGGCACAGAGATGATAAAAAATTGATTGGTTAGGAAATATATAAATTAGAATATACACTTGGGAACGGGATGTCACTTAATCTAGACTAAGTAGTAGTTGAGATTAAAGAGATTAAAGAGCATTATTTTTATCATTTTATTTTGAAGAACAACTTCTGGTTTCCTAATTTTAGCAAATCCTGTATTAAATACCCAGGGAAGTATAATCTCCGATCTGTTGTACTTATTTATTTGTTTTATTCTTTGGAGGTTAGTTAGTTTCATACACTTACTCTATATTTGATTGTTTTATCACCGTCTTCACAAATACACCCATGGGGAGTCTTTCCAATTTTATAATTGGGAAGACTCTTCATAAGACTCTTCATCCGAACGGGTTGATCCCTGAGGGTAGTTGTTAACGGCCAGTCCTCCAAAATCCAAGCGACCCACACAGTCCTCCCCCAAGGTTCACTATTCAGTTTAACTCTTTTTCTACTTTACATAAATAATCTGCCGAAGAATATATTTCGATAATTTATGAATATCCAGGCTGACGATCCAACGGTATATGGGAGTACCTACCAAACTCTAGAGGATCAGAACTTAGCAGTTGATCTCTCATCTGACCTCGCCTTAACAGCTCAGTAGGGGAAAACAAACTGGCTGGTCGCATTCAATACCTCGAAAACCAAAAGATCATCACCGAACAGACCTGGAACTTTCACCAATCGCGATGAACGGATGTTCGTCCAGGGTGACCCCGTGTCTGGAGCAGCTATTGGGACTTAAACTCAACCCAGACCTTGGAACTCGTACATGCGATCCTTTGCTGATGCTGAGAAAATGGTCGATTCTCTGTACCATTCGAAGAAGTACCTGTCTCTTCCTGCTATTCTTCCAAGTGCCAGATCAGTCCGAAAATGGGGTATTGTTGCCATATATGAACATGAACTGTCCTGTTTCCACTTTGCAGTCACAATAGATTCCAAAATCACAACGCCTCCTTGTGGGTGACGAATTATTTTCCATTCTTCCCTACAGATGGAACGTCGCAAGTCTCTTGCTAATCTCTTGTAATTTCCATTGTTTTGTTTTTTTCTCGTTTTCCAAGTCGCTGCATTCTTCTGAAAATTTACTTGTATCTTCTAAAATAAACAGAAAAGGTAATTCCATCATCTGAATTGCATATGAATTCAACTATGGCATTGCCACTGCGTCAGGAGAGAAAGAACTTGGAATTTTCCGTTTTCTTTGTATTATTGCAATTAAATTTTGCTGTTGTATTTTTACCATTTGGGCTAACAAATTCTTCCATATTTAAAGACTGTTTGTTTTTTCCCCTTCTTTCTTTTTTACACACACCAAAGAAATTAATGCGGTTCTAATTTCACGGTGTCGCTGCAAAAAGTACTTTTACCTCCACTATATGAGATTCGATCTCTTGTCGCCACTGTTATAACTCGCTCCTAGCAGTTATAATATTATGTCTTGTGACGTCACGAGAAATTCTCTTCTACTGACTCCAACGGAATTTGGGGCACCTCGGCGTGTTGTAATGGTTAGCATGCTTGTCTCGCTAAAACAATTACGACTGAATAGTGAGTTCGATCTTCATTCGGTGCCCCATACTGTCGTCCTAGTGCCACATCTAAGCAACGCTTAGAAAATCAAGACTCCAACGGAATTTCTTTAAGACGTCTTAGCTAATTCATTTATGAGCGTTATTACACTTCCTAACGTCCACGCCGTTGGTTAGGGTTTTACAAACATTGATTTTTATTTTTCGAGATTTATATTTTAATTTAAATATTATAATTAACAATAACAAACAGAGCTATTTCAAGACAGTCGTATCTGGGGTAACACCTTTCTAAATGACAGAAAGCAACGGAGTGTGGGAAAGTTTAATAGGGCCTATTTGTATTACCGGGGTGGGGGATGTCTTATTTACTCCACAATAATTATTAAACAAAGATACACCTGAAGAATAAAAAAGAGAAAAATTTAATGCCATTTTGTGTCTTTTTATAACTCATTTTTGTATGGAACTAGTAATTCGAAAATTATGAATTACTTCCCTTGTTTATGATATTAATATAATGAAATACTTATTCTGCTTTAAAGGCCTATAAAATATATTTCCATCTTATTCGCTATTAATCATTCTTAAACAAAAACGTATCCAGTTTTTATATTTTAGCATTGGAGTCTTAAGTATTTAATTAAATTTGAGGCAGTTCTTTGAAAAGTGCTACCGTTTGTCTATAAACTTGTTGAGAGGTGGAATATACATTGCTGTCTTCAAATATTTTTCACTATAATTTTAATTAATCCCTGATTTTACTAATTTTTAAAGTAATCTCTAAAATTGATTTTAAGAGGTTTTAAAAGCGTTTTAAGTTTTTGTCATTATTTCCAAAATAGCGGATCGATGATAAATTGGCCTTGACAATTTAAATAAATGTCTTAAAATTTCATTTAAATACATAAAATTATTTTCTCTTTTTATAGATTACATTCAGACTATTAACGGTTAAATAAACATAACATTTTACTAAAGAGGAGACATTTAAATAAATATCTCCAAAGGGTCACTAAAAATGAGGCTACATGATGATAAATGCCCAAAACATAAAGTTTTATCGTCAAGAATCTTTTATTATTAAGAGGAAAAATCACAATTTTTTATATAAGAATTATTTTCATCTTTTTTAGAACCTTCGAAATATCGCTTAAAAATTTTGTTTTTGGGGTGTCGTCTCGGAACCATAGACTTGAACGGGAAATTTGAACGTTTTTCAAAAATTGATTTAATAGTCAGATAACAGTCGGAATTTAATTAAACTTTCAAGAGTTAATTAAAAAATGAATTAAATTATTTTTAAACGTTTCTTTTTTAGAATATTTTGTAATTTTTTCTATTTTTTAAATCTGTTGCACCACCATTGATTTAAAGTTTATGAAATTTCGAGAAATTCCTTTTCGGATAGAGGTTAAAATTTATTCATATGAGGATAAGTCTTCGGAGATTTAAAATCATCCATGTTTTTTTTTTTTCTTTTGTCAAACTGAACGCCTAGTTTTGGAAAATCTGACCCAAAAGATAAAATAAAAAATGTAATAAAACTAAGACATTTTTTTAATTAGGAAAGCTTTTAATTACTTTTAAGAATAAAATATATTATAGGCATTATTGTCCATATGAATTATGGATAATTTATAAACTTTTAAAATCCTGCACGAACTTCAACGATCACCACTAATTTAAAAAGAATTTTGCTTGTGTGTGTGTGTGTGTGTGTGTGTGCGCACGCGCGTAGAAATGTGTCTACTTTTGTAAATACGAACGTCCATACACGACATTATCAGACAACAGAGGTACCTATAGAAAATTAAAAATTTATTGGTAATTTTCTAACATTTTCTCAAAAAGCATCTTCATAAATAAAACCAACGGACCTAAAATTCAATAAAATATTAGATTGCTTAAAATATTTTCTTAAACATTAAATATTACTGGCCAGTTTAAAAATGACACAAAAAAAAGCTTTCACCTTGTAATCGTCAAGTAATTTATTTCAGTGCTGTCCCCCTTCCTTAAATTTCCCAAACATGCGGCTGTAATAAATTAATCAATACATCGAAAAAATAGCCAGTCCGCGTTAAAAAAAATACTTTTGTATTCGATCTACACTTTTTTTTATTGAGATTTGAATCTACTTTGGTATGTGATCTATTTTTAGCCGATGTACGTGTTTATCGAATATTATTAATAGAAAATAAAATATTTTAATTACATTGTCTCTATGTTCATGTTATGTAGATATCATTCCAAATTAACATTTCTACGGTGTGTAGACATTTTAGCCAATGTACATACTGTTTATCACTAGAATATAAATAAAAGTACATTTTTTAAAAATATTTTAATTACAATTTCTTTGTTATATATCTCTATCTATAAAAAGGCAGGATGTGTATGTGTGTGTGTGTGTGTGTAACGAATGCACGGCTGCAATTTTCGACGGATTTGCACCAAAATTTACATGTACATGCTCCAAGTTAACGAGAAGGCCAAGACCGACTTTGCATTTCCCAAATCCCATCGACCGTGGAAATAATCGATTTTTCCATGCTTCTACGGCAGTTTTCATGTAGTTTGCGGCCATTTTCTAGTGACCAGAGTGAGAGCCTATAGCTGGCTGCCACGAATAGGCAGGAAGATTCTATTGGCCAGCGTGAGAGCCAACAGCTGACTGGCACGAATGTTAACTACATGCAAAAAAAAAAAAAAAATCGATAGCTGCATTCATCACAAGTGTGAAAAATTTAAATCTGCATGGCACTTTACTCCAATTGGCTCATTCGCTTGATTAAACTCAATGTTGATTCTGATTCCGCAGAACTGGGATGGGTGTGAAAAAGTAATTGTTGTTAACATTCTTTTTTTCATTCGATTTTTCCAGTTACAAGTCCTTTTTTAAAGCTGACCGTTTTGTGTTTATTTTGTTTAGTTCTTTTTTCGTAACAGATTTAATGTTTAGTATTGAGCTTAGAAAAATTCGCAGTGTGAGATAGGCAAGAAGTAAGGCATGTAGCAACATCAGCACGGCAAAGGGCACTCGTTTAAAGGCAAGGAAGGGCAAAATATTTTAAGTCAAGTGATAGCGATTGCTGTATGAGTCATACAATTTTTGAATCAAGCACGGGCCACGCCGAACCATGCTGCTAGTATGTTATAATGTTGATATCATATTCAATTAAAATCAGTAAGGTGTAGATATTTTTTCCTTGCAGATAACAAGCAAAAGTAGCACCGAGAATCATTTTGTGCTGACAGAAAATGCAATCAATTTAAATTCGTATTTTAAAATTTTTTTTTTTTTATTAGGAATATTAATTTTAATCTGTTAGCTTGGAATTAAAATCATCATTATAGCTCCAAGAAAGATTTTTTATTTGTTAAAATTAATTTTAAATTTAAGTGTCGCTTTTTTTTTTAGGTACCTACTTAAACTTTAATAATTTCTAATTAATTTTTCTATTAAAAAAAATTGCAAATTCTCTTCACCTTTAAAAACATTGTAACCCTTCATGCTGCACACACGTCTAATACATAAGTTGGCTATCCATTTGATCAACATCTAAACGTTGACTAACTTGCAAAGATATTGAGGTACATCGAGTGAGATAAAATGCGGGTATTTTTTATAAAGGTCTAAGTGGAGAACAGACATGTTAATTGCATGGCGCCAAACAGTAGTGTTTCTTGATATGGGTGGGTCGAACTTTGTCTGGCCGTTCTTAACACAGGAGGACTTAGAACTTCTCAACTCGTACAACTGTCTGTCAAGGGAATACAAAACCCCAAACTGGACGTTGGTGGTCCATAATAAAGCTTTTTGACGCTAGAGATTATTGGGTGTAATAAATCATAAGATTGAAGTGCTTTCCTTGCCTAGGACTAAATTATAGCTGTTTATTTTTTTTTTTCTTCAAGATGGGGTGGGGGAGGTTAGCTGTTTCTTATTTTCAAGAGTTTGGTGGCGATGAAACGGACTAATTGTTTTGGCTGGATTTTTACATGCATACTTGAGGGCTGTAAAAACAAAAGTAAGTGATATGCCGTTATCAGGATGTCGCTTACATTTTTACAGCCATCATTGATATATGAATGTAAAAATTCAATCAACACAGTCTTGTTTTATGACTACCAAACTCTTGAAAATATGAAGCAGTCCCCCAAAATTGAATTTATCCTGAGTAAGACACACAAATACACACATGTACCTCCACGAAAAAAAAAAAAGAAAAAAAAAAGGGGATACCTAAGGTTAAAAAGAAATTTTAAAAATGAAAAATCTTTCTTTTTATTTTAGTTTTAATTTCAAGTTGATACATTAAATTTAATATTTCCAGTAAGCAAAATACTTTACTGTATCTGAAAAACTAATTTAAATTGACGGGAAGGATCTTTTTTTCTTTTTGTAAAATAGCTGATCAGCACTTTTTTTTAGTCATCTTTCATCGCATTATAAAAGAATCTTCCAAAAATGAAATATAGTTTTTTGAAACTTTATTTGGTAAATATTAGCTGATTTAAAGTTTAATTAATCTGATTTGAAACAAATATTATTTACTTATATAAATAATAAAATTAAAAAATAAATATAGCAGAGATGCATTTTTAGCCTGGCAGTAGATGTGTTTTTAATCTGACAGTCGCTGATTTGACAATAATTTCCTTAATATATCTCATTTATAAAAGTAATTAAAAGCTTTTCTAATTAAATAATGTCATAGTTTTATTGCATTTTCTATTTTACGATTCGGAGCAGATTTTGGGTAAATGAGTAATTGTTTCAAAAAATAAATGATGATTGAAATTCTCCCAGAATTCTTCACACGAAAAACTATATACGCACACATTAATTATATATCACATGGACTTCACGATACCTGCGATGAATAATATTTTATTTAATGTAGATTGTGTATTTTGCATACTAATAGCTTCTAGCGTTTTGCGTCTTTCCTTGTATTGTGTATGTTCTACAGTATTTTGGTATTATTCACTAATATGATGTTGATAGTTGCATTTTGGTCGTTCGTAATCTCTTGGGCGATATATGCACGGATTGAGTTAATAAATAGGTGAGTCTATGAGAGAGTGTAGCGTATGTGTGCCCAATGTAAGAATTTAATAGTTTTTTTTTTTATTATTAATGTTGGAAGTACGACATTTCAGATAGCAGGCGAATTTAACATTATTTTTACACAGGTTGGAGGGGGTGGATTTTTGAGGTCCCGTGTTGTTTCTAATAATTAGATTCATTCATTTATTCATTCATTTTAGTTAGCAAATTTTAATCTGCTGTAGTCATCACTCTTGCTCCATCACACAATTGAGGTTCATGGTGACATTCAAGGCAGAATAATGCAATGGTTAGCCTGTTCCTTTTGTACCGGGGATATTGAGGTTACCCCGTCCCTCATTTCAAAAGTTAAAGTGGTCAAGACCTAAAAGGTAGCAGGTGGTTTGAATTCAGAGTTTTCCTTCTAGACAAGCGATGGTATATGGAAGTTGTGCGCTGTCCAGACTACATTTCCCCGCCCCTCTCGGGATTATCGTCAAGATCGATAGGAATTACATTTGGGGGCGTCTTGGCTGGCTGCAGGAGATGCCAGAAAGTTGTCAGTGTTGACAGTTCTGGTTTTCACTCCGTTTTTTTTTTTCTTGTCTGGATTTACTTCCATAGCCTTTTCCGTGTTTTGGATATGACCGTAAGATAATGGAAGTTTAAACAGGGCTTTTCTTCCACTAGATGGACTGACTTCTTGGGCTGCAAAAATAATTAGATTAGATGTTTTAAACTTTTATCGTAGATCATAAATCCTAAGTGTTTGTTACGATCATTCAATGATATGTATCGGCGAATTATGTTTTTAATTTTTTTTTTTTAATCCTATTCATAATTATGGCACATCTTGTAAGGATAAAATATGTTAACGAAATGTTTATTTTTGTTTGCATCGGGGTGCGGGGTACTTGCTTTATTTTTTTCTAATTTGTTCGTCGAAGACCTCGTTAGCAAAGTTATTGTTGATTAGAGTTTGCTTAATGTTGTTTAGTTCCGAAGAAGAGATTACTTTGGTCCGGCAAATCATGTATTTTGTATCTATGAGAACTATCATTTTTGTAGTTAAGTAGACTTGATTTTCTGCTAGTGGGTTATTTTATAAAAAGATGTGATAAAGTTATGGCCGATGGAATCATCGAAGGTATCAAAGAAGAGAATTTTATTATTAATACCGAGTTCGTAAAATAAAGTGTAGAACGGAGTTTTTCTCAAAGGTTCTTTTGAGATTTTAAAAATTTCCTCTAGGCTTTTTGCCAATATGAATATGTCGTCGATATAATGGATGTATATATGGAGATTGCAGGAATTATGGAAGACTTCGTTTTCTACATCTGTCATGTAGAAATTAGATCAGTGATTTCCAAAGATTTTTTCTCTGAACCGCATTTTCGGAATGACAATTTGCTCGCTCCCCACCAAAGAAAAGTCCCGGTGAAAAGACGCTAGCAGTCATACGGCAAAGCAGATTCAGAGAGAGAGAGAGAGAGAGAGAGAGAGGAGCGATTTAAGGGAGATAACCACGGATTCAAAATCAGAACATTATCATTGATAACTCTCTCCTCTAATTTGTGGACCCTAGTTACTATATTCCTAATACTTGATATAATGCATAAAGATCACTATAATAAAATAATTATTTATAAGTATTTATACTTGGATTCATGCATGCAAATAGTAATATTTTAAATTTTTAAATCATATTTATTTTTGGCATATGTCTTTTTTAAAAACTGTTTTAAATCTTTGATTGTCTTTCAATCATTCCGCCTCACTTGCTATCCTCTTCCGCCGCACATATGAATCGCGCTGCATCGTTTGGGAACCATTAAATTAGATAGTCGGTATAAGAAGCGAACCTATCGATACACCGTCAGTTTCTATGTAAATGTCAGCATATTGGTCGTAAAGAGGAACCCCTGTACACATCAAGTGCTCCAGGCCAACTGTAATCTTCAGCTGAACGCATGCTTCAGCAAAGTTTCAGCTCATTGAAGGGCCGAAACTTTGCAATGTAAATGTCGCCATATTGGTCGTAAAGAGGTACTTGTGCCATTCGTAATAGTTGGTCTAATTTTAGGTAGTGGAAACTAGTGGCGATTGTATACCTTCCGTAAGGCTATGTGTATAGTTTCTTTGACTGGGATATTAGTAAATAAGCTTTTAACATCTAATGAGGCCACGATACCGTTATTTTGTTTATTAGACTGTAATATGTGGCGTATAATTCGCTCGTGGAGTTAAAGCCATACTTAATGGATAAGTATGTATCAGTTGGCTTAAGGGATTTTGCTAATTCATATGCTGGTGTTTGGATTTGTGAGATTATGGGACGTAGCGGAGTTTTGGGTTTTTGCGTTATTACGTTCCCGGATAATACTCAACCAAAATTTTGTGAAGCTTACAGGACCCAAAATCCGTGTTGTTAGCCATAACCAGCCTAGTAACCCGTGTCTTGAGGAGGCTGGTAGTATTTGCATTGCAGTCTTGAACTGCGGAGAGATTATCCACAAGCTCGAAATGTTGCCTTAAACGAAGGTGTTTAACGGCGTTTCATATGAAGATCAAAGTATTTCTGGCCGAATTATTTGATTCAATCTTTCTTATCAAATTGCGAAATAGAAGTTGTCTTGAATGGCAGCTCTTCTAGATCTTTTTACATTAATGCAGATGTTACCTAGGGCTCTATCACTACTTTATTCCTAATATTCATTAACGGTCTTTCCAACGTCATCAGTTCTCGAGTCGGAATCTATGCTGACAATAGAAATATTTACTTCTGTCTGATAGGTTTGATAAAGTCAAATTGGCAGCTGATCTAAAATACTACACTTTATCTGTTGTTGTGTGAAGCAAGAAATGGTTTGTAAATTTAAACGACTACAAATCGAAAGTTCTCTTCTTAAATCGTATAAGTGAACCTTTATTGCTTTAGCACGGCTGATACTAACCTTGACAGGAGTAAATCATTGCGCCTTCTTGATTTAAAGTTTTCCACTGAAATTAAGTAAAACGATTATATTGAATCATTTGCTAGGTCTACTGCTAGAAAAGTTGGTCCACTGTGTAATGCTACAAATCTATCTTGTACTATAAGTCTGACATTCGTTCGGGTATCAAATATTGCTGCTACATCTGTGTTGGTGCTTCTGATATGTACAGAATCAAAAGAAGAATCTACAATGTCATCTGTCCTGACCCTCAGTCACATTCCCATCACTGTAACGTAGCTTCCCCTTGGCTTTTCTAAATATTTTAAATGTAAGTGTTCGGATGAGTTTTACTCTTTGCTACATCGACTTCACGAATTGATTGGTAGCTAGGATTCATTCTTTTACTGTCGAAATTTCTAGATGTAACCGTAAGTTCTATGCTAACAGTTTCTTTTTTAGCATTTCTCGCTCTTCCAGCGTCTTGCCTTCCAGTCAAGTACAATCTACAAAAAATAACTGTAACGTCAATCATCTTCAGGCTCATTGAATGTAGTTCTTTTATTGTCCTTCCTACTCAGTAATCATTTCTGTTTCTTTCGCTCTCGGTGTTGCATAGCCCCTTCATGTCGGAAGGTCCGAGTCAACGGTGCCAATTCGATAATAATGTTGCATTCTCTCTCTCGTCTTCTCACGGCCGGGGTCGCGAACTGTTTTGGGTCTAGCGATGAAAGGCATCAGCACAGGGAATTTTAAACTATTTTATTTAACGTTTATATCGACATGTACTAACTATCCAATGAGCCCCCCCCCCACCCGTCACTAGACAGCAAAAGAGTACATTGCTTGAAGGCCAAGTAACAACTTTCTGAAAAAAATTCTCTATCTATCATTCTCACGCTAGTTTGGCCAATCAAAATCGACTTCTTTATTTTGGCTTGCATCTGACCTTGTTTTGTGATGTTGGATGACTTCGCTTGTCACTTTTGCTATGTCAAGCGAAAGCTCATTATCCTCCCTAAAAATGCTCCTTATATTCGAGATTTCGTAGACAACGGTACTAGTAGTAACTCCTTCCAATAATATCCTCACTAGTAATACTTGTTCAAGTACTAATCGCCAAATAATATAATGATCAGCAGAGAATCGTAATCCGTATAGTAATAGAGTAGAGAGAGTGAAAGTATAGCAATAGTGGATAGACAAAAAGAATGAACCGTGATAATATTTATTGTACTAATTGTACAAATAGGCCACAAGGCCAGAAGGGGGAAAGGGGAAAAGGATGGTCTTCTTCTGTCTTAACATTAAACTTAGCTAACCGCAATCACTGGCCCAAATATACTGACAATATTCCTTTCACCAAAACAACTCATTCTTTCTTGCCATTCTTACCTCATACACCATAATACCTCAGAAACTTTATGAGTTCCTAACTAGTCCCCATATATACAATTCATTATCTGTGGTGGGGGGGGGGAATAAAATAACAATTAAAAAATTAAAGAAACCCCAATGAGTATTTACAAATGTGTATAAAACTATATACAAGAAACTAAACAAAATTTTGTTGGTAATAAAACCCGCCATAAAGCCCTAACTGGCAGTAACATCAGTTCACTGGGCGAAATCAATGCGGGGCTTAAAAAAATAAAAAATATAAAACATCCCTACATCGCAAGTACTCACTCAAACACGCACGCATTCAAGCACAAAAACAGTTACGAAAATCACACCCGAAACGAAAGTTGCCCCGCACCCACCAGAAAACTGACATCACTATCTACCTAAAGATGGGAGGGATGGGGAATTAAACCAAAAGAAAAAAAAATAGGGACAAAAATAAAAGGGGCCAATGAGCATACATACCCTAGCTAAGTTTTACAAAAGATAAAAAACTAAAACAAAAAACGACCTACACTAAACTATTAAGGGGAGGGTTGCCAATGTTCAACCCAGCAAAAGCAATATCCTCCTAACCGGCATCAAAATGCCACTCTAAGTCAGCACCTTTCACTCTGTAGAAACGCGCAAGACTCACCCACCTTTCGCCAAATTCCAATGGATGGAGTCGCTTCTTTTCCATCCTGATCTTAACTTTAAGCTGATGCTTAAAGAACAGGATCAGTTAGAAGGGGTAAACTTCTCGGCCCCATGGAATTCCTTCTGTCGCGTCGTCCATATTACGACTCGCATAAACCCCAGCAAGCAAAGTGCTCAGCCTTAGTCAACGGCGGTACTATATTGCTACAGACGGAACTGGCCTCGAGGACAAACAACCTTCCGCGCAGCATGCGAACCATGACGTCTTCAACAAACTTGCACAACGGAACTACGACACTACAATGAAAAAAGGAGTAACCTAGGGTCTCCACCTCCCTACTGCAACGAACGCAGTTTGGTGACTTTATCAAACCCGCCGTACAAAGTCTTTTGGCGACCCAGAGGGCCCCTCGAATCATCAACCAGGTGAGTGATACCTCCGTTAGTGAGACATTTCAACCCGGGCGCCCAGACCGAACTCGCCTATCAAAACATCCTGAACGTTCCCCTAACACCTGATATAATGCCTAACGGGACAATGGCTGGACGTCGGAGAGGACCATCCTTCGCCCGTAAGAGTTGCTTGAGGGCAAGCCGACATTCGTGATAGAAGCAGCCCTCACCTCGAGATGAACGGCCGGCCTCTTCCTCACACGAGCGCACACTTCTTAAGGATGGAAAGTTTCTACGAGCGTCTTCCAGAATTCACCGTTCTCATCCAATTGCATACACATCTGGTCTAGATAAGTAATGCGAAGCGTATGTCGACGAATCTCAACGCAAGGCACTCCAAGATCGCCACCGGAAGGATGAAGGTAACAGATCTCGCGACTATGGCGGCTCTGCCTCCCCACAAGGAGAAAAAGAGCCTTACAAAGTCCAATAAAGTGTCAGACGGGAGTGGAAGAAAAGTCGGTAAAGGAGAATCGGGTAGATGTGCGGAAAGAAGATTCCTCCGAGTCCACGGACGAACTGCGACCTCGGCCTTCTCTCGCACCTCCGACCAATTCATTTCCAACAGGAGGTCGGGACCGAACCACACGCCGAGTATCTTGACCGGCCCGTCCATCCAGAGGAAAGATCCAGGAAGAGAAATTCCCTTCCACGAACCCAACCGCAAGCCAACAGACTTATCGCGGTTGATCTTGGCCCCTGTCACCATCTCATAGCCTTTGATTTCTTTGCTGACTTCGTTAATTTGGGTTCTGCTCGACACAAGAACCGAAACGTCATCAGCATAGGTGGAGTACCTGGCCGAGGTGGTAGCACCAGGTGAAGAAATTCCGCGAAGGACCGGATTCGTCTTCAACTTACGCAGGAAAGGTTCCAGCGCAAGAACGTACAGCAATGGAGACAGCGGACAACCTTGACGACTAGAGCGAAACAAAATGAAATATTTCGATTTTACCCCATTCACTTTTACCAGCGCACCGGGGGACGCATATAGCAGTCGGATCCAAATGCGAAAGTCTGGCCCGAAACCGGCGGCCGAAAGAACAGCCTCCAGAAATCGATGGTCAAACTATCGAAAGCCTAGGACTAAATTGATCAGCGCTGCTTGCTCGATGATCAAGCGTACCAAATGAAGGTTGTCCTGAATAGTCCTGCTCGGTACCAATCAGACTAGAGAGGACAGCCTGCAAACAGCCAGCTAAGACCTTGGCTAAAATCTTCAACTCTGTGTTTAACATCGTCAACGGCCGATAATTATCTACCCCATCCCCACCATCCTTGCTCTTGGGAAGCAACTTGATCACACCCCTGGTGAGAAAATTAACAAACGAACCAAAATACTAATAAAAGAAAATTAAAATGAGAGGGAGTGAAAAAAAGAAAAGAAAAAATATTAAACATTTGCGAAAAATTGTCAGTAAAATAAAACGTAAGAAATAATAAAAAAAACTTCTCGTAAGAAAAGAGTTCAAACAAAACGACATTCATGTTGACAGAAAATTCCACTAGCTGAAAGAATTACCGGTCGTAAACGGTCGGTAAAAAAATAAAAAGGACCACTACTCCAAGAGTGAACCGTGATCGTCTAGTCAACACGCTACTTCCTATTTATTCACTTCCTTTATGATCACGTGATCTACTTAATAATAGAATCGCCGTGGCGATCTAGTTTCAAACTACAGTGTAGGCAACGACACTTACTCTTGAAGGTCAAGTGGCAGCTGAGATACAATTCCTCCTAAAAATTAGTCTACTAAACTATTATTTAACATCAGTACCGCCGTGCTTGTTTTGAGATGATTAAAAATAAATCAGAGAAACCAGAAAGCAGCGCACTATGAAAATTACTATTTTAATTTATTTTATTTTAATTACTATTTTAATTATTTTAATGTAAACATCAGTAGAAAATTTGGGAACGCGCTCTCGTCTTTATACTGAATAAAGATTTCAGGTTTTGATAGTCTGATATCAAATCGACTTGCTAGCAACATTCGACAACTTAAAATATTACCAGATGATTTAGCGCTTAATTAATGAATATTACACTGGAAATTATTTGTTCGTTGGCGTCGTACCACCATTGACGCCCATGACACATGCCCTACTTACGATACGCTAGATGAACTCCTGTTTAGTCAGATTTAATTTCTAATTGTGTACAAAAATACCTTGACCTATCATGGGACTTTGGCGCTTCATTGAAAAAGAAATCAGGTAAGAATATTAACAAAATTTTGCTTTCTGTTTATGAGAACATACGTATAAACATCACTCTTAACTGTACACAGGAAATGTAAGTGTATACGGGAGATGTAAGTGTATACGGGGGATGTAAGTGTATACGGGGGATGTAAGTGTATACCGTTTATAGGAATAAAGTGACCGCAATGAACCTAAAATGTGATGCCTGTTCAAAAGTTATACAGTGGTTTGAAATAGCCAAATTTATATGACATATAAATATGAATCCTATTTTTAGCAATGGTGTCATCAAATTGACTTTTTTTCTACTGAAAATTCCGTTGCGTTAAGCCGTCACGAAACGTCACGCCTTAACGCAACGGAATTTTGTCAATATTTAAAAATTAAATAATCGGATTCTCGAAATATTTACGTACAGCAATACAGAGTACGAAATGTAATCTACACACGTATATATATATATAAAACTATATATAACCTGTATATATATATATATATATATATATATATATATATATATATATATATATATATATATATATGTGTGTGTGTGACTGCAAAGGTAGGTATACAGTAAGTTATTGTTATTAATGACATGTTTCTATAATAAATACAATACGTTTTGTGTGCACGTTTTGTTTTTCATTACTCTATTCCTACTTTTGCATCCCCTATATATATATATATATATATATATATATATATATAAGAGAGAGAGAGAGTGAGTAAGAATTAAGTGTTGAAAGCTCTTGATGAGTGGACTGAATAATGACAAAAGTGTGTTCATGTATGAAATTTGTGTCGAAGAGCTGTATACAAGTGACAAATTTGTATTAATCTTATATATATATATATATATATATATATATATATATATATATATATATATATATATATATATATTCGCTTGAGGATGAAATGGAACTAACGTCTTTAATTTAAGTACAAAATTAAATTCGGGGCTTTTAGCTTCCATTTTTGAAACATGGTTGGAACTGTGTAGCGAAAAACCATATTTTAAGTCTATTAATTTATAATATTATATATATATATATATATATATATATATATATATATATATATATAGGATTAATATATTTTGTGTTAGAAAAATAATTACGTTTTACAATTAATTTATGAAAAAACAGCATTTTTGACGATTCCAGCCGTTTCTGAATGTTTCTCACTTCTGAAATGTTTTAGTGATTGAAATTGAATTGGTGAGTATGGAGAAAATGAAAGATCCTTCCATATTAAGGATCTCATTTATTTTCTTGGTTTTGTCATGCTGGAGAATAAATGCTTTTCTCTTTATCAAAGCAGGCCACATTCAATGTAATGCTTCATTTAGACGATCAAGTTGCTAGTATTATTGCTACTAATATCTGCAGTGATGAACTTTCCATGTCCCAAATTATATTCCGTAATAGATGACACATTTCCTAATCCACCAGGCATAATGCCAGAATGACTGCTCTATGGATGGAGTCCTGATGTTGGCAATAGTGGCACGAAAAATTCATTTGTCACCGGCTGTAACAATGCGAAGCAAAAATGAGAGGGGTTGGTATTCTTGGTTAAAACATTGCTGCAGATGGCGTTGTGTTCGGTTTTCAAGAGCAACGTAAAGTCGCTTTTTAAGTTTTCTCAATTACACTCTGAAATGCACTATAAACGATACACTGTCGACTAATAGGATTGATAAAGCAGTTCTCGACTCAGTTTCTTCAACCGTGTCCATAAAATAATGGCTGCTACTCGATTTCGAACTGTGCCATCGATTGATATATCCTCAAATTGGGACAGCGCAAATGCCCATCAATATCGCGGACAGAAGAACACATTTAGAGGCTGGATACGTTGACCAGGGAAAACCGGTGAAAGTAGCAGCAATTGTGGTCATCAGCTATGGATCTGCACAACTATAGGTGCATGATGACTTGGAGTAAAGTTTATGCGCACTGGATGCCCAAACAAACGTGGCTTCGGGAGTAATCGAAAATCATCTTTTCGGAACGGATGAAAAAGCTCATTGAACGATACCAGCAGCGCATCGTTTACAAATTTGTGTGTATGCGTGTGCGTGTGTGTGTGTGTGCGCGGGCGCGCAAACGCGTGTGTGTAGCGGGGGTGGGTATGTCAAAATGTGATATGCTAGTGTCTTATGTCATCTTGCGCATATGTGGCAACGTTGGGCGTCTTTTGCGGTAGTTGTCTCATAAATGCTGCAAAACTATATAATGACTTCGCTCTGTGTGTGGCGTATTTTAATGATTTTGAGGCCTGCTCTACTGTGACCACCGATATAGAAGGCCTGCTCGGTAGTGACGTGACGTCACAAATGTAGCCCATGCAGTGAAACAGACAGTAATCATAATGTAACGAAAAATTGTAAGAAACAAGTTGGTTTTACTAGAAAACTTTTTAAAAATACATTTATAAAAGAAAGAAACAGAATTGGATTTTATACAGAAATTTATTTCATATTAATTTAAAAAAAATGACCGATAAGAAAAAAAAAATGTTGCTAAATGTTTTGTAAAGTAAAGAAATTAAACATCATGTTACATTTCATTAAATTTTAAAGATTGAAATTCGTTCATTATTTTATTTGTTTCAAATCTGAAAACATTTTTAAAATCATAATCAGTATTGTTTTAATTTTTGCATGTTTTTATCTTAATTTTAGTAATTATTCTGTAAAGTTACAATATCGTAAATATTTAATGATTATTATTCTTACACTACAGAAACAACTCAATTATGAATGAGGAAACAAACAATCAGACGAGCAAATTACAAGTAAATGATAAATAAGAAACAAATAAACTAAATACAAGAAAGTAAATAAATTTGATACAAAAAAGAGATTTAAAATTCAAATAATACTTATAGAAAAGTAGGTTACAGACAGACAATTTTAAAACTGAAATTCGTTCATGATTTTAATTGTTTCACATTTGAAAATTTTTTATAAATCATAATCAGCATTGTTTTAATTTGTATGTTTTTATTTCAGTTTTATTTTTAATCATTATTCTGTAAAGTTACAATTTTTGTAATCATTAAGAAGAGATTATTACTCAAATACAGTAACAACTGAATTATGAATTAGGGAACAAACAATAATTAAATAAAATTATAATTAAATGATGAATAAATAATTATGATGAATAAATAAAACAATTAAGCATAAATATGAAACAAATAAATGCAAACAAGCAAATAAATTAGATACAAACAATAAATAGATTTAAAAATCAAATAATACTTTCAGAAAAATAGGTTACTGATACAAAATTTAGCTGAATGTTTGAAGTTTTCTTTTTTTTGCTTAACTTGTTATTTGTAATATTATTATTTTCCCTAGAACAAAAATTATTTAAAAGAGCATTTGTAGAGCTCCAGACAAACATTATTTGTATTTTTTTTATATTGTGACCCTCATCACAAGTGTCAACATCAAAAAGAAGCTCATAATCTGCCAAAACATTCAATGTTATATGCATGGCTATTTTTCTTTGATTTTTACTGAATGAAGAAAAGAATGATTTTTTATAATGACTACATAATTATAGAGAACAAAATTTATAGTTTTATCATTAGCATATAAGAGAGAACCTCTATTAATCCCCTGAAAATAGCTGCTTATTTCAGGTATTTCTTCCACATTATCTCTTACACTTCCAGATATTAAATCTTTGCAACTATTGCATTTAATTTTCTTAGAAACTGCATTACAGCAATAACCCGCTAAGTATAGCATTACAGGTAGAACTTCTCTACAATTATTAACATCATCCTCTTTAACATCAATTCTATATTTATATATATATAACTTTTCCTCCTCTGTCACTTCATCCCAGTTTGGTTCTTGCAAACTCTTTAAATCAATTTTAATGCATTGCTGATTAAATGGTAAGCTCAATTTTAAAGCTGATTGCATTCTAATTTTTTTTTCACACTCAAATACTTGCCATATCGAGATATTATACTGATCCCCACTAAGTTGTCGGTATTGACCAAACCTTGCTTCAAGGTGATCAGTTTGAAATTTGCCTGGTAATATGTACAGCATTTACAGTTCTTCTATGTAATACTTGGTCAGTTCTAGAAATGCATAGGTTGTATGATGCAAAGCAGTGAAGTTCCTTTGTTAATTTGCCATTTATTCCAGAAATGCTATTCCAAGATTCTAACCAGTCACAGAATACAGAGAGAAATCTAAAATTTTCTTCATTCATTCTAAGTGGATTGCAGTATTTATTTCTAAGCTCACAACCTTTATATGGCGTTTTAACATTCATTATTGTCCACCAAATATAAAATATGTTTATATATTCTGCAAAATTAGGCAAACATTTCTGTTTTCCTAAAGTCAATAATCCTTGAATAGTATATTCATTAAAAATTTGCAAAACTAAATTAACATTTTGCTTTTCAAGATTAGTAGGTTTTGAGTGCCTTTGAGGTTAATTTATAACAATATTTCAAAATTGATTGAGATTCTAAAGCATGAAGTTTCTGTAAAGTAGAAAATGGGGCACTTTGGATATTATCTAATTCATGATTTCCATTATGACAAAATTTGGGGAACAGCATGCATTTATTTGCATCTTTTTGACCAAGCCAATTGTTTCTAATGCATTTTAATATATGGACTGAGTCAAAAAGGAAGAAAAGGGGTCAAGACTTTATAACTGGGTGTGGATATACAATGGAAAGCTTTGGAGGACTGCAAAAGAAAGATATAGCTTTTTTATTTATAGCATTATTATCTGTTATAATTGATAATACTTGAAAGCCTGTCTCCTCTAAACCAATTATTATGCATTTAACTATGTCAAATAACTTCTCAGCTTTAAGACATTTAGTTGGCATAACATGCACAACATCTTTATATTGTGAGAATACACTGCTAATCATGAAAGCAAAAGCACTTGTTGCAGCTTCACTGCAGTTGTCAGATAAGCCAACAATATTACCACCCTTAGAATCTAAATAAGGTTTTAGATGTATTTCATCAACAAGTAAAGATACTGTGATGTCCTTCTGCACTAGGAGCTTAAATTTATTTTTAATATACATAAAAAAATTGTTATCATGTTGCTCAATCAAAGGATTCATATATGTTGATAATGTTAGTCTTTTAATGGTTGAATAGCTAGGTAAAATTATATTTTTGCTGTCTCTTAACAATCTGTACCCTTTAGGGGAGCAGTTATATAACAATGAAGAAAATATAATTATTTCTGTTGAATAATAAAGCTTATTTTGTGTCATTAAATTTAGCTGCTCATATATAAATTTAATTGTATTAAAATGTTTGTTTGATTCTTATTGCACCAATAGTAGAAATGACATTACCAATTTTAATATAAAAATCATATTTTGAGGTTCACTTTGCTGTTGTTCTGTGTCCATTTTCTTCATGTTTTCTATCAGAATTTCAAGGGTATTTTGATCAGTTACATGTTTAGGAATCTTATAGTCCCCTATTGAATGCATTTCCACATCTCTACAAAACACATGTACTGCAAAATCAGATTCATTTACAAGAGACAGATTGATTTTTGGATATGGGGATTTGATGATGCTGAATATAATAAGTGTCTCTTGCTGCCTAACAAAACTCCAGTAATTTCTATCAAGGAAATTTAATTTCCCTTCTAGACCATTAACATTATGGAATTTCTTCTGCATTTTATATGCTAAGTCATCATTAATACTTTGATTTAAAGCACTTTTAAGAGCAGAATTCTCTAGTCGGATTCTCCTCGAGTCTGGTGACTCTCTAGAAGTATTCATTGAAGATAAATATGAGGGACATTTTGGGAAAATTCTAGGAATAGCACCATCACGAAGATATATTTTTTTTAGTTTAACTGCAATTGTAGCACCTGTTTTTTTTTTGTTTTTTTTTTTTTGTCAAAAGCTGACGATTGTCTCCTTATGTCCTCCGGTCGAAAGTGTAGTTCACATACCTAAAAAGATTTTAAAAACCAAACCTATTTTAAATTCTTGTGAAAATCTAAGAAAATCAATCAGCAAAAATCTACAGTAATATGAAGCATTAATAATTTTAGGAAAAGTGAAGAGAATTCAACAAAAGATTATTAGTGACGAAGCTATATACAAATAAGAGAATTTTTAACGTTTATTCATTTTTTTAATTTAAAATGATAAATAAAAAAAACATTCTAATGAATAAAACAATTCTAAAAAATTGTTAAATTATAATAATTCTAAAAAAAAATTCAATTATTTTTATGCCTATAAAAAGATTCCTTTATGAATTTATATCGAAAGTTTATTTTTTATAAAAATTAGATTTCAGCTTTTAAAAACTTTCGCAACTTTGTTTTTAATGTTTTGTGAATTATAAAGATATGAAATTATTTTAATCCTCAAAGTTTTAATTGGGTTTAAATAACTTTTTAAAACAACACTTTGTTTTAAAATGTGTTGTGAATTACAGACATGGAATTAATTCAATTAAAGTTTCATTTAGTCACGAATAAAACAATTCTAAAAAATCGTTAAAATTATTAGAATTATTTTTTATGCATATAAAATATTCCTTTAGGAATTCATGAATGAATTCAGGTCGAATATTTCTTTAAAGTTTATTATTTAAAAAAATGAGTTTTTAGATTTTAAAAGCAACCCGTACGAAAATGAATGTCTAAAGTCTAAACTTTCTCGCTAGATTTATGTCTTATTAACTTTATGTTATGAATTACAAAGACATGGTATTATTAATTTTGTCATTAAAGTTTCAATAAAATTTACTTATTTTTTAATACAAAAAATACTCACTCTGCTGAATTTAGTTGGTGAAAAATGATCTCTTCTGATTGTACGAATCCAAACATCAAATAATTTTTTATCTTTAGGGAAAGAAAATACATGTACTTTAGGGCCGTTTTTATAATTCCCTTTGCAATTTGGTACAACACATCTATAAGGCATTGTTTTTGTTTTAAATTCAATATTTAAAAGAAAGTATTAATAAACAATTTAAGAATGCCGCCGTAAAAAATCTGATATATAAACAAACGACACGCTCCTTGAAAGTCGGACTCAATATGATGACGTCACATTTCTCCTTAACCCAATCAAACAGGCCTTCTATATCGGTGGTCACGGCTCTACCCGCACAGACGTAATCACGTTCATTACACGTTAGATGAAATGCAGCGCCAATATTCTCAAGGAAATTAACATCAAGACCCCGACGAATATCTCTCTTGAGTTTTTCATACTCAACGCGATTCTAGTCACAGTCTCCCTTACCATTGTGTACTGCTTTCCCAGAGAATGAACCACATCTAGAGCGAAATTGTCCCAGTCATCTTGCATGGGGTTGGCCTTCTGCAACGTGCTCTTGCTGTCATTTTTATACTTCAATTTCGGTTTGTGTATTGGTCGTTTTGCTTCGGACAACTCAGCGTACAGAAACTGCTTTGGGATCATATCGTCCTTCATTAGGTGCTGAAGAGTTTCTCTATACTGGTAGCCAGTCTACGTCCGAGGATATCAACGCCTTTCGCGTAAATTTGCCACCCGATACCGAATATAGGCTGGTGACACTGTTGGTGAAATCGCCCCAGCCTTTTCATGTGTTTCGGGCAAGTGACCAAGCTCTCATATGCATACACCAGTGAAGACGAAACACAAGTATTGTAAATTTTCAATTTTGTCTTAACACACACACACACACACACATATATATATATATATTAGATAGATGAAGTAGATAGAACAGGTAGACCAATAAGTCCGCCACAGACTGACATTAGTTGAATTTTGATGTGAAATTTTCAGTGTATATTGTCTGACCTATTTTATTGATATACGCCGTTCAATTAAGAGCGTTGACAAATATTTATCATTAAAAATATTGTGTTTTTTTTTATTGTTCAGTTATTAATAATAAAAATACTCATTTTTTTTCCAACAATATAATCATATTACGAACAGAACCATTAAGAATGAGCGGGAAGAGGAAAGGGGACCGTAGATAGCGATTGACTTTGCATTTAAATTTTTTCCGATTAAAGTTGGCTGGAAATCATGGAGTCGGAAAGGAGTTCCACAAGCGAGAAATGCGAGAAAAATAACCAGCTCAAATGTAAATTAATCTCAACACCAGTCTGAAGTTATCATATAAACTTCAATAATTCAAATTTTGTTTGAAAGAAAATTGCCAAATTTTAAACAATTTAGATGTCAAAACAAAGCCTGCGTTAAAATTTTTACATAGTATCAATATGTTTTACTAAAATTATTGAAGTTATTTGATGTATTCTAAAAAAAACTGTCATCTGAACATTAGACAAAACCAAATAATCACACTTTATTTAAATAAAAAGGAAATAAAATCATCAAAAAAATCGATCAATACCTATAATAAAACAAACACATCAAACAAACAAATCCTTTATATTTAAATATAATGATCCTTGTTCTTAACAACAGCCATTAATCTATTATCCATTGATTTTGTTAATTTTTTCTACTTCAGCAGGTTCAATTTCCGACATGATAGTTTTTAATTGCTTCCCATGGGTCAGCTTTGCTTTTGTATTGTTTGCCACCTTCATATAATTTCATCTTCACAATTGACCATAGATTTTCGATCGGATTCAGATCAGGAGTTGATGATAGCCATTCCATTATATTCTCCCCTGTAAATCTTTTTATGATCAAATAATTCACGGGTAAGCTTAGACACATGAAAAGAAGCAATGTCACTTTTGAAACTGTGAGACTGGGACTTGTACTATGCAAAGAAAGTCTTGGTCATAATATCGCAATAGTTAGCACTGTTCAGTTTAACTGCTTCATCGATTTTGAATGGTCCAATAAAGGTTTGATCGACAATTCCAACCTATATCATAACACTACCGCCTCCTTATTGACTTCTTTTAGCCACAGGCACGTCTTAATTGGATAAAATCCATTCTTTGGCCTATCCATCCGGTTCATCAAATATCACTTGGGATTCGTCCGTGAAAATTATTTTAGAAAAGTCAATTTTCATGTATTTCTTGGCCCATTTTTGACGCTTTAAAATATTTGCTGTAGTGAGAGGAGGTTGTCTAGAAGATTTCTTTTTTTACAGATCCCAATTTACAATGTATTCTACACCTTTTGTCCTTCTTGACATTTCAATTCCATCCCCTTTTCAAGGATCTGAGCGCTCGTCAAAAGTAATTGTTTCACTATAACTCGTGGTAATTTACGTTCATCTCCAAGAAGCAAGTTCTGATAGTCTTTTTCTTTGCTTCGAGTTCTCAACTTAGTTATAGTTTCAACAGCCTCCTTTAATTGTTCGATGATCTATGCAAAGCTCTTTTGATATCACCAACATGAACATTCCTTCATTACTCAATAACTTTGTTATTTTCTGTTTTTCATCATTTGTTAGATCCTTCTCTGGAAAATGGATTGACTGAAGTCAATCCATTTTCGTAAATTCCAAATATTAAAAAAAAAAAAAAAAAAGTTAAAAATAGTAGAAAATTTAATTAAATATTTTACTTTAGTTTGGAAATGGACGAGTTTAAATTTGACGAATATCGGGTCAGAACGTTTTGAGTTATTGAGGTTTTATTTGATATGCATAATAATAATAACTTCAAACAGGCTGCAGTATTGGGCTTAAATTCAAAATGTCTACGTAACATAGCGAGGCTTTTTGAATTTAATATATCAAGAGACAAAATCCAAAGAAGGATGTGTAATGTCATTGGTCCTGACCTGTCATCTCGACATCAGTCACTTTCCCACAGACGTGACGTGGATTCCCTCCGTTTTATTTCGATAAATATTTTATGGCAATTATTCTGATGAACTTCCTTCCTTGCTAACCTTGACTGTAGGAATTTAAGCGCGCTAGTAGATTGGTGAGTAGGTCCCGCCGTTTTACTTTTTGAAATAGCTATATGTAACTGTAAATACTCTTCTAATAGTTTCTTTTCTCGCACATTTCGCCTCTGGAACTGTCTTCCGGTTTCTTGCTTCCAGGCCACCAATAGCCTTCAAAAATTTAAATGCGATGCCAATCGCCATCTTCTGTCTTCCCGAAACCTGTTCTTTTATTGTCCTTTTTTCTTATTAAAGTCTCCTCACTCCCACTAACTCCCAACGTCCTAGGGGCATTATCGCCTTCCTTCGGGTCAAATGATTTAAAAAATGTATAGTTACATCAACATGAACAGCACTTTAGTCCGATGATGTCCTTAAAGATGTCGAACAAAATATCTTTCCACTTTATAATAGATTTTCCTAAAATTGTTCTTATATATAAAAATGTACATACCTTTTTTCCATAGACAAATAGATAGATATGAGGGTATATATATATATATATATATATATATATATATATATATATATATATATATATATATATATGCATATACATATGCGCCTGTGTTTGTAGGTATGTATGTATCGTTTATCTTAATGCTTCTTGCTTCTATTTAATTGACTGGAATCGAAACTATTCTCTAAACGATACATTTTCCGCTGCATCTCGTCAAGCAAATAAGCAGAAAATGAAAGTAAAACAGCCTCAACAAATACAGAAAATGCTGTAGCCGCGACAGACGTAGTTTCGCGCCAAAATGATTTTCGAAGTGGATTTTACGCGCGGATAATATTGAACAATTGATTCTTCCTTTTTTTTTTTTTTTTTTTTTTTTTTAGATGAAAATACAGCGAAATAATAATGGTTGTTCCTGCGACGATTTACCTTTTTTTTTAAAGTTTGCATATTCCATGAAAATAAAAGAAGGAAAGGAACGGAAATTTAAGCCTAAGATTCAGAAAGAATAAAGTGAAGAGTGTATGAAAAGAAATGCGATGGAATGTTTGAGAAAACAGGAAAGAACTGAAAAAAAAAAAAAAAAAAATAACGGCAGCAAGGTTAGAAAGTTTCAAGTTTGCATGTTGTGCAGCAAGCGGCTGACATCGCTTCTCGTTTCGACTGATACTGAAGTGTCACTTGCCACATACCCCAACAATTTAGTTATGTCATCTAACTTTATCAGGGGGCCGCTTTACAGCCGTCCCTACTGTCTCCTTTATCCTTCCACGGTATCGTTGAGCTGGAGAAAAATTGTACAATGAACCAAGAACTCAAAAAAAAAAAAAAATGATATGGAAAACATGTATTCTAATGTTGCATGCATGACAACGTGGTTCAAAAAATGGTTGTCACAATTCAAAAAAATTGCTTTCGGATTTCTCTGTGATACGAGATTCTGGACACCGGACATCTTCCCAGCCATTATTATCATACGTCTGTCCACAACAATAATTCAAATCTAGACCATCTCATTCCTATTTTGAGGTAATTTCTTCTGTAACACTATCGGCATCTTTTTCATGAATTTGAATAAAATCACTTAACATTTCCTTGACTACAGAAGTTTTAGATTCGTTGTCAGCATCGAATAACCTGAGAATTTCAGTTCGTTGTGAGAAAACGTCAGGAGTTATGTCGAACATAATCCCATAGTATCTGCTTTTTTTTTTTTTTTTTTTGACTCTGTCCGAGAGACTGACATACTTCGTTGCCAAGTAACTCAATGAACTCATTCTGTATTTTTCAAAAAAAAAAAAAAATATTGCAGAATGTGGATACGAGTTGACATAATCCAAATGACGCTGCAATAGAGGGTCGTACTTGCTAAGTAGCTTAACGATTGCAAGAAAATTACCGAGATTATTACTTGATGCAATGGATTCTCGGTGTTCACAAAATGCCACATATTGAGTCGCCACAAACTTGATACAAACCAGAAAACTCATGAGCAAATAGTTCTATTAGGTTGGTGCAAAAATAATGACGTAATAATGTCGTTTTTTGATGTATTTTTTAACGTCAAAAAACGACAGTATTACGTCATTATTTTTGCACCAACCTAATACAACTGCTTCTGTTCCTCCATATGTTTCAGTATTACTCTGTCAATCGTAGACCCTTAAGATATGCGTCTTTCCATGCAAGAAATGACGCACGGGGATGAGTGTCCTTGTTCATGTTTCCTTGCATATTTTTCCATTTTGGAAATCCAAAAGATCTTTCGAATACCGTGCTTTGGTTGACTGGGGCTGTTGAAAACAATATACAACAAAAACAATACACTGTACTATTTTTTAATAGAGTACAACAACCAATTACGCAGAATCGTAGACCCGTTCTGTAGTATTCTTTGAAACCAGTAATTCGTGAAATTGCGGTTGACACCCACGTGTTTCACTTCTCATCGTTTCTTCAACACTTTCCCGGTCTTTTTTAACTTTTAAAAGACCTTCTTTGTTCTGAAAAGCTTTAGCACTCATCTTCATCATTTGAACAAGTAGATCATCAGAAATTTGTGGTTTATCGCTATTTACATACAAATTTAAGAAACCTACGTTTTTTTTTGGTTAATACTGTATATTTAATTTCATCATATTTTGTATGTTCATCAGATTGGCAACGAAACGAAGATGGAGGCTGATCGGAATCATCCACTAAAACCGTTTGCTTTGTCTTCAATGGAAAGAGCCGGTGGTGCTAAAGGTGTTGTTAGTGCTGCTAGCACCGGTGAAGATGACAATTGCACCACTGGCCCTGGTGCTGTGTCTTTGTAGTCAGAGTAAGTGGCAAGAACAGGCGGAGGAACAACGCGATTGTCACCATCTCCAAGTGGATGTGAAATTTTTAGAAATTTCTTCATAATTTGACTTCGTGTTCTCGTTTCTTACGATTTCTTCCTTCCGCACCAGATTCTTGCTTTTGTTTTCCATGTTGTTCCATTCTTAAAATTTCTGCCTGAAATAAAAAGGAAAAAAAAAGTATAGCTGTTCCCCTCAGTTATATAATGATCTTGAGGCTGTGTTTATTGTCAACCGAACGACAGCACCAAGGTACCATTGCACAACAACGTCATTACAACGTCATTACACCGTCACAAAAAGGATCAATATCAGTTGCCATCGCTAACGACAACCAAAATTGTGATATTTTACGTCATCTTACGCCAATTTTTGAATAGATTTCCTGACATTTTCGCCGATAAATGTGTTAAAACTTGGCCTACCCTAAACTTAAATTTTCATCACATCTAAATAAATTTGGTAAGATTGGGTCCAGTTAGACGAGATATTTTTTTGATAAAATATTAGAAGTGGAACATTTCGCTTATAATTCACTCTCCGTCCAAGTAATAAACTTGCCAATCACCGAGAGATTTTGCACCCCATGACGGTGTGCCCCGAGGCAACAACCCCTCCATTCCCCCACTATATATATATATATATATATATATATATATATATATATATATATATATATATTGTGCATTTAGGCAGCAATCATTCTTTTATGCAAGTTTCATTAAATATGACAGACAAGGTACTTTAAGTTTTTATATAATATCTCATGTGATCTTATCATTTTTTCTTTTCAGTAGATAAATTACATAAAAACAGTCCATATGTTGTTTTCTTTCCGAGCGCTTTCGGCTATACATTTAGCCATTTTCAAGGTTGAAATATATTAACTGTTAACTAGAAATACCTTGTCGCATGTATGTATTTATATAATGTTTCATTTTCAAAACACAGTCAACATATTATTATGATTTTTATGAGCGCGTCAATAACGGCAAACGCCTCCAGGAAACTTTCATTACGGATAGAATTTACAAAAAGGAACGATCAATTAGCCTATTTTCATACCCTGCCTGGTGGCAAACGCTGCTGGTGGCGCCATAGCCACCGAAACCGTGATATCACCCCTGGTCGGCGGCTGATGAAGACAGGGTATCTCACGTGCTAACACACGTTGTATGTTAAAAAAAATCGTTTTTTTTTTATTAATAAGCCTTCCATTATTTTAAGTATTTTTTTTTACATGTAGACGATGCTATTTATTATCAACAAGTATGTTACGAATAGGGTCCAGTAGGTCTCCATAAGTATTTAAATGAGACCTAATTGAGCTATGGTCAGAAAGATGTAGCATGAGTCTTCTTGTCAAACATGTTGTAGTGTGGCCTAAATAATTGTTCACGAAGAATTATATAGACCATACTAACTCTGAATTGAATTGACCAATTGATTCTTGTGGAGTTGTCATTGTCAACCAATATTAGTGATAATTTCTGATAGTCCTTTAATTACGACATGAAACATAAAAAAACCAACATTAATTACGTTCAGAAACATAAGAATATGACATTAATAAAAATATTAATATCATTAAAAGAACTGTAATAACACAATTAATATGCAACAAAATTTTAATTAACCGCATATCGACATTTTGGACACCATATATATATATATATATATATATATATATATATATATATATATATATATATATATATAAGCAAATATGTGGATATAGATCCGACAGTATGAAGAAAAACAAAATCCGAATATGCAAATATGCTGTTTATTGTTGTTTTAATGTCGATCCGGCTTCTTTAATATTTCCCCTTTTCTGGCAAGATTAATCCAGGACAAACGTACTTATAAATGTTAGATTAAAATAAAATTCTTTTTCATTTAAAATATACTCTATTTTAGGAATACTTTTTCACGACATCGCCCACGTGACGCAGACGTGATCGTATTGCGAAACGGAATGGGGATCTTAAAAATTTCAGTTATTATGTTTTGAATAGACTTATGGCTATTGTCTTTTCATGTTGACTTGAATATCGTCTAATTTTAATTATGTTTTATTAACTATGTCCTGAAGAAGGTCTACTAGACCGAAACGTCTGACGTCGACATTGAAACAACATTAAAACAGTATAGTTGCATATTCGGATTTTTGTTTTTCCATATTTTTCTTCATATATATATATATATATATATTATGTTTATTTTGATATCTATACACGATTGATATTAAAAAAAAAACCCCGGATAGTACAGTTTGCAAATATGAATATACTTAAGTAAACTGGTATCTGGGGAAAAAAATTCGGAAAAAAGAAGAAAAAACTAGAAAAATTCGAGTAGGTCGAAAAAAAAAAATGGCCTAACGTCTTAATGTCTTGTCAAAAGGGGGAAAAAAACAATCGAGTAAAATAAGAAAAAAACGCAAAGTGCTCAATAGACTAAATAGAGCAGGATATAAAAAAAAATTCCAGTGAACCAGAAACTACCTACCTAGGTTTCACCTAACTGGATCTTCAGGGCGCACTGCATGAAAAAGGGATTTATGAGAAAGGAACATATTTATTGTTAAACAACAAACACTAAAATCTCAAATTAGCATGGAAACTATACGACGTTAAAAAAATGAAAACTTAGAAATTAATTATTATTCTTTTATTCCATTAAACACGCTTTCTTATATTTACACCCTTTAAGGATTTCTGATCTTTGGTTAAGTAAGATATTGGGTTTACTAAAAGTAATAATTATTCTAATTTTATTCGATTTTTAATATTAAAAAAGGAGTCCAGTCAACATATTACCACGAACCGCATATTAAAGGTCAAAGAGCCGCATACCAAAGGTCAAAGAGCCGCATATTAAAGGTCAAAGAGCAGCATACCAATGGTCAAAGAGCCGCATATCAAAGGTCAAAGAGCCGCATATCAAAGGTCAAGGAGCCGCTTATCAAAGGTCAAAGAGCCGCATACCAAGGTCAAAAAGCCGCATATTAAAGGTCAAAGAGCCGCATACCAAAGGTCAAAGAGCCGCATATTAAAGGTCAAAGAGGCCTCTACCAAAGGTCAAAGAGCCGCATATTAAAGGTCAAAGAGCCGCATATCAAAGGTCAAAGAGCCGCATATTAAAGGTCAAAGAGCCGCATATTAAAGGTCAAAGAGCCGCATATCAAAGGTCAAAGAGCCGCATATCAAAGATCAAAGAGCCGCATATCAAAGGCCAAAGAGCCGCATATTAAAGGTCAAAGAGCCGCATATCGAAGATCAAAGAGCCGCTTATTAAAGGTCAAAGAGCCGCATATCGAAGGTCAAAGAGCCGTATGTGGCTCACGAGCCGAGCCCTGGCATATAGTATGCTAATCTACAAACATTATTTCTCAACCCCACAAATTTCCCTATTTTTTTACGAGTGGACCAATAGTGCCTAAACTATTTACTCAATCGATCGGAACAGCATAATGCAATATTGAACTTTTTTCATATTTGGAATCTACAGCTATTCTTAATTTTTTGTTTTTATGCTAATTTTAGTTTTTAGTTTATGTTTTTACCAGTAAATCTGTTCCTTCTTTCTTGGATTCTGTAATTTGTTTGATCTAAACTCATGGAGCAATGTGGATTCGAATCTATGGATATATCAATGAGAGTACTTTTTAAAAATCATGAAAGCTATTTGACTTTTATGGTCCGTATCTCGATCACACCTCCCCGCCACTATAAATACACGCTCGGGTTCACAATTTGAAAGAAAAATAATTACAAGAAAAAGAATCAGTTTCATAAATTCCCTTAAAACGTCTAATTAAATTCTGATAGAATCTATATTAAGTTGCCAAAGTTTCTCAACCAAAACTTTAACCTTGTGCTATTATTTTCTTTCAATCAAATGTCATCTATCAGACGAACTTTCAAGAGTAAGGAAAATTTAAATCTTGTAGGAATCTGTTTATATCTAATCCGTGATTCTTACTTTATTATGATCGAAGTAACCAAAATGATCTGAAAAAAAGTAGTCAAAACTTAATACTGGTGATGCTTCATCTAAAAGATTTGGATATTAAACTTTATTACGCCAAGGTGAAAAAAGAAAGAAAAAAACAATGATGTGGAATGCGAAATAAAGACTGGATAATGTAGCTTTGTGATTCAATTGTAATAATGTCCATTGTTTTAGAAGCCTAATCAGTAACACAGAGGCTATAGATTCAAATCAGTGTCGAACTTTACTTTTGTTCTCTGCTTCATATTGCTTGATTGAAAGCGAAAAGAAATGCTAATCAAAAAATAATATAATAATTGACATAACTTCATATATTTCCTTCACTTAGTAAACCAGACAAAGTTTGGCATTACACCGTTGTTATTTTTAACTTGTGAAAGAATTTAGTTAAAATATTTCTTTTCATTCTATGTTTATTGGCAGTCGAAAGGAAACAAATCATCTGTGCTTTCAACCAAAAAAGCTATGAATAAATAATTAAAAGGAAATAAATTAATAAAATATTATTAAAAATATGGCCCCACTTAAACAGACCGGTGTACAATTAAAAAAAAAAATAAGACAAATATTTTCGAAATAGTTTTTTTCAGATTATAATTTTTAGAATTTTCTTAAACTTTGAAACTTGTCGGGATGAAAAAATATTGATTTTTTTATCGCTTTCGAAGGGGAATTCTGTTTATAATATTCATACAGAATCAAATCAGTGCATGACATTTACAAATTTATTAATCTTAGGCTAAGTCTACTAGTTGTTATTTACAAATGTCAAGTTTGAAATTGTATTAAAATCACTGATATCTGCACATTTCATTTTTTTAATTTTCGTAATTTTTTTTACCATTAAAAACAAAAATGTATGAAATCTTTTTATGGAGCGCATACCCAAAACTTTTGCAGTTACTAATTATTTACCTTAAATGAAGAATAAACAACTTTATATATATATATATATATATATATATATATATATATATATATATATATATATATATATATATATATATATATTTTTTTTTTTTTCTTTAATTAAAAATCTATATATCCGTTTGTTCTTCACCTGCCAAAATCCCCCACCATCCCCTGAAAAAAATTCCGTTTGCGAGTGGATTTACATATGTCATAGTGAATGACGACTTAGGACAACCGTAAAAGTTGTGTGCATTAGATACCCAAGTAAGCGATGAAGACGTGGCTTCGTGACAAACCAAAAAGCATCTTTTTGGAAAGTATGCTCGTTGGACGCTAATAGAAGTACATCGCGATTCAAAGAGTGGGGAATTGTTTAGAAAACAAACATATCCATTTCCTCTTCCTCAGTGGAAATAACACTATTGCCTTTATTTTCTAATTAACCCTCATATAAATGATATTAAGCAGCTCTCTTCCCAAATAAATACAAGAAATGTTAGAATATATATTTGCAAAACATTTAAGTCCAGCAACTGTCTAAAAGTCAGGGATCGATTTGACTTTGTATCGACATATTATAATTCGGACTCTATTTCTCTAAACCTATAAAAAAAATTCAATATTTTTCGATTCTGATAAGTGTCGCGCACCATGGAAGTTCTAAAGCAGGAATAGTCAAACTTGCTTAATGACAGTAAATATCACATACGACAAAGTTCAGATATTTGAGAGCCGCAAGGCATGAACCAAATTTGCACATATGTTTTTACTACATAGACATTAACATTCAACATAAGTTTTAATCAACTGGAATCTCAGTTAATACCCAGTAAATAATTATAAAGCTTGAATTTTTTCTTATTTACCTTTTATATTAACCGTGATGAAAAAGATCAGTCAACATATTTCCATGAAACGCATATTAAAGGTCCAAGAGCAGTATGTAGCTCACGAGCCGCACCCTGGTATATAGTATGCTAATCTACAAACATTATCCCCCACCCAAATTTCCCTATTTTTTACGAGTGGACCAATAGTGCCTAAACTATTTACTCAATCGATCAGGACTGCATAATGAAATATTGAACGTTTTTCATATTTCAAATCTACAGCTATTCTTAACAATTTTCTGCTTTTAGAACTGTCATCCAATTTTCCCGTTTTATTGTTAGGCTTTGTCATCACATATTTAGTTATTTATTTAAGTTTAGCTTTGTCGAGCAGACGATCACAGTAGCGGGACATGAAAAGAGAATTGGGTTTGTAAGACGTGCTTACTCAATGGGTGGCGCCTTTTAGACTAACATATGTATGCGAAGAATTTGAAAGCATAAATATTAATCACAAAACAAAAAGAATGTCTAAATAAAAAAATAAATTCTTCTAACATGATCAGAAAGCAATGAATGTCCATCTAAGCAAGAGAAATTTGATTAAAGCAGCAAATTCTGATTCAATTTTGCTAATGGGCCAAATCACTTCAAAAGACTTGAAAACTAAATTTTATCCGATTACACTCTTCTCATGTTGTAAGATTATCAGATTATATATTCGCCGAATGATTTCAGCAAATATATCCTTCTATATGCTAGTGAAAGACGCACAGTTTCCTCACAGATGAAGAGGACACACTTGAGGCATCAGAGATGTGCTTCTACAAAGGAATGCTGAGCATATCACGAGTGGAACAAGAGAGCAACAACGAAGCTTTAAGGAAAATAGAAACAATAAACATTTATTTTTTTAATCAGTATCCCCACCCCATGCAAGGCAATAAAGTCACTAAGACACGAGGGGGGTCACAGGGTGTAGAAGAATTAGGAACAGAAACATTAATAATGAGCGGGAAGAGAAAAGAGAGTAATCAGGAGGACAGTTGATAGCGATTGAGATTGCCTTTAAAATTTTGCAGATTAAAGTTGGCTGGAAAGCATGGAGCCGAAAGGGAGTTCCACAAGCGAGAAGTGCGAGAAAAGAAACTGTTAGCATAGAACTTACGGCTACATCTAGCCAGTTCAACTGTAAACTGGTGAGATCTCGATGCCAGTCTAGTACTGCGCTTAAATTCAAAACGACTTGTCACCATGGCGAAGAGCTCATCTGAACAATCACCATTAACGTATTTATAGAAACGACACAGAGAGGCAGCCTGATGGTGGTGGGAGTGACTGCAACCGAGCTGCCCGATCAGGACCAATAATATTGCTGATTGTTGTTTGGATTTTATCAACGAGCTCCAGGTAAATAACGGGGTCACCAGACCATATATGGAAGCAATATTCTAAGCATGGACATATTTAGAATCAGTAAGAGACAGCTGAAATTTATAAGACATAAAATGAGGAGAGAAGGCATGGAAAATTTGACACTCACAGGCCATATCAAAGGCAAGACAGAACATCGATTAAGCGTGTGTACATCGATAGCAGGGACTGGGCTAGATAGTAAAGGGGCTAACATTACTAAAAAATAGAAAGGATAGGAAGTTGTGGAGAACCTACTCCCTGAAGGTACATGGCGCGTAAAAGAAGAATTATTTGATGACGATGATGACAGAAAGAAGACAATTTTAAAGAATGTTTAATACTACTCATTAAACTTCATTTAATAATATAAATAACCGGCAAATTCTGCTTCCCCCGTGCGTGTGTTTGAAACCCCCTCTAATTCGGGTCACATTTGCTCGACATAGACATATATCTTTTTGAAATCTGGATTATCCCGGGATTCAAAATGTGCCCTTCATCTGGTGCTTGAATCTCCACTATTTGGATTTGTGTCCGGATGAGGAGGGAACAGATAAAGATTTAAATTTTAATATAACTGAAAAAAACATAAGTGATTTTAAAAGTTTTTAATTCATATTGAGTTTAATAAAACTTTGTGAATTTTAAAAAAAAAAAACTTTGTTTTAAATTCAGTTTAAAATATCTCTAAAACTTTGTGAATTGATGAAATCAATTTCATTTCTTCAAAATGCCAAGCAATCAGAGTTAAAGTTAGGGGTTTCGTAACGTGACGTTTTGAAGATCCACAAAGTTTGTGATTTGAAGAACGCAGTTTTTCGTGTGAATTAGAATTTGGTCCGGAGTCGGTTTTTTTTTTACTTCATTTTTATTCTTTCTCCATAAATGTATGTTAGCCTCATTCAACTCATCTTCTCTAGCTGCAACTCTGTTTCCTATTCTTTCTTCTAATTATTTTACTTTTTGTTTAAAATTTGCACTATAACTTGCACGTTTTCACGACATAATATGTGATATTTATCAGGAAAACCGCAGGATTAATTTTCAACATTATTTTAGTCGCTTCGTTTTGATTTTATTCTTAATGTCAAGGTCGGCAAAATGTCTTCGTAATTATTTATTTCTTTTTATTTTTTGACGAAATTTATAGATGCGTATAGGGATAGATATATTTCTTAATTTTTGGATCATTTCTTGGAGTGCCTATGGGTGTAGCAATAAAAATTCTTTAAAATAGTCTTCGAGAAATTACGGTAACTGAAAAAAACTTCAGAAAATATATGACTAAATCAAATATATACATAAGATATAAATAATTGGAAAGCTTTTACTAAATTAACTACTAAATTAATTATTGTTCTGAATACTCGTGTTTGATAGGAAAGTGCCGAGGGGGCTTGGGCAATTTTTCTACGATATTAAATCCACTTTAAACTGACCTTGCGACGTGGGCGCACTGAAAATACCCATACACCATACCCACACATTGTACTTGAATTGTGTCTTACCTTCAAGAAAACTGGAGGGGGTACATTACGGTTGTGTCTATACATTTGAGTGTGTTAGGGTCATGTTTTGGTACGCTAGGGAGCGTCATCCCCCAAAACGTTTTGGAATCACTGTTTTAGACAGTTGAATGGGTTTTGTGAATTTAATATCAAAATTTACTCAAATCGTAAATCTCCAAATGAAAAATCACTTTTCTATTGAAATTTCACTTCTCAAATTATATGTGAGTTAAGTATAACTGAAGAAAAAAAATGAAAACTAAAATCTGTAGATAAATCATTTTAATTCACAAAGAAATCCGCCGACGACTGAACATAAACCATATCCATGAAATATGGAAGCCCGATACGTTCAGTAAATTATTTTATTATATATATTATGTATTTTCATTTGTGAATAAATCCTGAAAGTTTCATTAAAATTCGTTATTTCATTTTTTGCAAGAATTTCTAAATCAATATGTTTTTCACCGCAAAAAAAGCTCAGATTTCCTATATTATGGCCACCCGCTGTCGCAAGAAAAAATTTGATGTTTCTAAAAAGAATTAAAAAATATAATTTAATAATACAAAAAGTCTTTTAGCCTTTTCTCTTAATAGTGACAGTATTCTCGGACATTCAGGCCGGTAAATGTTGTTTAATACTGTTTATTATAAAACAGAGTATTTACTTAAATATTTGTAACTATAAAAAGAATGTTAAACATAAAAATATCTTAAAATAATTGACGGACTTTATCAATTTCATAATGTGTGACGTCATTTGCTTAGATTTGGACACGCCATGAGTAGATATGAATGTACGTGAGAGAATCAGAGAAGATTGTAGATTAAAGACAGTAAAATCGACCTGAGCTAACCGAACGCTCCTCTGTGGCCCAATCGTTTAAAGGCACGTCAGGTTATATGACGGTTCTGTATAAGATATAGGTTCGATTCCTGTCGGAGGACAAATATTTTCTATGAAAATTTCTCGGACATTCAGGCCGGTAAATGTTGTTTAATACTGTTTGTTATAAAACAGAGAACTTACTTAAATATTGGTATCTATAAAAACTATAAAAAGAATGTATAAACATAAAAATGTATATATATATATATATATATACATACCTATATATATATATATATATATATATATATATATATATTAGAGTGAGAGTCACTCTTTAGAAGGCCCAGGGGCCACTCGAGGTAGAGGGTTACGTTAGGAGGCCATTTATGTATAAAGGTGAGGGAGAACGATTAACACTAGCGTTGAATAGGTTAGGATTGTAGTGATCGAGAAAACATCCTGTTGGAATCATTTCTACAGGCCAGTGGATCACAGGAAGATGCTGCTCGAGTGGAACTTACTTCTTACTGATGGAATATGGAGGGAGTGTGGGTGGTTTGCTACTATGTTATTGGCATGGCGTGATCCTGCCGTGAAAATTTACCTTGGCGGGAGCAGGGAATGTAGTTTGTCTGAACTAATATATATATATATATATATATATATATATATATATATATATATAATGGACTCTCCGGTCGGTTTCGACGTATGAGGATCTGACAGCTTATTGATTCAGTTATGAAAGTTCGTGCGATAATCTTAAGTGGCATTTAAGACCCGCTAGTGATTTACAAAGGACGCCACATGTGGAGCAAGTGTGAGGATATATATAAATATATATCCAAGGAGAACAAAACAATATATACATACACTGGCAAAAACAGATAGACTACTCACGGGGGTAAGTATGTATGTATATATGTATGTGTATATTTATATGCATATATGTGTATGCTGATTCATTATTATAAGACACCGTGTATATATGTGAAGGGAATTTACATATGCAGGCTAACAGGCATAGGAAGACATCTCTCAGCAACATATCTATCATCACCACATCTCAAACCAAACGTAATGGTTTTATTAACCCTAAGGTAGAAATGCACTGTTGCCAACAGTCCAGGAAGAGTTCAAGGCTCACTAACAAATACAGAAAACGAACAATGAGACATTAAAAGAACATAAGGAAAATTTATTCCCTGTAAAAATTTATACCTTCTCTTTGCCTGAAGAATTTCCCGAGACTGGAAACGCGTGTAGCTGAAATATGAAGCATAAAACACAATATATATACTAAAACAAATCCAAATTATAATAAAAAACGTTTGCAGTTTCTCTCCTTTTTTAAAATAAACATTTTTCTCTCGTAGGAACAACTATAACCTTTTTTTCGCTATATATATATATATATATATATATATATATATATATATATATATATATATATATGTATGTATGTATATATATATGTATGTATATATAGGATATGTATATATATATATATGTATGAATATATATATGTATGTATAGGATATGTATGTATATATATATATATATATATGTATGTATAGGATGTATAATATGTGTATATATATGTGTGTGTTATTACTAAAATATTTTAGTAGCTAGAGGTGATGCATGTGATATATATATATATATATATATATATCACCTGCATCACCTCTAGCTACTAAAATTTTTTAGTAATAACACACACATATATATATACGCATATTATACGTCCTACATACACACATATATATATATATATATATATATATATGTATGTGTGTGTGTGTGTGTGTGTGTGAAAAATATATAGAAAATAGGAAAGAACTCGTTAGGCAAATAATCCAAAGTTCTTTAGTATTTTTGTTATTATTTTAAAAAAAAATAGTGCTCGATACAGAAGTATAGCTCAAATATAATTACTTATTTAAATATATGATTCCAACACGCTACATAAGAGTTCTCATGTTTCAAAACCAGAGCCGAAACTTCAATATAATTATTTGAATTAAAATGAATTAAAGTACTAAGCTCTGTTCCATCTTCAAGCGAAATTTCTTTTTTTTTTTTTTTTTTTTGAATAACTTATTTCTGAAATTTACGTGTTTTATAAGCATATTATTATTGAAATCAAAATTTCTATAGTAACGGCTAGAGTGATTGTTTAAAGAGAAAGGGGTGTAAGGTGTTAATAATTTGTATCAATATCTCAGTTACATTCACAGATGTCAAGTGAGGGTAAGGTTGGGGTGTCTAAATTTAAAACGGAAGATGACAATGCCTCGTCTGGTTAAGCGTCTATGGAGATTTATTTATTTTTTATTTTATTTTTTTCTGAAAGGGTTTTGTGTATATAAAAGAAATCGCTAACATTTGTTTTTTGACGACTTCATAAAGGGTTATCTTTTTTGTAGGGCAATTTAACTATTTATGGATTTTAAAAATTATTTTATTGTTTGTTTGTTTTTATGCTAATTATTCAATGCAAAAATTTGATGATGTCGGCAAAAACCGTTAACTCATGTCTATTGTTTAATAGATTTTTATTATTCAGAAACTTAATGTGTAGTTTTTCTTGTAGGCATAAAGGGCATGGGTCATCCCAAGCTTTACAAGTTCTAGTTTTGTTTATAATTTTCCATTTTACTTTTGGTGTTGTATTCATTTCCTTCAAATGCCAAAAATATTTAGATAGAGAAGTCTGATTTCTTTTATTTATATTGTTGAAAGAGCACTCATGCTGCCTCCATCTGGCTTTAAATTCATTCTTTGTGGACCCAATGTATATCATATTAGTATTAGGACTCTCAGTGGATGAGATAGTACATTGTTATACCACAGATTTAACGCAGCATTTATTTTCCAATGGGAAGTCTTTTGGGTTTCTGCAATCACATAATTTTTCACTATTTTTGTCTAATTTAAGTGTAGGGTTTTTATTAATACTATTCAGGCATGGGGGGTGTATTCAGGATTTTATTATTGTGTTTCCTTATTATGCTTTCTAGATTTTCAGTGCAGCTGTAACTTAATTTTAGGGTGTTTTTATTAAATATTTTACTAAGTCTACTATTGGTAGGAAAGTGTTTTTCAATTAAAGCTAGGAATTTTTGTCCTAGTTTAATACTAATCATTTGGTTGAACGGAGGGGTATACCAAATGATTTTTCTTTTCCTGTTTTTTTTTCGGGTTAGTACAGTTATATATATATATATATATATATATATATATATATATATATATATATATATATATATATATATATGGGTGTGTGCGTGTGTGTGTTTGCATTTGTGTGTGTGTGCACTGACAGCACGTATTACATAAATAAAGAGCTGAAAAAAAAAACAGTGAATCTTTCTTAAAGCTGATTCTTCGAAATCTAAAAAGAAAAATGTTCCTGACTAAATCACACAGAAAGGAGAATAGATTCATAATTTTTCAAAGGATGAATACGTGTTTGTTGTCAGTAATGTTTCGAAAGAAGCTGGACAAGAAAAGCACGGATGACGAGCCTAGAAAGATAATTTCGACGTATCGAACAAACTTGAAGCGGAAAAGGTGAATACAGCGATAGTCGCCCTTGATTTCAACATCGCACCTCGAAAGAGAGATTCGTATATGGCTTCTGATGATGCCTTTGAACTTTGTAAGGTCTGGGAAAGCAAAGGCCAGTGAAATCTCTGAGGATTAAGTGATTAATGTTCCCTTTGCCGATAACATCACCAATACAGCCTAGGATGCATTTACCGTCATATGTCGACGACAGCTGTTGAATTATCTACCTATCAATCACTTTTCTTTTCGCTATTTATCTCTACTTGTCATCTTAGTCACCCTTTATTTATATATCTATCTTGTACTATCTCTCACTAGCAATCAATGTCTTATTTTTTAAGTGACTGTCACATGTATTTTTGCTATATTGTGCCTATTCCTTTACTTATTATAAAGTAGTTTATTCACGTCGTAATATCATCGTAAGGATTTATTGGCCAAATACAGTAAGATATAGCCCATTCCTTCTAATGCAAGGTTCCCGAAACTGGGCGATATCACCCACCGGTGGCCGATTTCAACTGTTGGGTGGGCAATGAGCAATTGAACAGAAAATAGTGGGTAATCGAAAGTTTTGGTGGGTGATATAGGATTTTGAGTATTGTTGTATTCATATGCAAATTTCCACCATATAAATAGCAGTTGATATAGCTGGAAGCTAAACTAATCCTACCCCTTTGTTGGGACTGGTATTCGTTGAATATTAGCCAAAACTCCAGGGGACTTTCCAACCAGGTAGTACCTACTCGGGATTTCTGGGTTTATTGCCCAGTGCTTGAGACGTCCCCAAAAGGGGAAGTGCCGAGGAGACTTGGGAACTTTTGCGCTGTATGGGCGTTAAACCCACTTTAAACCTCGACATTGTGCCACATCTGGCTTGACGTGGACGTCCTGGTAGATACCACTAATACTTACCTTTGGCTGAAATTGATATTCTTTGAATATTAGTCCAAGCTCTAGTACCTCTCCCCCTCAGGGGGCGGTTGTGTCTGTTGTCCAGTGCCTGGGGTGTCCCTAAAGGAGAAGTGCTGCGGGACTTGGGAATTTTTGCACGGCGCTGCCATTAGACCCACTTTAAAACTCGCCACACCCAGATATCACTAATCCTACCCTTGAAGACGAGAGTACTAAAGCAATAGTAGTGAATACTAAAGCAATAGTAGTGAATACATTGAACAAATTATAGTTTACAACAAGTATTAAAAATATATTTCAACATGTTATCCGAAAAAATATTCAAAAGGGAAATATAAAGAATATGCATAAAGAAAAAACAAATAATAAAAAAAGCAGGAGCCTAAATAGAAATATTTGGGTCACATTCCTAGATAAGATATAAATATCCCCGCAAACAAGGAATCTTTTGGTATTTTCTATAGGTTTGAGAAGAGTCATTAACTTTCAAATAGTTTTTCAGACGAAATAACATTTTTTTTTCGAATATAAACCATATAAGGGAAGACCAACAAAAATTTTTCGCTGAATTTTTATTATTTTTTATTTTTATTTTTGGAACTTTTAAATATTTTTGAATTTTTTTATTTCTTCAATTTTTATTAATTTTTAGTATTTTATATTCTTTTAATTTTATTATATACAAAAATCGTTTGAGTTTTTGTCAACACTATCCCTAACCTTGAAACTAAATTATATATATAGTTTCAATGGTCAAATTTTCTTTGCTTTCATTTGTTCTTTAACAAGGGAACTGCTGTCGCTGTGGATGCATAAGTCAGTTTTATTCTTAACTTTCTTTTAGTTTTTTTTTTGTTTTTGCTACATCATAACGTCAGTTTATAAGGGCACTTCGATGTGATGTAATGGTTAGCGAACTTGTCTCGCTAGATCAGTTGAGACTGAGGAGTGAGTGCGATCCTACGCTTAGACAAATAACCAGGCACCTCGACGTGGTGTAACAAATTTATAACCTTAATTAAAGGAGCTACATGGTCCAGTGAATAAAAGCGTTGGTTGAAGTAATTCAGTAATTTTACCCCAAAAGTTGTGAGTTCAATACCTGGTTAGAGCAGAGGTAAACAAGAACTTGGATTTACTAAAGGGAGATAACTGAAAATGAGATATCCAGAAAAGGCATGGCACGTGGAACTAGAACAATCTACCCCGGTTAGAAATTCCAAGGTAAAGAAGGTCAGAGAGTACAACAGTCGAAACGTCGTGAATTTGATAATAAAGATAAGGACAACAGTACGAACAATGCAAATAGTGCAAGCGTTATTTTCCTCTTGAAATTAAGGGCGTGTCATTTCGAAAGATAAACGGGTCGCGGATTTGCCCATAACAGGTGCATATTTTTATAAAAAGGGATTGGCCAAGGAAATCACAAAATTCACAGAGAACATTTTTTTTTCTTTACTACAATGATGTTCACCTTGTACAAGGCCCTAGAGCCACTCGAGGTAAAGGCACAGTAAAAAGCACAATTTATCCGGATATTTGGGGAAGATAACGGTTAAGTCTAGGGTTGAACAGCTTCAGATTGTAGTGGTCGAGGAAGCATCCTCTTGGGAGTCAGTTCCACAAAGAGGAGGTTTGTAGGAAGAAGTTCCTTGAGTGGAGCTTACATCTCACTAAGGGAACGAGGGTGAGTGTTAAGAAGGTCAGGCATTACTATTAGTTTGGTGCAAAAATAATGACGAAATAATGTCGTTTTTTGACGTATTTTTTAAAGTCAAAAAACGACATTATTACGTCATTATTTTTGCACCAACCTAATACTTCCAGCCATTTAGTGATCGCCATCAATGGAAAGTCGGATTATCATTGTCCAAGATAAAACGTGTGGTGCATGGATTTGGGTTCAATTCCCAGAATATTATGGCCCTTAAGTAAATGAGATTTTACAAACAGAATTTAAGGAAATAACCGAAAAGTTAGCCTACATTCCAGCATGATTTGGACCGTGCCAACTGACATAACAAGAATTACTTTCCATTCGCAGCGTTGTTATTCAAGGAAACTACAAGAAAGGAAGAAATATCAAAAGATACATCATAATAAGGAGAGCTAACGTCTCCTCTTAATAAGTGGCGGATATTCAAAACGGGAGAATGAACGAAGTGAAAAAAAATTCAAACGAAAACTATTTTATTATCTTATTTTATTTTAGTATTACATGTGAGAATTGCTTGTTTGATTGATTTGTTTTTTTTATGACTTATCAAACTCTTTGAGGTCATTTAAATCCAAAACATATTTTTGGATTGTAAGTTATTTTTGAGATAATAATCTGATACAAGTTTTATTATTTAACCCATAGATTGGAGTAGAAAAGGTGGATTCATACCTTTCCCAATGGTATTTGCACGTAAGTGAATATGGTGAAGCCTACTAGAATTCGAACTCGGCTCTCCGAACGGAAATAAAGAATCACTGAATTTAGATGGAAGAACTAAGAGTAAAAAAAATCATTAATAATTGAAAATGCTCACACTGAAAAATTATTATTATTTTTTTTTTTTTGTGTTTGTGTGTGTGTGTGTGTGTGTGTGCCTGAGCCCTCAACCAAAGATGGTGTAATATCGGTTGTCAAGGAAAATAAGAAATAGATCGTAATCGATAAGGTAGTTATGAAAAAATAGGATCTCAAGGCTAATGATGCCACTTCGAATATCGCCAAGTGTTTAGTTTTTATTTCCAAACTGCGATCTTTATAGACGATCGATTAATGATGACCAGAAGATTCCTATAAAATTGAATTGGGAAGATGTAATAGTTTAAAAGAATCGACAAGGCTTTATCAAAGCAATTGCAATAATATTCCCTGTGGTGCTTTTTGAAAAAAGGTAAAATAGCCGTTTTTGTTGGTTAATTTGGAAATTGCAGAAGATAATAAAGTCGTCTTGTCTCATTTAATCTTCTAACCTGTGAATAACTACTCAGCATAAGTAACATTGTCAAGTGGTCAGTTAATTCTAAAACGGGATTTATCTGATTCATTTAACGATTCTTAATTTGTCTTTTTTTTTTTTAACTTTCGGGAACGTGGTTGGTTGGTTGATTTTATTCAGCGGCATATCAACACCTCTATGGGTTATTTAATGCCGAAAATATAAATATTTTGAACGAATGCTTTCAACTACAGATAAAATATAATGTTGGTAATTTTTTATATAAAAAAACATTGCTGGTATTTTTACTATAAAAAATGCATTTTTATACTTTCATAGTGTTTTTTGGGGGGTGGGGGTGATCACTATTTCCGCTTAGCTGGGACCCTAACAGATGGTACCAACCCGGCTAAGGCTGGGCCTGGGGACAACAGCAATTAAGAGGTGGTTCCACACCCCTCAAAAGCTCTAATCTTCCGATCAGTGACCTTGCTGCCGGATGTAGTTTATCGTCATATCCAGGTCTAACTTTTGAAAACTCGCTCAAGGTTATAAACAAAAAAAGCAAAACGATAATAGAATTGACTTTAAGGAAGGAAAGGCAAATGGAGTTCTAACAAAACATCCCATCCAATATCCTTGGCAATCTGTACGGCGATGCCAAATTCATTTGACCACTTATATCTATCAATGGAGGAAATTCAAATTTTTTCAGATAAGCTATATTCTTCCAGAAGGGTATTCAAGAGTACAGTGTGTGAAGTCTAATTTCATTGGAGGTTACTTTATTATTCCTGTTCTTTTTGCCGGTTTAACGTTTGTGGAATGTAAAACGACCTGGATATTGATATACAAAGCAACAATAATAAAAGTAGTAGATTTCTGGATGAGGAGTTATCTTTATTTACACTATATATATTCTCCTCAACCGTTTATTTAATCTATGGGGGTGGGTAGACCTCGTTCCACTGCCCATATCTAGGGGTATCTCCATTTGTTCTTATTTTTAGTGTAGCTCAGTTATTGCTCACCTTTTTCCACTCAAGTCCAAATACCCACTGCCCGGCCCAGGGACTGAACTCATAATCACTATGTCACCAAATTCACGAAACAGCGCTTTAGTCCAGCCGTAACAAATCAAGATCATAGGGGCAGTGGCGTTTCCTGGGCAAGATAGCCTGACGGAGCCCAACCCTCGCCGGAATGGTTTGAATTCAGAGTTTTTCTTTTTCTTCTCCTAGAATAGTCCCCAGCCAAGGCTATAGGACCCAGTTTGGGTAAGATGGATTCATACCTTTCAAAAGGGTATTATCATGGAAGTGAATGTAATGAATTTGACTGGAATTCGAACTCAAGCCGAGCAGCTAACCATTAATCTACTGTGCCGCCTCTTTCATCGTTCTCCGTAGATTAAATTAAAGGGTTCAGTTTTGAGTTGATTCTACGTTACTCAGATCGATATGATGAAGGCTAGATGGCCCAACGACCGAAACGTTGTGATAACAATAACAAAGATTTGGATAATAGACGGAAATAGTTGACTGGAATTTTTAGTTTGCTGAACCTTTCGCTATGCCAGTTTTCAAATAAGACGTTTATTAAGAATTGAACCAATGAATATTTATCATAATTAACAAAGAATACCAGATTACATGAGAGAAACAGAGCCACATAGCCATTCATATAGATTAACAAGGATGAAAGCCAATACAAAACCAAAAACTCATATATTTATCAATTGTAACACACACTCACCCCACACACATGCAAGCATATATATGTGTGTGTGTGTGTGTATTTTGCTCGGATTCTCTGCCAGTATACGAGGTCGCATTTTCACCTCATATAGCAAGTTAATTACACAGGTGAAAGAGACTGGTGTGCTTTACTTCTTTTCGTTACATAAAACTAGGCTATTATATATAGCAGAGAAATGTTCCCGTTGCTCATTCAAATGCGTTTGATGACTTGTTATCGTTATTGCTGTAGCATTCGACTTTGAAAGAAAGAAAGAAAGAAAGAAAGAAAGAAAATACGAATAAAAAGTGAGCGGAAAGAAAGAGAATAATGTGAGAGAGAAAAAAGAATGAAAGAAAGTAAAAAATAAAAAGTAATGTAAAATAGAGAGGGGGAAAGCAAAAGAAAGAAAGAAAAATGAAAACAAAATAAAAATTTAGCGGAAAGAAAATAATGTGAAGAAAGAAAGAAAGAAAGAAAGAACAGAATAGAAGTGTGGAAAAAGTAAGATATGATAAACAAATAAGAAAGAAAGAAAGAAAGAAACTACAAATAAAAAGTAGGTGGAAAGAAAGAAATTAATGTGAGAGATGAAAGAAAATAATGTGAGAGAAGAAAGAATGAAAGATGAACATAAAAAGTAACCAAAAAGTAAAGATAGAAGAAAAAAGCAAAAGAAAGAAAGGAAGAAAAAAAGATTTTGTAAATGATCTTCGCAAAATTCTTTTCAATAAACCTTTACCATTTATATGCAATTTTTATTTTTCCATTGAAAGTAGAAAATGGCTATTATCAATATAAATCTGTCGGTAACTTCTCTTCAATGACTGATATTAATAGTCATCACCCGTACGTTTTTTTATGATTACCAAATAATTTCTTCTTCTTTTTTTTTTTTTGTTCGCTAAGAGGGGCCCATTTATAAACTGTACTTGTTATGTTTTAACTTCTATTTGGATTAATACTGTAGATTATGAATCATTGAAAAACACAGGAAAGGGACTCAAGCAAGATTCCGAATGCAGCCTCTGGTCACTTTTGTATTGAATTTATTTCCCGTGAGAATGAGAAATCAGATTTAAACGCTGTGTTCCGTAAAAAGAACGTGAGTAGTAGCAATCATAGGGGACGCTAAAGCTTGTGTAATCTAACAAGCGACCGTTGATAATTACGTGTGTAGCCGCGATAATTATATGATAGCCCAGTCATCAAGACATGGTTGTGTAGACAAAACGTGACTCATGGTTGGGGACTTGAGCGGAAGTGCCTCCATGACCTTCGCATTACTATTATAAACCACATATACTGAAATGTCATAAAATGCAAAAACTAACCGCTAAATCCTGATACGATAATTAAGTTATTGTTTTGAAAATTCGAGTTTAAATTAATTAAAATCAAATCAATGCCGGCTTATGTCACTAAATTAAAATAAATCTAAAAATATCAACTCCGTCACCAATGAATCCTAAAATAGCCTTGATAAAAACAAGTTTTTTTTTTGTTAATTAACATTCCTTCAAATCATGAATCTAATGGATTAAAAAAAAAAAAAAAAGCTGATCGTTTTCTTTTTTTTTTTTTTTTTTATTTATTTTTACAAAAATGAAAGATTCATTTTACGCTGTGAGCACAAGAATAACGATGTAGAGGGTGTTCCTAAAATCACGGAGGAGTTTGAAAGTTTAAGAATTTTTTTTGTTTATTAACTTATTTTAGTTTTCATTCAGGCATTTTATAAATGAGACTTTGGAAATTAATCATTTAAAAATACATATCTGGACAACGAGTACCATCAAAGAAATCTTTCTACCAAAACCAAAGATCAATAATTCAAACTCAACGTGCATATCGTCGCCATTACGGTGTGAGAAAGTTTTGAGAGTAAAGTTTCAGTAAGTGATCTTCCGCAAAAAGTCATATCACATTCGGTTAGGAACGAAGGAGTATTTGAACGAGTAAGGGAGACTATCGGAAGTAATTCGAACGCATCTATTCGAAGGTGGCCTCGACATGTTCAGATCTTTCGGACATTACTCCAATCAATTTTTAAATCCATCAACCTGTTTCCATACAAGATTGGGCAACAATTCATACGACAAGGGCCGAAATTCAGCTTCTTAGGTAAATTTTAGGGAAAAGAATAATTTCTCACGGTTATGACATAACCACATTACCCAGAACTGGCAAAACCAAAGTTATATGTCCATCAACTTTAGTTTCTCCAGCAACTGAAGGAAGACATTCAGACAGGCATCAAATGACTAGAACAGTGGTTCACAATTTTTTTTTTTTTTTATCTGGGTCGCGTTTTCTGAATTAAAATTTGCTCGCGCATTACCAAATTTTATCTGATAAAAAGTACATTTAAAAATAAAGAAACAATGCAGAGAAAGGGTTAAAAGGAGATAACCGCGGATTCGAAGTCAGAACATTATTATTGATAACTCTCTCCTACAATTTGCAGAGTCTGGTTACTATATTCTTAATACTTGACATAATACAAAAATATCACAATGATAAAATCAGTCAATAATTATTTATAACTATTTATATTGGGACTCTTACGTGCAATTACAAGTAATTCATAATAATATTTTAAATTCTGAAATCATATTTATTTGTGGCAGATTAATTTTTTGAAACTGTTTCTAAATCTTTGATTGTCTTTGATTCCGCCTCACCTGCTATCCTCTTCCGCCGTACCTGCTATCCTCTTCCGCCTCACCTGCTATCCTCTTCCGCCGTACCTGCTATCCTCTTCCACTGTACCTGCTATCCTCTTCCACCTCACCTGCTATCCTCTTCCACCGTACCTGCTATCCTCTTCCACCTCACCTGCTATCCTCTTCCGCCGTACTTGCTATCCTCTTCCACCGTACCTGCTATCCTCTTCCGCCGTACTTGCTATCCTCTTCCACCGTACCTGCTATCCTCTTCCGCCGTACCTGCTACCCTCTTCCACCGTACCTGCTATCCTCTTCCGCCGTACCTGCTATCCTCTTCCACCGTACCTGCTATCCTCTTCCGCCGTACCTGCTATCCTCTTCCTCCGTACCTATGATGCGCGCATCAGCGTTTGGGAATCACTGCTCTAGAGCCTGAAACACCGAGGACTGCCATGGAAAATGCCTCAGAAAGGAAAAGTTCGTGCGAAGCTGAAAATGGATACCACTTAAAAGATTTAATCTTTCGAAACTAGTCTACATTTATCTCCCATCTCTACTCTATATAATTCTATGATATTGCGAATTAAAGTTTTTAAAAAAGTAGTTATTAAATTTTGAAAACCCTGAGTAACTTTGGAGGTCACTGTGTATTTAGTTGACTGTTTCTCTTCTCAAGCAAACATGTCTCCGTGTTCTAACCGTGTGGTTTACAGTAAGAGTAATAATTGACGTAAGAAAACGACATGGTAAAATTAGGAATGTCACAGTTGGATGTAAAACGAAGCTACAAAGCCGTGTTTCTTGATGACTCAATTCACAACGCATTCACTGTCACTAGTTTACAAGAGCACATTAGTCACTGCACTAAACAAGGTTATTATGTGACTATTATATAAAGATGGAAGTGCTATAAACATTTAATTAGCTGTTTATGGCACACGAAAATAAGGCTTCAACCGCCATTCTTCTTCTTCTTCTTCTTCTTCTTCTTCTTCTTCTTCTTCTTCTTCTTCTTCTTCTTCTTCTATGTGTCATAACCCTTCGGGACGTGGGCGATCATGGATCTTCATAACTCCCTATCCTCTGCAGTTAGTAGTATTTTTCCGTTTGAAATTTCACCCACGCCACGATCTGCAACCTATTCACATAGGCCCGTCATATCGTAAAGACGCCGAGACAGTACGGCTTACAGGGTATAGAAGAATTAGGAAGAGAAATATTAATAATAAGCGGGAAGAGGAAAGAGTAATCAGGATAGTAAATAGCGATTGACATTACATTTAAATTGTCACAGATTAAAGTTGTCTGGAAAGTATGGAACCGGAAGGGAGTTTCACAAGCGAGAAGTGCGAGAAAAGAAACTGTTAGCATAGAATTTACATCTAGCCAGCTCAACTGTAAATTGATAAGATCTTGGAGTCAGTCTAGTGGTACGCTTAAATTAAAAAAAAAATAAGTCTACGTACCATGGGGAAGAGCTCATTACGTATTTATATAAAAGGCAGAGAGAGGCAACCTTATGGCGGTGAGAAAGTGACTAAAGCTGAGCCGCCAGATCAGGATCAATAATATTGTTGATTCTTGTTTGGATTTTATCAAGGAGCTCAAGGCAGATAGCTGGGGTACCGGACTGTATGTGGCAGCAATATTCTAAGTATTGACGAACGGTAATGTATTTAAATGCTAATGGTAATATTAGCCATTTCCTTATAAAGAAACAGTAGTCATTGATCGAGTAGCCGGGAAAATAGTTTCTCAAGTCCAGTAGCTGTTATTTCTGTTTCCACTGCTGACAGGAAGAGTGGAGAACGTCAGCATCTTGATTATATCATTATTCTTGACTATTAATATTAACGATTAAATTTTCCTTCAATTTTCTTACAACCACGAAGCTTATTTAGCACTGCATGCTGATAATTTTTCGTATAATATTGTTCAAAGGAACATTTATTTGAACCGGCACCCTTATTTTGGAAGAAATTGTTATATAAAAAGTTGAAAGTTGAAAAAGTTGAAAAAATTTCCACTGGCATGACTATTTCATAGGAAACTTATATTTGGTAGAAAAGAACCAACATCGGTTAGGCAAATTCAGGTTTATTCTTATAGAGGGTGACAATGTTGTCATCTCACAACTCCTGGGGAGATGGCCCTTCTCCCAGCTTCTCTTCTCGTAGAGATGCCGCAGCAGAGCTGGCTTGCCACTCTTCAGAACCTCCGATGGAATCCCGTCAATCCCATGGGCCCTCCCGCAGGAGAGACAGTCAATGACTTTTCCGAGTTCTTCTGCTGAGGGCGGGGCATCTAGGTAGTGCTCCACCCAGCGCTCCATCTGCTTACCCTGGTCTGTAATGACCTCTTCTGCCCTGGACTTCAGCGGAGCCGTCTTGATGGGAGTGGGACCGTTGCAGGTTTTCATGCTGGCCTCTTGCGTTTCCACTGTCGGCAGCCGCCTGGATCCTACTGCATAGGTTCAGCCAGTAGTCGTTGGCGCAGCGGCGTGCAGTCTGTTGGGCCCTGCTCCGAGCAGCTCTGAGGGCATCGCGGGTACTGACGCAAGGGTTTTGCTTGTAGGCCAGAAGTCTCTTGGCTTCAGAGGCTGGCTGCATCTCATCCCAGTGAACTTTGTACCAGTCCGCATTTTGACGATCCTTCTTCCCGAACGCAGTAAGGGCTAAGGTGTATATGGCATCACGGAGGTGGTGCCATCTACTGTCGATGTCAGTGGCACTGAAGGAGGATGTGTCAACCTTCGCGCTAAAGGTGGTTTGGAAGCGGCGAGAGCTCTCAGGGTCATTGGAGCGACAGGTGTGATGCGAGGGAGGCCCTTGGTTTTGGGGAGGTGTATTTTCTTGGCTGTCAGTCTCACTTTGCAGCCTACTAGGGAGTGGTCCGTGCCGCAGTCTGCGCTGTGGAAGCTTCGAGTGTGAAGAACGCTCCTTAGGTCTGCACGCCTGATGATGACAAGGTCGAGCTGGTGCCAGTGTCGAGAACGGGGATGTCTCCAAGAGACTTTGTGGCGTTCTTTACACTTGAAGAAGGTGTTCGTCACGCACAGTCCGTGGTGGCAGCACAGTTCCAGCAGCCGCTGTCCATTCTCATTCATCTTGCCTATGCTCTTACGACCGAGGCAGGATCGTCAAGTGTCACAGTCGGCTCCCATTGTAGCATTGAAGTCTCCTAGTAGGTATAATCCTTCAATATTGGGGTTCCTGGATATCGTCTCATCCAATGCATCATAGAACTGGCCCCTGACCTCTGGGGTGGCGCAGAGCGTTGGCGCGTAGATGCAGAGGACGTTGGCGAAACCTGTAGATGTTGAGAGGCGCAGTGCTAGGATTCTTTCAGATCTGCCAGTTGGTGGTTCAATGGCTGGTATCAGCGAGTTCCTCACAGCGAAGCCTACGCCGTGTTGCCTTGGGTCATCCTGAGGCAGGCCCTGACAGAAGAAGGTGTAATTGGACTCTCTGATGGAACCGCTGTCAGCCAGACGAGTTTCTTGCAGGCAGGCGATGTCACTGCCCAGTCTTGAGAGTTCCCTGTCTATGACCGCGGTCTTTCGAGCATCTGTTGGATGTCATCTGCGAGTCCAGGGCGCATGGCGCGGACGTTCCAGCTAGCAAGTCGAAGAGTTGGAGTCTTCGTGTTTCTTTTCTGCTTGGTGCGGGATTTACAGCTTGCTTGTTAGGAGGATCAGTCCTTGAGCGCTACACACCCAGTAGAGCAGGCAAGCTGTAGCGGGACTGCACCTTACTGGCTGGGGGCTTCCCAGCTTGAAGCGGGCGGTAGCTGTCCAGTGAGACGCGATATCTTCCACCGACGGAGGTGACCCCAGGCGCCCGCAGCCTACGCCAATCGAGTCTGTCTTTTGACCGGTAATTGTCACTTCCCGTGTTGTGCCGATGTCTTGCGACGTCGCTGGAGTGTCCTCTCCAGAGCCCTACGAGCCTGAGCAGGATATATGGAGAACTAGGGCTGCCCAGACGTCTAGTTCCCCCTCTCAGCCTTGCTAGCAGAGCTCAAAGGAGAGGATAAACCCATATAGTTTGGTACCAGCGCGGCTGCAGGAGTTGCCGGAAGGTAACACAGTGTGCCATCAACCCGCCTTAGGGGCTCCACTCCGGATTTGTGTAGGGTTTACTCCTTGGCCTTTCCTTCTCCCGAAGATTTCCACAAGGTAGTGAAGCTATTTAAAATGCCCTTTGAACCCGTATAAACGGGTTCAGGGTCGGTTTACCTCCCCGAAAGCGACTCCGCTCTTCGGCGTAGCCTCGTTCGGGTTCCTCCCCGCCCGAAGACAGAGAGTTCAACCGATCAGCCGGTCAGCCGGTCGCCCGACTTCAGACTGAACGGTATTTAGTCCCCCCCCCAACGAGGTCATCATGTGGTACAAGGCCGGTTTAACGTGGGATCTCCGAGCCCGTGGGCTCGGCCCAAAATATGCCCTTTCAACCCGTGTAAACGGGTTCAGGGTCGGTTTACCTCCCCGAAAGAGACTCCGCCCTTCGGCGTAGCCTCGTTCGGGTTCCTCCCCGCCCGAAGGCAGAGAGTTCAACCGATCAGCTGGTCAGCTGGTCTCCCGACTTCAGACTGAACTCCTTGCTGTCTCTTGAGGCGCAGTATTTATTACGTATGGAATAGTCCATTATGTTATTATGGGTAAGGTCCCATAGATAGATAGATAGATAGATAGATAGATAGATAGATAGGTACACTGAGATAGATGCATAAAACAAACTGAAATAGATAGATAGATAGATAGATTGAGATAGATGGTTCCCAGCAAATTGAGATAGATAGATAGATAGCGAGAGAGAGAGAGAGAAAGCGGATTTGGAACAAGCCTATCTAATCAAAGTGACACAAAAAGGCAAATGTTGATAAATAAACAGAATCATTTGCAATTGAACATTACATTAAGTCACTTTATCAAATTTCATGTTAATTGCTCTAATTAATTGCTCATTATCTTTATTTTTATAAATTGAAACAAGTTTAAAGTAGAAGAGAAAAGGATGATCTATTTGGGCGTTCGGAAAAAAACAGAGTTGATTTGATAAAACACCACGGGACAATAGCCATGTAGAATAAAGCTTCTGTTCTTGGATGTGGTGGTGTAGCAACTGTGAGCTGAATCCCGAGTAAAGCCGTGGGTTCAGTGGAACCAGGGCCAATAATAACTGTTCAATACTTGAAGAATCAAGACGAGATAACCCTAAATGTAGACAGTGGGATGAGAACAATCTACCCCCATAGTTTGAATAAATTCCCAGAAGATTACAAAAATCGAAGAAGGCTGAAATGTGTTAACAGCCAAGATAAGGACATTAGAATGAACGTAAATAATGATCATTATTTAGAAAATTCGGATAGATATTCTAATATCAGCTCAATATTTCTCTACATTTCATCTTTTCCGTATTTGGTCAATAAAAATTTGTGATAATACTAAACATAATGGACAAGTGTACCCACCCACGCATGCACAAAGTTACGTACCAACATACGTTGTGATGGCTGCCAACTTGTTAACATATAATATGTCGAGAATTGAATAAAATAAATAACACTCGTGAAATATGTTACAAAATTAAAAATAAATACGAATGATTATTTCACAGTGTCGAGAATTAAATAAAATAAATAACACTCGTGAAATATGTTACAAAATTAAAAATAAATACGAATGATTATTTCACAGTGTCGAGAATTAAATAAAATAAATAACACTCGTGAAATATGTTACAAAATTAAAAATAAATACGAATGATTATTTCACAGTGTCGAGAATTAAATAAAATAAATAACACTCGTAAAATATGTTACAAAATTAAAAATAAATACGAATGATTATTTCACAGTGTCGAGAATTAAATAAAATAAATAACACTCGTGAAATATGTTACAAAATTAAAAATAAATACGAATGATTATTTCACAGTGTCGAGAATTAAATAAAATAAATAACACTCGTAAAATATGTTACAAAATTAAAAATAAATACGAATGATTATTTCACAGTGTCGAGAATTAAATAAAATAAATAACACTCGTAAAATATGTTACAAAATTAAAAATAAATACGAATGATTATTTCACAGTGTCGAGAATTAAATAAAATAAATAACACTCGTAAAATATGTTACAAAATTAAAAATAAATACGAATGATTATTTCACAGTGTCGAGAATTAAATAAAATAAATAACACTCGTGAAATATGTTACAAAATTAAAAATAAATACGAATGATTATTTCACAGTGTCGAGAATTAAATAAAATAAATAATACTCGTGAAATATGTTACAAAATTAAAAATAAATACGAATAATTATTTCACAGTGTCGAGAATTAAATAAAATAAATAACACTCGTGAAATATGTTACAAAATTAAAAATAAATACGAATGATTATTTCACAGTGTCGAGAATTAAATAAAATAAATAACACTCGTGAAATATGTTACAAAATTAAAAATAAATACGAATGATTATTTCACAGTGTCGAGAATTAAATAAAATAAATAACACTTGTGAAATATGTTACAAAATTAAAAATAAATACGAATGATTATTTCACAGTGTCGAGAATTAAATAAAATAAATAACACTTGTGAAATATGTTACAAAATTAAAAATAAATACGAATGATTATTTCACAGTGTCGAGAATTAAATAAAATAAATAACACTTGTGAAATATGTTACAAAATTAAAAATAAATACGAATGATTATTTCACAGTGTCGAGAATTAAATAAAATAAATAACACTCGTGAAATATGTACAATTGACTTATAAATTGTGCTGATCCAACTTTTCACGAGATTTGCACTTTTTTTCTTTTTTCACTAATACGATACAAAACTTTTATTTCAGTTGCTTATTGGCATCTACAATAATATTGTAAGATTTAACGCGTGGAACTAAAGTAGCCAGACAAAATCTGCAGAAATTAGTTGCGTGTCGTCAGTTGGTGGTCTTAGTGTTAGCTTGCGCACATGGCTGGGGAGGCCAGCTTCAGAGAGGCAGACACAGTTACAAACATGACACACAAAAAGTGTATTGTCATCATCCATCGGCAGTCCTTTCCTTACGGCCCTTTTCGCCTTTGCGTGACTGAGCCTGTTTTCTTCAAAGAGTTTTGCTCCCTCGTAAATATCTTTCCTCAATTTCAATCAGTCACGACCATCATTCACCCATTTATCCTGATTGATTTTAAAAGCTGTGAGTGACTTGTCTATTGAATCCTTAAAATGCGCTTTTCGTTTATGATGTGGTCTCTTAGCTCCCTTCATCTCTCTATACGAATATAAACCTTTCCGATTAAATGACCCGTCTACTATGGCCTGTGCTTATGGATTTCAGTTTCAATGCACAGCATGACAGCCAGCTCAAAATCTTACATGTCCAGTGTCTTTAACATCCAATGAATTTTGACGTAAGCAGCATTGATGGACTTTTTCCAGGGCCTTGATAGGTTTTTGGTATATTATCCAGGTTTCACAAGAACAAAGATAAGAGAATATGAATATTCCATAACCCACCATCTTAGTACTAACCTTAATATCACTCTCTGTCCAAAATATGATCTTTCACGTTCTCAAAAGCCCGACTGGCTTTTTGGACGTGGGATGTGATTTATCTAAAGAACAAAGCCCATTTAAAGGGATGCGTGCATACATACACATATATTTAGATATTAAATATGAAAAAAAAAAAAAGATTAATTCAGCGGTAGGTAGTAATTATTTAATAACGAATACAATTATGGAGAAAATGCTAATAGCCAATCAATTTCTCCAGGTTAAACATCGAAAATCGGTCGCTATAACAAAGTTATAATTAACTATTAATAGCGACCCCCCCCCACACACACACAAATTATTATCTGAGTTCTATTGAATAGAGCGAGCGGGAAAATCAGACTGGTAACTGGATAAGAATAGTGCGGGCTTGTCAAAAACACTGGAACAAGGAATGCAATATTTATGCTCAGAATATTATCGCAAAGAGCAGTGCAAATGCAGACGACGTGTACATGCGTTTTATAGATTACGGAAAGTCGCCATAAAGATCTATTAGAACTACGCAGCAATCTTTAAATATTTGGAAACGATATTAGAATAATCAAGAATTTGTACAAGCAGCAAACCCCCTCTATGCCGATAGAAAATGAGTTCAGCAGATTATACTGTTATGGGACCTTACCCATAACATAATGGATTATTCCATACGTAATAAATACTGCGCCTCGGAGATCGCACGGGCTCGGAGATCCCACGTTAAACCGGCCTTGTGCCACATTATGCCCTCGTGGAGGGGGGGTGTGACTAAATACCGTTCAGTTCGAATTCGGGCGACCGGCTGACCGGCTGATCGGTTGAACTCTCTGCCTTCGGGCGGGGAGGAACCCGAACAAGGCTACGCCGAAGGGCGGAGTCTCTTTCGGGGAGGTAAACCAACCCTGAACTTGTTTATAAGGGTTCAAAGGGCATATTTTTGGCCGAGCCCACAGGCTTGGAGATTCCACGTTAAACCGGCCATGATGCCCTCGTGGTAGATGACTAAATATTGTTCCGTCTGAAGTACAGAGTTCCGTCTGAAGTCTGGAGTTCCGTCTGAAGTCTGGAGTTCCGTCTGAAGTCTGGAGTGAAGTCCGTCAGGAGTCTGTCAGTCAGTCAGAGCGAGTCAGTCAGTCGAGTCAGAGGCAGACAATTACTACTAAACCTGATTGTTCGTACTAACACTTTCTACTTCTCTGTATATATTCCTGTTTGTAATATATCTGTGTTATTCCATATCCGTATTCGAGTTCTTCTTTATTGGTTCTATCTTGGACTATCACCGTGGTACAAGGAACCGGACCATAACACTAACACTTTCTACTTCTCTGTATATATTCCTGTTTGTAATATATCTGTGTTATTCCATATCCGTATTCGAGTTCTTCTTTATTGGTTCTATCTTGGACTATCACCGTGGTACAAGGAACCGGACCATAACACTAACACTTTCTACTTCTCTGTATATATTCCTGTTTGTAATATATCTGTGTTATTCCATATCCGTATTCGAGTTCTTCTTTATTGGTTCTATCTTGGACTATCACCGTGGTACAAGGAACCGGACCATAACACTAACACTTTCTACTTCTCTGTATATATTCCTGTTTGTAATATATCTGTGTTATTCCATATCCGTATTCGAGTTCTTCTTTATTGGTTCTATCTTGGACTATCACCGTGGTACAAGGAACCGGACCATAACACTAACACTTTCTACTTCTCTGTATATATTCCTGTTTGTAATATATCTGTGTTATTCCATATCCGTATTCGAGTTCTTCTTTATTGGTTCTATCTTGGACTATCACCGTGGTACAAGGAACCGGACCATAACACTAACACTTTCTACTTCTCTGTATATATTCCTGTTTGTAATATATCTGTGTTATTCCATATCCGTATTCGAGTTCTTCTTTATTGGTTCTATCTTGGACTATCACCGTGGTACAAGGAACCGGACCATAACACTAACACTTTCTACTTCTCTGTATATATTCCTGTTTGTAATATATCTGTGTTATTCCATATCCGTATTCGAGTTCTTCTTTATTGGTTCTATCTTGGACTATCACCGTGGTACAAGGAACCGGACCATAACACTAACACTTTCTACTTCTCTGTATATATTCCTGTTTGTAATATATCTGTGTTATTCCATATCCGTATTCGAGTTCTTCTTTATTGGTTCTATCTTGGACTATCACCGTGTTACAAGGAACCGGACCATAACACTAACACTTTCTAATTCTCTGTATATATTCCTGTTTGTAATATATCTGTGTTATTCCATATCCGTGTTCGAGTTCTTCTTTATTGGTTCTACCTTGGACTATCACCGTGGCACAAGGAACCGGATCATGACATATACAAAAATAGAAAGGGGCATAAGACAAGGATGTGTCTTCTCACCAGACTTATTCAACCTATACAGCGAGGCAATTCTGAGAGAATTAGAAATCAGGATTCATTATTGGCAGCCACAAATTGAACAACATAAGATATGACATAGAGTTGCTAGCAGACACGGAAAGAAAACTACAAAATCTCCTATAAAGTGAGTGAAGAAAAGCGAGAAGAGAGGAGTAAACAAACTACAAGAAGCCAAAATGCATGGTTGTTAGCAAAAGGGAGAGCCCAACATGCAAATTACAAATCGGGGATACCAAAACCAAACAATTACAAAAATGTAAATATTTGAGAAATATTCTAATAGAGGAGGGAAAGTGAAATCCGAAGAAGCATTGGGATAGTCCAAGATGCGTTCTAAAAACTAAGCAAAGTATTAAGAGACAAAAAAACTTCGTTAGAAACGAGTACGGAAAAGTTACGTGATAACTGTTCTTCTATATGGCAGTAAATTTTAGACAATCTTCTCAAAGATGAAGAAGAGTCTTGAAGCAACAGAATTGAGTGCTGAGGATGCTATGGACCGAACATGTGAGTAGCGACGTGACAATGGAATAAAAAAGGATAACACCAGGAAGAGGCAATAGAAAATTCTGGGGCAGTTAATAAGGAAAACGGGCTTGGAAAATCTGATACTCACAGTACAGAATGAGGGCAAGAGGAACACAGGAAAACAGTGCATAACATACTTGATGGGCTTAATGCATAGCGGATAAGAGAAATAGCCAAAAAAGACAAAATTTATTAAGAGCTACGAGGGGCATGAAATTGTGGAGGGCCATGATCGCCTATATCATGAGGGGACACAGCACATAAATAGAGAGTCATGGTTGCTCACATAAGAGACATAAGATTTAAAATGTGACCCCAGAAAGAATTATTCATGATTTTCTTCCATGGGTTAACTTTGGATAAAGGTACTTCGTGATCATTAATCTTTGGTCTTATAGATTCGATATGTTAGTCTTAAAGATTAAAAGGTTACAATGTGTGGTTCTAATCTATTCATTGACCTCAAATAATGTAAAGTTATTTTTCGCAAATATTAATTCACCCTAAGGAATTAGAAATTTTAAATCAAAGTTTGTTTTTTTATTAGATTTTTGGCAGTCTTTTGAAATAAATTTTAAATCAATGTTTTAGCCTCACAACTCCGACTTTCTGAATGAAAAATTTCCAAAATTCACGGAGTTATTCTAATTTTGCATATTCGAGGTACTTTACACGGATTTTTTTTACAATTAAAAAAAAAAATCTTTTAAAAAAATCTGTTTTTGGTTTGTGAGGATGAGCGCGAATTCTGACCCCGCACTTACAAATAGCACACCCGAGTCGCCCATATTAAGTTAGATGGCAAAGGTCAATCCAACTGGAGTTCAATGGAAGGGCCACGCTCTGGAAAAATTTGATGTGAATTTTACTAAAAATAATTTTTTGTTAGGTGGGGGTAGTTTGAATTAACAGAAAAGATCCCAATGTGTTCTGTAACAGCTACAAATGGGCAATTGAAATACAGTGGAAAAGAATCGTTGCCAATATTTTGAAGTAGAATCTTGATCTTCATAATTTGATAACCTGATGATTTTTCATTCTAATATTTGAACAACAATTTAAAGATACTGGAAATACATTCAAGTTTTTTTTGGCTAGTGTAAATTTAAAAGAAAATTAACTGGAAGACATCAATTAGATACTTAAATGGTTGATATTTGGATAATTCTACTTGTAAATAACGCTTCAAGGTAATGTTTCACATCGATTACTTTTTTGAAACAACCTAACATCTATCTTTTTTATTTTGTTTTATTTATATGACTTCGTGTCGGGCAACTCCATGTGGCAGAATGGTTAGTTAGCTTGTCTTGTCAGAAGAATTACGACTGTGTAATGTGTTTGATCCTCACAGAGTGCCCTATACGTTCAGCGATGTGACACATCTAGGCTACGCTTAGAAAATTACCATTTATTTATTTTTTTATTTATATACATTCGCATTGGGGACTCTGACGTGGTGTAATGGTTAGCAAGCCTCACACGTGAGCTTAGTGACTAATGAAAAGTGAGTTAACGTCTGACTAGAAGCTTTTTACTTTGTCCTTCTTCGCTTAGTAAATCCTTTCATATTTGCTTACTTTCTGGATTTGCTATTTATATTTCTTTCTTTTTGTATTTGCTATCATATTTCTTTCTTTCTTTCTTTCATACTTTCTTTCTTTGTTTCTCACTTTCTTTCTTTCATTCATACTTTCATTCTTTCTTTCATTCATACTTTCATTCTTTGTTTCTTTCTGACTTTCATTCTGTCTTTCTGACTTTCATTCTTTGTTTCTTTCTGACTTTCATTCTGCCTTTGTTTCTTTGTGACTTTCATTATTTCTTTCTTTCTGACTTTCATTCTTTCTTTCTGTCTTTCTTTCTTTCTTTCTTTCTTTCTGACTTTCATTCATTCTTTCTTTCTTTCTTACTTTCTTTCTTTCTGACTATCACTCTTTCTGGCTTTCATTCTTTCTTTCTTTCTTTCTTTCATTCTTTCTGGCTTTCATTCTTTCTTTCTTTCTGATTTCATTCTTTCATTGTTTCTTTCTTTCTTTCTTTCATTCTTTCTAACTTTCATTCTTTCTTTCTTTCTTTCGTTCTTTCTTTCTTCCTGACTTTCATTCTTTCATTCATTCTTTCTTACTGACTTTCATTCTTTCTTTCATGTTTTCTTTCTTTCTTTATTTCATCCATCCCTTCTTTCTTTCTTTCTGCCTTCTTTCTGACTTTTATTCTTTCTGCCTTTCATTCATTCTTTCTTTCTGTCTTTCATTCTTTCTTTCTTTCTTTCTGACTTTCATTCTTTCATTCTTTCTGACTTTCATTCTTTCTTTCTTTCTTTCTTTATTTCTGTCTTCCCTTCTTTCTTTCTTTCTTTCTGACATTCATTCTTTATATTTTTTTCTGACTTTCATTCATTCTTTCTTTCTGACTTTCATTCTTTCTTTCATGTTTTCTTTCTTTCTTTATTTCATCCATCCCTTCTTTCTTTCTTTCTGCCTTCTTTCTGACTTTTATTCTTTCTGCCTTTCATTCATTCTTTCTTTCTGTCTTTCATTCTTTCTTTCTTTCTTTCTTTCTGACTTTCATTCTTTCATTCTTTCTGACTTTCATTCTTTCATTCTTTCTGACTTTCATTCTTTCTTTCTTTCTTTCTTTATTTCTGTCTTCCCTTCTTTCTTTCTTTCTTTCTGACATTCATTCTTTATATTTTTTTCTGACTTTCATTCATTCTTTCTTTCTGACTTTCATTCTTTCTTTCATGTTTTCTTTCTTTCTTTATTTCATCCATCCCTTCTTTCTTTCTTTCTGCCTTCTTTCTGACTTTTATTCTTTCTGCCTTTCATTCATTCTTTCTTTCTGACTTTCATTCTTTCATTCTTTCTGACTTTCATTCTTTCTTTCATGTTTTCTTTCTTTCTTTATTTCATCCATCCCTTCTTTCTTTCTTTCTGCCTTCTTTCTGACTTTTATTCTTTCTGCCTTTCATTCATTCTTTCTTTCTGACTTTCATTCTTTCTTTCTTTCTGACTTTCATTCTTTCTTTCTTTCTTTCTTTATTTCTGTCTTCCCTTCTTTCTTTCTTTCTTTCTGACATTCATTCTTTATATTTTTTTCTGACTTTCATTCATTCTTTCTTTCTGACTTTCATTCTTTCTTTCATGTTTTCTTTCTTTCTTTATTTCATCCATCCCTTCTTTCTTTCTTTCTGCCTTCTTTCTGACTTTTATTCTTTCTGCCTTTCATTCATTCTTTCTTTCTGTCTTTCATTCTTTCTTTCTTTCTGACTTTCATTCTTTCATTCTTTCTGACATTCATTCTTTCTTTCTTTCTTTCTTTCTTTCTTTCTTTATTTCTGTCTTCCCTTCTTTCTTTCTTTCTTTCTGACATTCATTCTTTATATTTTTTTCTGACTTTCATTCATTCTTTCTTTCTGACTTTCATTCTTTCTTTCATGTTTTCTTTCTTTCTTTATTTCATCCATCCCTTCTTTCTTTCTTTCTGCCTTCTTTCTGACTTTTATTCTTTCTGCCTTTCATTCATTCTTTCTTTCTGTCTTTCATTCTTTCTTTCTTTCTGACTTTCATTCTTTCATTCTTTCTGACTTTCATTCTTTCTTTCTTTCTTTCTTTCTTTATTTCTGTCTTCCCTTCTTTCTTTCTTTCTTTCTTTCTGACATTCATTCTTTATATTTTTTTCTGACTTTCATTCATTCTTTCTTTCTGACTTTCATTCTTTCTTTCATGTTTTCTTTCTTTCTTTATTTCATCCATCCCTTCTTTCTTTCTTTCTGCCTTCTTTCTGACTTTTATTCTTTCTGCCTTTCATTCATTCTTTCTTTCTGTCTTTCATTCTTTCTTTCTTTCTTTCTGACTTTCATTCTTTCATTCTTTCTGACTTTCATTCTTTCTTTCTTTCTTTCTTTATTTCTGTCTTCCCTTCTTTCTTTCTTTCTTTCTGACATTCATTCTTTATATTTTTTTCTGACTTTCATTCATTCTTTCTTTCTGACTTTCATTCTTTCTTTCATGTTTTCTTTCTTTCTTTATTTCATCCATCCCTTCTTTCTTTCTTTCTGCCTTCTTTCTGACTTTTATTCTTTCTGCCTTTCATTCATTCTTTCTTTCTGTCTTTCATTCTTTCTTTCTTTCTTTCTTTCTGACTTTCATTCTTTCATTCTTTCTGTCTTCCCTTCTTTCTTTCTTTCTTTCTTTCTTTATTTCTGTCTTCCCTTCTTTCTTTCTTTCTTTCTGACATTCATTCTTTATATTTTTTTCTGACTTTCATTCATTCTTTCTTTCTGACTTTCATTCTTTCTTTCATGTTTTCTTTCTTTCTTTATTTCATCCATCCCTTCTTTCTTTCTGCCTTCTTTCTGACTTTTATTCTTTCTGCCTTTCATTCATTCTTTCTTTCTGTCTTTCATTCTTTCTTTCTTTCTGACTTTCATTCTTTCATTCTTTCTGACTTTCATTCTTTCTTTCTTTCTTTCTTTCTTTCTTTATTTCTGTCTTCCCTTCTTTCTTTCTTTCTGACATTCATTCTTTATATTTTTTTCTGACTTTCATTCATTCTTTCTTTCTGACTTTCATTCTTTCTTTCATGTTTTCTTTCTTTCTTTATTTCATCCATCCCTTCTTTCTTTCTTTCTGCCTTCTTTCTGACTTTTATTCTTTCTGCCTTTCATTCATTCTTTCTTTCTGTCTTTCATTCTTTCTTTCTTTCTTTCTTTCTGACTTTCATTCTTTCATTCTTTCTGACTTTCATTCTTTCTTTCTTTCTTTCTTTCTTTCTTTCTGTCTTCCCTTCTTTCTTTCTTTCTTTCTGACATTCATTCTTTATATTTTTTTCTGACTTTCATTCATTCTTTCTTTCTGACTTTCATTCTTTCTTTCATGTTTTCTTTCTTTCTTTATTTCATCCATCCCTTCTTTCTTTCTTTCTGCCTTCTTTCTGACTTTTATTCTTTCTGCCTTTCATTCATTCTTTCTTTCTGTCTTTCATTCTTTCTTTCTTTCTTTCTTTCTTTCTGACTTTCATTCTTTCATTCTTTCTGTCTTCCCTTCTTTCTTTCTTTCTTTCTTTCTTTCTTTCTTTCTGACATTCATTCTTTATATTTTTTTCTGACTTTCATTCTTTCTTTCTGACTTTCTGACTTTCATTCTTTCTTTCTTTCTTTCTTTCTTTCTTTCTTTCTGGCTTTCATTCTTTCTTTCTTTCTTTCTGGCTTTCATTCTTTCTTTCATTCTGGCTTTCATTCTTTCTTTCTTTCTGTCTTTCTTTCTTACTGTCTTATTTCATTCTCTCTTTCTTTCTGGCTTTAATTCTTTCTTTCTTTCTTTCTTGCTTTCTGACTTTCTTTCTGACATTCATTCTTTCTGCCTTTCATCCTTTCTTTCTTTCTTTCTTTCTTTCTTTCTTACTTTCTTCTTTCATTCTTTCTTTCTTAATTTCTGACTTTCTTTCTTACTTTCATCCTTTCTTTCTTTCCATTCTTTCTTTCTTTCTTTCTTTCTTTCTTTCGTTCTTTCTTTCTTTCTTTCTCACTTTCATTCATTCTTCCTTTTTTCTTTCTTTCCTTCTTTCTTTCTTTCTTTTTTTCTTCCTTTCTTTCTTTCTTTCTGACTTTTATTCTTTGTTTCTTGCATTCTTTCCCTCCTATTTTCTGTCTTTAATTTTTTCTTTCTTTTTTCTTTCTTTCTTTCTTTCTTTCTTTCTTTCTTTATGACTTTCTTTCTTTCTTTATGACTTTCATTCTTTCTTTCTTTTTTCTTATTTCATTCTTTCTTTCTTTCTTGCTTTCATTCTTTCTTTCTTTCTTACTTTCTGACTTTCATTCATTCTGCCTTTCATTCTTTCTTTCTTTCTGATTTTCATTCTTTCTTTCTTTCTTTTATTCTGACTTTCTTTCTTTCATACTTTCTTTCTTTCTTTCTCACTTTCATTCTTTCCTTTATTCTTTCTGACTTTCTTTCTTTCTTTCATTCTTTCTTTCTTTCTTTCTGATTTTAATTCTTTCTTTCTTTCTTTCTTTCTGACTTTCATTCTTTCTTTCTTATTTTCATTCATTATTATTCACTGAATGTTTCTTTCTTTCTTTCTTTCTTTTTTTCCTTCTCTCTTTCTGTTTTCCTCTTTTTTCTCTCATTCTCTGCTGTTTTCATTGAATCTTTTCTTTATTTTTGTTGTTCTTTCCTTGCTTAAACCTTTTCCTCTTTTTAACAACGGATGCTAAACATTTTCTTAGCTAAACCCAATTGCACGAATGAGCTAAAATCTGAATTTATTTCAGAAACCTTTCTTGGACTTTTCAGCACCCCTTACCCCCTTATGACTTCTACTGTGGATTTTACTAGCCGAATAGATTTGACATTTACTACGAATTTGTTTTATCGTTTTCATTATTGACTCGCTCAGAATTGCAAAGCCGCCTCTGTGACGTACAGCATTTATCAACCTGCCACTTCCTCTATATCAGTGTTTCTACATCGCTCTCTCTGACACCACACACACACACACACGCATGCAAGCACGTACACACACACACACATGCAAGCACATACACACACATGCAAGCACGTATACACATACACATAGACACACACACACGCACACACACATATATATATATATATATAATTGTGTATTTGAGCAGCAATTCCTCTTTTATACAAGTTTCATTAAAGATAATATTTGTTCAATCATATATTCCCAAGCGCGTGCGTACACAAGCCTATATATATATATATATATATATATATATATATATATATATATATATATATATAGGTTTCATTTAAGACGAGTGACAATGTATTTCAATTAAGTTTTTATTTGATAAGTGATTTCCTTTCTGTACATAAAGTGACTAAATATTATGAAGCAAAAACTCAATAACATCATCTATGAACCCGTGACCGGTGAGCGTGTCTGGGAAAAATACCTCTCACCCTAAAAAGATATATAAAAATCTACACATTCAGTAAAAATTAAAGACAAAAACCATACTTGATAATGGTTAATAGAATAGCCGATAGTTAGAAATAAGACATTATTTTAGCTGTGATGCCTTGGTAGTATGTGTAGCAAAATTGATTACTAGTGTTAGGTATCTCCTCTTTTTTAATACTCAATCAATGGTTGTTGGCAAGAAAGCCTCAAGTAACACTTGTAGGGATGAAATTTTCTTTTTAGATTCTAACTTTTGCATTGTTTCAACGAGTTTTTCCTTCCTGGGTCCCATTTCTTTAGACTGGAGGCAGCATCAAGCCCCATATACCAATTCCAGATTAGTATCTTAGTATATTAGTATCTTCCAACCATTTGCCATCGGTGGTTTATGTTGTTCTTTTAATTCTTCAAGTTCAGCTATAGAGAGAGAATATTTCTTGACAGGTGAGGCAGTCATGCCAAAGATTGCATCTCACTCAAGAATCTATGACAAAGACATCAGGTGTATTTATCTAATTAAATTTTTGGTAGTTCTAATATTTTAACGAAAAAGATTCGCAAATGTTGCTTAGATTACGAACAACCATCAAAATTATACTTTTTTCCATCACTTTTGTTACAAGATATCGCACACTGTGATAATAGAAGTTCTGCCAGGAATGGTGAAATATCGTAAGAGCCAGGGCTCAAATTTACTGTAGATGTAAAATATATTGTCCTACTAATTAATTCTATTACGTCTACAATTATAAAGAATCTATCTAGTTTCAATATAAAATTTGTTACTACTACTACATCTAAAACAATAAAAGACTTAGTCAATAATACACACACACACACACACACACACATATATATATATATATATATATATATATATATATATATATATATATATATATATATAATGTATATATCCAGGTAAGGTAAGAACAAATGGAGTACAATTACATCGCCCACAAAATTTATTTTGAAAAGAGGGCTCAATACAGAGCAGAGCTAAATATTATTTATTATCGGAGATCAAAACAAAAGTTAAAAATCGCTACACAATAGCAATCAAGTTTCAATACTAGAAATCTACCTCCTCAGGCGTTGGTAAATTACTGGTGAGTGAACGATTAATTTCAAAGCAGAATACTTCCTCTTTTTTTTTTGAAAAGGAAAGAGAAGTCAAAAAAAAAAAAATAGAATTAAAATGAAGCTTGTGGGTTTACCGTGATTAAATAATCAAATATGAGGCCGACACTAAAATGTAAACCAACTGAAAAAATTTATATAAGTCATGACATGAAGTTAACTACATAGAAATCCTAGACAATTTCGTTTGCAACTGATACAAATATTACATTATTTCGTAAAATTTAGATAAGTATGACGCTCAACTTTCACATGAAGTTAAGAGGAAAGGGGTAGGGGGATAATCTAGCAAAATGTTAATTAGCTATATGCTCTGTTATCTTTCTACATAGAATTTTATAGTTGATAATTAAAAGGCTTCTTTAAGAAACCGGTAAAATAAAAAAGAATCATAAATTCAAAACCGCTTTGGTAAATTAATATGCAACCGTTAAGTAAAGAACATCTTTATAAGATGTTAACAATACTAACTAGACATCAATACGGAGCGATATTAAATCTAAATGAATTTTACACAATAGAATAGTAAACCATATAGGGTGCACTGCTGTACATCTACCTATTATTACTGTAAGAAAAAGTATCATCAAATTCGAAGCTTAGTACTATTAGTGAAGGATAAGATATTTTGGTACCTTAAAAGAATTCTTAGTACTCCCAATATAAAATTTTCCAACGGTCGAATTTTCTATTGTAGAAATAGTACTTAGGTGAACAAGAGAGTTGGTGATACATTCGTTTTGCAATGGGCATTTCAGCGTACTTGTAACCAATATTTTTTAAAGTAGTATTATAAACACTGCTATATCTATTGAAAACGTCTTTGTTAGATGAGTTGCTGTCAATCCTACATTCTATAGATGAGGGTATATGTTTGATTACACATGGAGGGTGGTTAGAATTAGGTTCAATATATGTTGGGTTAGCATTGGCATTCATAGAAGGTTGGAATACACCATTAACAAGGTCCAACGTAACAGCAAGAAAATTTACCTGTTTAAGATTAGTACTTATTTTGATCCATAGAGAATTAAAAAGTGGATCAATTTTTTTACTACCATAAGACCATCATCTCTGTATAACCTTATATTATCAATTCTTACTGCTTAAGAATACATCCAAACAATAAAATGTTGAGATTCTCAAAAATCCACAGAAGGGTCTGTAATCTTCTCTTATTGCATCACAACTTCAGTCACTTTCCCACCGCCGTGACGTAACCTCCCTCTATTTTTTCTATTAATTTTGTCATGGTAATTGTTCTAATGAGCTCAGCTTCCTGGTAGCACGATTGCATGAATTTAAGCGCATTACTACGTTGGCTATTAGGTCTCATTATTTTACTGATAAAATAGCTAGATGTAATCGTAAGTTCTTTGCAAATAGATTTTTTTCTCGCACTTCTTTCCTGTAGGACTCTCTTCCGATTTTTTTTTGCTTCAAAAATTTAAATACAACGTCAATCGCCATATTCTGTCTTCCTGAAGCCTCTTCTTTTACTGTCTTCTTTCCTCACAAATGTCCTCTCGTTCTCTTTAATTCTTGCTTGCGATGAAATGATTTTTTTTTTTTTAGATTACTGGAATTAGAATTTAAGTCAGTTAAAGGTAATGCATCTGCAAAGGTAAAACAAAAACGCAAAAAAACAAAAAAACAAAACAAAAAAAGAAAAACTCCGCATCTTGCTTAGCATACTGATCACTCACAATTTTTGTTAATGACCCTGATAGTCGAAAGTACTTGCATGCAACAAAAATGAACTTTGGATTTCTTATTAACAATTTCAATCCGAATGTAAAATATTTCAGTCGGAAATTGGAAAGACAATATAGAAAGTTGAATAGACAGACGTTGTCGATAAAACCTGTTGTTATTAACGAAAGAAGACTTCTCAGTATTGGATGTAGAGTATTTGTAAATATAGACATAGACTTGTCACAGAAATCAACACTGTATAATGACTGTCGCATTCAGTGCTGATTTTTATGGTTTCACTGTTTCTATCATACCCCCTCTCTCCTTTTCTCTCTCTCTCTATCTCCCCATATATATATATATATATATATATATATATATATATATATATATATATATATATATACATACATATATATATATATATATATATATATAATAAATTGATTGATTTAAAATGTTTTTTTTGCTACACACTTCTAACCATGTTTCAAAATTATTTTTTGAAACATGGTTAGAACTGTGTAGCGAAAAAAAACGATATTTTAAATCAGTGAATTTATAATATTAATGCTCTTTAAATTTACATTCAGCACTATTTTGTAAAAATAAAAATATCTATAAGAACACCGGATTATATATCTTACCGTTCTTTCTTTTTATTTATATATACATATATATATAATATATATATATATATATATATATATATATATATATATTGGAAGTAATTTTTCTTTTAGACATTAAATATAGCAATGATAGATTTAATTAATTTTTTATTTAGTTTTTCAAGCGTCCTTACATTTTTCTGTTTTCTAGGAGTAAAGGGGTACAGAAAATATCCATAACTTTTATTGTCCCAAACGATTTCAGCCATTTTCAAGGTGTTGGGGAAAGTCTTGTTTTTGATGGTGTTAGTTTTTCCTCATATTTTAACTGTTTTTTATTTTATTTTTGTGCTGTTTTGAATAGAAACATTTATTCCGAACCTATATGTGTGTCTCTGTGTGTGTGTGTGTGTACGTGCGTGCGTGTATATGCGTATGAGTATATATATATTTGTATGTTGAGAGATACACGTAAAAAATGAGAAACGAATTTTACAATTCGCCATTGTAAAATCTTAACATTTCATGACTAGCTTATTCTGCTAACTACTCCATTAAATGAATTATACTAATAAGGAGTATCCACAACTCGCTTGTAGATATTCACAAATGATGCTGTCAATCTGTTTTTATTTATAGAACTGGGCGTTTTTCTGTGAAATGAACTCCTTTCGACTATTAATTTTTCAAGCCTACAATTAATCACTCTAAATTGAAACGTATTCGTAGATTCAATTACTGTTATGACTTTCATCATCTCATATGACTTTGTTGATTAATTAAATCCAGTCAAATTAATTTTTGTTCTTTCCTAAATGATTTGACGGTTTCGCATAAACAGGTTATAATTAATTATACTTTATTGATGGTTGCTCTTAATCTAAACAACTTTAGCGAATGTTTTGCGTTAAAATATCCTATTTTGAAATTGGTTTCATAACTATACCTATGTATTCTGCTTTAAGAAAACAAAGATGTTTAGTAAATTTATGTCTGAATTCCAGTGGAAGCGGGGTGAGAAATATTTGAGTGATCAAGACGATATCTCCCGAGACATGAACAGTGAAATCTGGTTGCGTATATTAAATAAAGGACGGTTATCTGGATCTATAGATACCTGAAGAAGACCGGAAAACACAACGTCGAAATGTTGGTAAGTGCATTAGTCCGAATAAAAATAGTGTGAATAAGGATGTTGGTATTTTGACACTAGGATATTATAGATTCTACAAGTACATGAATATACTTCAGTTATTATGATTTTTGAATGACTTGCTTGAAGTCAAGAAAAGCGCTAACTGGATTGATTCCAGTATGTAAATGACAAATGAAGAGAATTCATTGGTTAAAAAAGTTCTTTTTATTGATTTTTTTCTAAATTAATTAATTTAAAAGTTATATTTTTAAAAAAATGTATATGTTCAAATTATAGATATTGTTAGAGCAAAGATTAAGTGCCCATGCGAAAAGAAAACAAGATTTTCTAAACACGAGCGAACATCATCAACCATTTTGATTGTTAATGTCACGCATAGGATGAGAAATCATGACATTTAGACGCGTCTATCTTTTTACCTGGCGAATATTTATTTGGTTTTATAATTACTCTAAAATAATCTTGTTATGATTGGATTGAATAGACATTCAAATATATGCAATTCTAATGACAATAAACGATTGCAAAAGACACATTTTCAAAGTTATAATAGTTCAAGATTATATGTTTGCGTACAAAAAACGAATGATATACGTAATTGAAGTTGTAAATTTGCTTTATTTTACTCCCACTAGCGTTTTTCTATCGATCAATAATTAAAAAATATATCGTCAGTTCTCCACAAATATATCCATATGAAAACATAGATGCTTAAGTTGTTATAAAAATAAAAAAGAAAGTCAATATTTTATCCATACGTTGCTTTTTCAATACAATTTTCGGTGATCGTCTGCTATATTTTAACTGAATCGAAGGCTTCAGAAAATAAAATGTTTTCAATTACGGTAAATAGATATTTTTTTTTCACTTTTTTTAATAACAATTTAATAAGTATTTAGTAAATTAACTAGTGACGTTGGTTAATTAACTGTATTGATAAAGATTTCATAGTAACATATTTATAAGAAGTGGCAATGACGTACATCATTTGCATAGGGTCCGTCATATCAACACAGCTGTTAGAAATGTTTTATTTTTCGCTATTACTCTCTCTTTCTCTATTTATTTTCACCTCGATTTTACTGTAAACATGATGGCATATTTTCTCGGAGACCAATCAGGCATCGAAGTTCCGAGAAGGATCCGGTTAGGGGCTACGTGCCCACAACGCTGACGTAATTGATGACGTCACATGATGCATATGAAAGCATTGCGTTGGAAGTTTTTTTGATAAGAAATACAAACTGGTTATAAGTGTGCGTAGTTGAGTGTGTTTTTATGCGAGAGTGACTGAGTAAAACAGAGAGAGAGAGTGGGGTGGGGGGATGAGAGAAAAAGAAGGAGGAAAGAGAGCGAGAGAGAAAGAGAGCAAAGTTCCACCATCAAATAGTAAAGAAAGAATTTGAGGGTTGTTTTCCGAGGCCGGATGCGTGAAAAAATAATGGGGATCAGTGTTCAGAGTTCCGTAGCGAATCTGTTTTTTATTCTTTTCTTTTTTTCTTTTTTCCACTAGGAAAAGACAATGCCGGCACTTTCTAAAAAATACAAGGGAGCGTAATACGACAACGACAATTCTTTCTTGCTACAGTGTTTGTATTGATAAATAAGAGAGGGGATATGTTTTGATATCTCCCCAGGGCTGCAGAGGTGATACTTGTTTAGCACAAGGCACTCGAAGCAAATCAACGGAGAATCCGTTTTGATGTCTCTCTCTCTCTCTCTCTCTCTCTCTCTCACTTCCTTTCTTTCTCTCTCTCTCTCTCTGTTATGGTCCGATTCCTTGTACCACGGTGATAGTCCAAGGTAGAACCAATAAAGAAGAACTCGAACACCGATATGGAATAACACAGATATATTATAAACAGGAATATATACAGAGAAGTAGAAGTGTCAGTATGAACAATCAGGTTTAGTAGAGAGAACAATCTAGTCTCGACCAGTATCACTATTCCAATGTCTTGTAGTAATTCTCTGAACGCGATTCTGTTTCGGACTGCCTCTGACTCGACTGATTGACTCGCTCGCTCTGACTGACTGACTCCTGACAGACCTCACTCCAGACTTCAGACAGAATTCCTTGCTTCCTCTTCAGGCGCAGTATTTATTACGTCCATTATGTTATTATGGGTAAGGTCCCATAACACTCTTTCTTTCTTTCTTTCTTTCTTTCTTTCTTTCTTTCTTTCTTTCTTTCTTTATCTATCTATCTATCTATCTATCTATCTATCTATCTATCGCTTTCTTTACCGAAGTTAAGTAACTTCAAACCTGGTCAGTAACTAGATAGAGGTGACCACTAGGGAATACAAGGTGTCGTAAGGTTGGATGTGTGGGAAGTGTAATGGATAATAGTTCAGCGAGCAGAGTTCCAATTCCAGTTGGGTTCGTTATATTCCCTTACGCACAAATACCCTTTGGAAATGTTTGAATCAACCTATTCTCTCCCCCGGCTATAGGTTAATTAGTAAAACTTGTATTACTAAATCATTAATATATCAAACAAAATTTATAACAATCTAAAAATATGTGCTGGCTTTAAATAACCTACAAAAGGTTGATAAACCGTGGAAAACGAATCAATCAAAAGACTCTCTCTTTCTCACTATCTTCCTCTCTCTTGTTCACACGCCTCTTCTCTTTTTTTCTTTATTTTTCTCTTCACCTTCTCTTTCTGTTTCTCTATCTTTTTCGCCTTTCTCATTTTTTTCTTTTCCTTTCTCTTACTGTTTACATTTTTATCTTCTCTTTCTTATGTTCTCTCTCTCTCTCTCTCTCTGTTTTAATTACTCTTTCTCTCTTTCTTTCTCTTATTGTTTACACTTCTCTTCACTTTCTCACATACAAACTCTCTCTCTCTCTCTATCTCCGTATCTTACTTAATCTCTTACTCTCTATTAATCTCTTACTCTCTGCATCATTCTCTAAAAAAGAAACTATTCTACTTTTTCTAGACGTTTTCTCTTTATGCACCCTCTCTTTGACTTACAGCTTTCTCTCTTTCTCTCCTTGCGTCTCTCCTTCGTTAAGTTCTTCTCTTTTTCTATCTATTTCCCTCCCTGTGTTTTTGCCACTCTTTCTCCTCATTTCTCTTTCTCCTCCGCCCTTTATTATTTAGAACACATGTCTTGTTTGGGTGTATTCTTCTTTAATTGCCTGCTCCGGTCTGTAAACCCACTCAAATTTCCTATCAGCTGGTTCACTGCATGTTAACCAGAGAGACGCTCAAGTGGAATATAAAGCCACAGCCTCACCACGCTAGGCCACAGCCTCACCACAGTGTTCCTGCTGGGATTTCCGTAGCAAGTAGGTTTTACGAGGTGCACTTACTAGCACTTCCCCTCACCAATAGGTATTTAATTCAGTCTTTCTCATAGGTTGGTTGCCAGCGTAAATTGCTGAGTCAAGTCTACCCTGCCATTATTAGCCCATAGCGGGAAAGTAAAATAAAAGATTTGGTATTTGTGCGAAAGCGAACGTAACGGATTCGAATGGAATTTGAACTCGGAACGCCAATCCAACTTTCTATCTACCAATAAAGGCGACCCTATGATATAGCTGTATACACGAACCAAAAAACTTCGAATGAAACAGTGGAAACTAGATGACACTACATATAATCTGTTTCATAGTTAACCGGTCCCAAATATGATGTTTGTTTGTTTGTTTCTTTTTTTTTTGTTTGTTTGTTTGTTTCTTTTTTTGTTGTTGTTGTTGTTTGTTTGTTTGTTTGTTTGTTTGTTTGTTTCTTTGTTTGTTTCTTTCTTTCGTTTTGCTTGTTTTAATTAAATATATTACTACTTTGAATAAAATAAACATATGGCTGTACATGAAACAGACTTTTGCTGCTGCTGTTGTTGTTGTTGTTGTTGATCTTCTTCTTCTTCTTCTTCTTCTTCTTCTTCTTCTATATGCCGTGTCCCTTCAGGGCGTGGACGATTATGGCTCTCTACAACCTTGTAGTCCTTAGTAAAGTTTGTCTTTTTGTTATACCTCTTAATCATTGTTCTGTCAACCTTTTACACAAGCCCGTAAGGTAGGTTATATACTTTTTTCTCCCGTCTATCTTGCCTTCAATAAGTTCTGTGAGCGTCAAATTTTCCAAGCCCTCTTTCCTCATTGTGCGCATGATAAATTTCTCTTTCTGATGCTACATATAAGTGTCCTTTTTGTTTCCATTTTCTCTAAAACTACGTCTTGGCTTACCCGTGCAGTCCATGGTATTCTCAGTATGATGCTGTAGAACTACATTGCCTCAAGCCTCTTCTTCATCTGTGATGAGATTGCCCATTCACTGCCATATAGGAATATTGATATTACATACCAGATTAGTGCACTTTTCTTTGTTTACAATGAAATTTTCTTGTTTCTTTGCTTAACTTTTGGAAGTCATTTTTCACTTCAGATTTCGATGTCGTATTTTTCATCCCCCTCTTAAAACACTTGCTAGATATTTAATTTTTTTCACTTTTTTCATTTTAGTATCTTCTAAAGAAAGAGTCCACCATTATAATTCATATGTTTGTCTGTTTTTTTGTTTTTTTTGTTGTTGAAGAATATACTTTCTGTCACCTTACAGTTGACAGACAAATAAACAAATTACTCTATATAGCATCTTATATAAAAGTCATTCGGTGCTTAGTTTTTTCTCCCGCTAAATGTAAAAAGAGGGGTTGCTGCGATAACATTCGCTAACGGTAGGCAACTGCTACTAGTAATATTACTACTATGTGTACTACTACTGCTAATTCTGCTGAGGTCTGACGTTGTAATATAGTTATTATTAAAAACAAATAAACAGGTAATATGAAAGGCTGTAGAAATTGTCAGAAAAAAAAACAAAAAAACTTTACTTTATCCGTATATAAATAATTCCGTAATTTTGACGGGTATTTTGCTAGTAGAAATTTTAAAAATACCATGTCCACTGAGAACGTATTATACATTACCACAGATGCCATTTCTTTAATATGTGGGAAAAAAAAATTGAAGTGATTTCCTTTTGCTTTCTTTATGGCTTACGGCCGTATCAGGTTGAAACACAGGTACTCGTGCAAGAAATGAAGCAACGTCGAGCCTGGTCGCTACCTGGACGGGTGATCGCTTGGGAATACCAGCTGCGGTAAGCTTGGACATAAGGTAAATGTAATGGATAACGAAAATACATTTGGGAAAAATATCAATCGACATCTCCCCTCCAGCTATGGGTTAATTAGTAAGACTTGTATCAGTAACTCATGTTTATCTCCAAATTGCTTAAATATTTTCCCACTTTGAAAAGTTGATAAACCTTAAAAAATACAAATAAAAAGCCTATCTCCATGATTTTAAATTATTACTTTTCCTAGACTGACTGTTATCCAAAGCTAGAGGGTCCAGTCTATCATTTAATCTTATTGTGCGAAGGAGAAATGATGGGTTCATGCCTTTCCTAAGGAATTTAGTCTAAAGTGAATACAACAGATTAGATTTGAACTTAGTTCGCTGGTTTTATTTTCTACGTCGCTAACTGCAACCCTACATCCGACATAATATTTATTTACAAATCGAACCCGTAGGCCTCGACCGCGGTGATGGAAAGTGGCCGGATAGCATTACCATTTTCCCTTTTTAAATGGGGAAGTCTTTGATTTGGTATGCGGATACATTTTCGGTCGGTAATTTGATCAGGTCTGCGGTTGAGCCAGGATCCGTCGTCCGGGACGCAGAGTTGAAAAAAATAGTTAAATATTCTTCTTTTGCTGATAGATTTTTTTTTTTACTCCTATGGCAGTGGAGACTTCAGGGGTTATTGGCCCTCGTTCGATGGCGTCCCTTCGGAGGATTGGTGCGATTGCGTCTCGATTAAGGGACGTGCCTCGCGAAACGGAGTGGCTCTTGCAGCGTGTCTCACTGGCCATGGTTCGAGGTAATGCTTTCTCCATCATTGCGGCTGGCAGAGGTTAGAAAAAAATTGTTTATTGTTACGTTGTTCTGGAATTGTCATCAGTGGTCAACTGAACTTGTTTTCTTTCAATAAATTTTGTTTATTTATTTACATAAAATAGACATTATATGAAATATATATACAAAGAAACCCAATTCATATTTATGCTGATCTTATTATATTTAAACCGCCATTTGTGGCCAGCCATGACTCATTTTGTTGACTTTTGATTTACTCACAGAAGAGATTTAATGATAACGTATTCTAGTACGATATTATCAAACTAGTTCTTCTTTTATGTGCCATGATCGTTCAGAGGATTAAGCGTAGGGGAGGGACGTTATGGCTCAACAAAACTTCTTGATTTTTTTTTTTGACCATTTATCATCTCTCTTTGTTCCTATTGTTCAAATTCGTTAAGTAAGCTTTCTGTTACTTCTCTTGCTTTCAATACTTCCTTGTGAGTGTTAAATTCTTTAGGCCTTCTTTCCTCATTATGTCTCTTCAGAAATTTCAATTGTTTCTTCATAAATATCCCTTTCGTTCTTATTTTCCTGAAGACTTCTTTGTTACTCAGTCCACGATATTTCTCAGGATCCGCCATTAAAACCACACCACCATCGCTTCATGCCTCTTGTTCCAAACATTCGCTGTCACATATATAAGATTATATGTCAGTTCAGTATTTTTCTTTTATTACTAATTTTTTCCTATTTTTCTTTAATACTTTGCTTAGTTTCTGGAAGGCATTTTTCATTAGTACTATAGAATCTTACCAACTCTCAGAAAAAAAAAAAAAAAAAAAAAACAAAAAAAAAAAACCTGCCGTTATGAAAAATCCCGAAAGGAAGAGGTTATTATAACACGACTACGAATAGGTCACAATAAAATTATGCATTCTTTTTTACTGAAACAAGAAGTACCACCCTAGCGTCCTACATACCAAACCCAATATACAGTAAAACATTTTCTGTTTGAATGCATTCATCTTGACTTCAAAAGACACAATTTCTTCAAACAGCCTAAAAGAACTATTCGAAAGTCTTAAAATAAATAGAATTATTAGATTCCTGATTATAACATCCAGCTGGATTATATCTGAAAACGAAAAATAAACTAAATACAATCTTAGCAACCCTCAGAAAAAAACCTGCCATTATGGAAAATTCCGAAGAACAGAATTATAATATTTCTGAAATACAAAGATTGTTCATTTTCCCTGAATATAAACCAAAATAAATCAGTTTTGGTATAAAATGACTCGAAAGAGATGATATGCCGTTAAAGATTCGCTTAAACTAAAAATAGGACGTCGAATTTTTATGTTACATTTTCTGTTGACTGTTACGACATTACTCGTAAGGAGTCAACACTAATTACGCGAGATCAGTGACAATAAGGAGTTAAAATTTTAGATACTCCTGAGTTAGATGTACAGTCTATAAAGTCGATTAAATTTTTTTCCCTTTGCTAACGAGGATTTTTCTCTATAAATAAACAAATAAATATATCAATGGATATCATTTCTGGATTTTCTATCCTACTTTATTTCTAACTGCCCTAAACGTCATTCCCTGGATACTCATATTTGAGTAGACGCCCTGATTTTTAAACATTGTCAATCATGTATACCAGTGAACGCAATCGACATATGTGCTTTCCGGCAGGATTCGAACCTGCGTCTCCTTTGTAAGAGAAACCACCAATATGTTTTAGACTTCTCAGTGACAGAGAACATCACATCCCACCAAGGTTTCTCCTTCAAAGAGGGACGCAGGTTCGAACCCGAGAGTACATTTTCTTCATTAAGTCTCTCAGGCCGCTTGATGCAATACATATCGTTAAGAAAAAATAGGGCGTGTACTCAAAAATGATAAAGTTAATGGTAATATCAGTTATTTCCCTATAAGGAAATATTTGGCATCCATTCACCGAGCAGCCATTACAATTTTCGGATGAAATTTAAAAAAAAAAATCTCTTAAAACAATTTTTCGAGAAAATAAGTTTCTCAAGTCCAGTAGCTGTTATTGCTCTTTCCAGTATCAACGGGGTTTCCTTCCTAACCTTTTATTTGAAGTAGTGTGGAATGTCAACGTCTTGAGTATATCCTTATTTGCTGTTCTAGTTATATGTACTATACATTTTAGTTGTTGCCGCTGTTGTTATTCCTCAAGCGATGTGGTTTCTAGTATTTTCTTTGTTTGTGATTCTGTAGCGACAGCCTACACGTTTGGAGTAGTAGAAAATTGAGTGATTTGTTGTTTTTTTTGTTTTTTTTTAAGCCATAAAAATGAACTCTGTCAAATTATGGATGCTTGCCCTTGAATATTGGAGATTTTTATACACTTTACAGTAGATGTCAATGTTTATAACTAAAATATTGAGTAAAAGAATAATCTTTTTTTTTTCATTCTTTATATAACTCTTAAGTTATTTTTTGAAAAAAATCCTCTCAAATTAAACCTTGGGTGAAAAAAAGAAAAGAATATCTAGTAAGTGGTTATTTTCCAAGCGTAGCTTAGATTTGGCCCAAAGCCGAAAGTATGGGCGTGTGTGTGTGTGTGTGTGTGTTTGTGCGTGCGTGTGTGATGTGTGTGTGTGTATACGAGCTGATAAAAGTTAAGCCACTCCTTAGATCTATAAATCGTGAGGATCGAACTCACTTTTCAGTTGTAACGGACCTAGCGTGACAAGCTTGCTAACCATTACACCACGCCCGCGGGGCCCAAGTAAGCGATTAGATAAATAATTAAAAAATTGGTTTACCGATTTCGTTTGTTTGTTTGTGTGTGTGTGTCTGTGTGTGTGTGTGTGTGTGTGTGTGTGTGCGTGCGTGCGTGCGTGCGTGCGTGCGCGCGTGCGTGCGTGCGTGTGTTTGTGCGTGCGTGCGTGTGTGATGTGTGTGTGTGTGTCTGTATACGAGCTGATAAAAGTTAAGCCACTCCTTAGATCTATAAATCGTATTTTGTACGGCTGCGCTAACAGTAACACACACACACACACACACACACGCATAAACACGCGCATAAACACACGCACGCGCGTATACACACACACACGCATATACATTCACACACACACACACACACATACACATACACATTCACACACACACACACACTTATGTTTGTCTATTACCAAATATGGTCAAGTAGATTCCTCACAATGCATAATTTTCAAAATGAATGTTTATACACATGAAAGTACTCTGGCAAACGTATTTCTTTTATGCCTCTATCTTTTTACTTGACTAATTGACCATAACTTGAGTGTTGTCTCCTGTTACCGTGGTGTCGACCTACTAAATAAGAATAGACATGACAGACAACATCAAAGTTGAGTGGAAATCAAGATGCCAGCTTTTACATTTGAGAAATCGCCTGTGAAAGAGGCAAGCAAATTTACAACTGGCGATGGGGGTCAAAGTTCGCCAGTTCACGTGGTGCTTGATAATTTTGAATATCATTTGATTGATTGATCGCATTAAAAAAAATGCTGCCTACTGTGGCCTAAAATGAAAATAAAACTGACATTTCATTTTAATAGATATATTTACCAAAATTACACAAAAATATCTTCAAATACTAAAGAGTAAATTTATTCAATAAAATCATCATTGGTTTCAACCACGTCCTACGGACTATTTTCGGAATCTCCTGAAACTCTTCTGGGAGGAGACCTTGTTGGTAAATGCTACCATAAACCTTACCTTCAGTTCATTTTTGGTGTTACAAGGAGTTCTGTTGGTCTCTCGTTTAACTGCGCTCCACACAAAATAATCAAGGAGGTTGCAGTCTAGGGAGTTAGGTGGACATATGTAAGAGGTGATGTGGTTGCAGAAACTGTCTGACAGCTATGACTGGGTTCTCCTGCTAGTGTGGCATGATGCAGAGTCCTATTGCCATATATAGGTTCTTCCAGCATCCACCCTTTTGACCCAGGGCCGCACTACCTCCACAAAGCACTTGATGTAGGCCTTGAGTCTGAGGCCCTCACTAACAAATTCGTGAGTTCTTTTCTTATCAGAACGATCAGAGCGAGTTTTCCGAGCTGCCGTAACTTCGTAATCACCATTAGACTCATCCAACTCTTTTTGAATCCTCTGCACTAACACCCAAACACTCTGAAATGTTCGTATTCTAACTTCCGGAGTAAATACCAATCAGTACAGCATGCTATATCCAAATTTCTGGCGGAGTGAATTGTATCATGGTAATCTTTTTCTCACATACGGTGCCCAAATGACCCTACTATACTAAGCAGTCATCAAAATAAAAAAATAAATAAATAAAAAACAACGTGCATATGCTAAATTAAAACTATGAAAGGCGACAATTTACTCATCACAATATATATATATATATATATATGTATATATATATATATATATATATATATATATATATATATATATATATATATATATATATATAATTATTTATTTAAAAATATGATTCCAACTCGCATATTTTTAAATAAATAATTATATTTATGCTCTACTTTCGTATCGAGCACTATTTTTTTAAAATAATTACAAAAATACTAAGGAACTTTGGATTATTTACCAAACCAGTTTCTTTCCTATTTTCTACAATATTTTCACATATATATATATATATATATATATATATATATATATATATATATATATATATATATATATATATATATATATGTGTATTTAAGCAACAAATTCCCTTTTAGTAATGTCTGATTGAATAAATTACAGATATTATGTCTGCTAATTTTTAAAAAAATCCGTTCATACTCACGAATAAATTTCTGTTGATGTTAAAGGATGAGAGAAATAGCTTTTTAAATTTCTTTTATTTTCATTTCCCAAGTACTTTTGATCTTCTTCCAAGATTATCTTCAGGGGTGCAAAATAGTACAAAAACTATATGTTGTTCATTAGTACAAGAATTTATACAAAGTTGCGTGTTGTTATCCGTTATCATAATTTTTTTCATTATGCTTTTAAAATGCAAACGGTTGGCATTATAACATAAGAATAATAAGAAAAAATTCCATAATGAATAAATTTTTTCCCGTTTCAATGAACGCTCAGCACAGATATTTCGGAACGAGTTTGGCGCTATGAATGATATTCGCATGAAAGTCTCAATTTAACGAGGCTTTATAAGTACATGACGCGATTTTTCAGGTTATTATTTTAGTTTTTTAGCAATTTATGGTATTGAGAGGAGATTATCAGCCTATTCTGTGTTTAATTTTCTTATCTCGTATGCTAAATTTGTTATAACCGATCCATACACCTAAGTACATTACAGTAGACCCAGTAATAATATCAAATAATACTCTATAAATAATAATAAATTATATTAAATAATAAATTATATATTAGACCGAATTATAACATAATTAACTTTATAAGAGACCTAACAATAAAACAATCTTTAAATCTTGATAAACCATACTTATTATAAAACCCAGGTTGTGTGTGTGTACGTTTATATATTGGATCGGATTTCCTACATTTTTCAACCGATTTCAACAAAACTTCACAGGACTACTTAAAATTACCCTGCGGTGATTCTGACGAAATCAATTTGAAAACACGATTAAGAGGCACCGCGAGAATGAAAGGGGGACAACTCATATCGAGTTATACTTATAAAATCTAGGTTTTTTGTGTGTGTTTGTTTATATATGGGATCGGATTTCCTACATTTTTCAACCGATTTCAACAAAACTTCACCTTTTTTTGGCAAGTAGTGTTTCTTATTGTCTTGCACACTTTTTTCTTTATTTTTATTAGGTTGGTGCAAAAATAATGACGTAATAATGTCGTTTTTTGACGTATTTTTTAACGTCAAAAAACGACATTATTCAGAATGCTTTAAAAATTCCATTTACAAGACAATTGTTTATAATAAAATTCTATTCAATCGGTAGACTCATAACGATTTAAAACAATGCTTCTGTTTGAGTTTGGGTTTGACAAATTCGTAAAAAAAAAAAAAAAATAATTAAGATATGCGTGTCCGTCAACGTTAAACAATAATCTTTGTCAATTTTATTTTTCAGTCTTTATGATGGTCGATATTTGATCTATCTCTTACTGTTACATACCCAGGCAACACCGGGCTCTACTGCTAGTGTTAAATGAATCAACCATATATAGCAAACGTAATCTCACTTTTAATAATAACAGTGAAACGCGCGTTTTGAGAGACATTTGTAAAATATATTACTTTGTTGGCTTCGAGCATGCACAGTAAGTGTTTGTGAAAATAGATCACTAACCACAGAAGAGTAATGGCAAAATGAGATAAATAGATTAGGGTAGTCTGCTTGGATGTGTCATGTCACATCAAGGACGTGGCCAACGATGCTCTCCACAACTTCCTATCTTTTCTGGCGCTTTTTGCTATCCCTCCTACACCCAGATTTTCCATCCATTTACACACAAGCTTTTAAGGCAGGTTTAGGCAGTACAGATTTTATAAGTAATAATTATACCTATAAATAAATATTAACGATAAAGTTTATCAAACTTGACCTTAATCGGAATTCGAGCGTTGAATTCAGACACAAACAGGCGCAATATTGGGCATTGAACCAGAGAAACTTTTGTAGCAACAAATACATGAAAGTGAGACATGTATACATAGATATGAACAAACCAATATTATATATTATATATATATATATATATATATATATATATATATATATATATATATATATATATATATCATAAAATAATTAATTATTAATTATTAAATAATTATTAAATAATTAATAATTAGTTATTTTGTTAAACTTTTACAATATATATATATATATATATATATATATATATATATATATATATAGATAGATAGATAGATAGATAGATAGATAGATAGATAGATAGATGTGAAGGGACTGAGTAGATAGACAGATATATAGATCGATAGTTATGAAGAGGCAGAGTAGATAGATAGATAGATAGATAGATAGATAGATAGATAGATAGATAGATATCAAGGGACTGTGTAGATAGATAGATATCAAGGGACTGTGTAGACAGATAGATATCAAGGGACTGTGTAGATAGATAGATAGATAGATAGATAGATAGATAGTGCTAAAGATTCCTTCTCCACATTTTAGTGCATTTGGCTGGTGATTGGTTGATTGGCCCAGACGCTTATAATCATCAACTGACATTCGACCAGCCTTGAGACGCACTGTATGCGCAAAAGCAATTTTGCTAAACGCCTAATGAAGCATTTCTGCAGCCTCCGCTCCACACAAAATGTGATGCCGAATGTGACTGCTATCATAAAAATCGCCAAGCCGTTCCAAACAGATTACAAAACGTTGCGCAATAATTGAACGCGTGCAGATATCATGAAACGTCTTAGTCGGCTGGCGACTAATGAATGCTAAATGAATGTTAGCTTTCCGATAACTCGTCGCAGATACATAGATATAAAGAGCTAATAGATAGATAGATAGATAGATAGATAGATAGATAGATAGATAGATAGATATGAAGGGACTGAGTAGATAGACAGATATATAGAAAGATATATAGATCGATAGTTATGAAGGGGCAGAGTAGATAGATAGATAGATAGATAGATAGATAGATAGATAGATAGATAGATAGATAGATAGATAGATATTAACAAACTGAGATAGATAGATAGATACTGAACTGGATAGATAGATAGATAGATAGATAGATAGATAGATAGATAGATAGATAGATAGATAGATAGATAGACAATTAACAAACTGAGATAGATAGATAGATAGATAGATAGATATTAACAAACTGAGATAGATAGATAGATAGATAGATAGATAGATAGATAGATAGATAGATAGATATTAAGAAACTGAGATACATAGATATTAACAAACTGAGATAGATAGATAGATACTGAACTGAGATAGATAGATAGATAGATAGATAGATAGATAGATAGATAGATAGATATTAACAAACTAAAATAGATATTAACAAACTGAGATAGATAGATAGATAGATAGATACTGAACTGAGATAGATAGATATTAACAAACTGAGATACATAGATAGATATTAACAAACTGAGATAGATAGATAGATAGATAGATAGATAGATAGATACTGAACTGCGATAGATAGATAGATAGATAGATAGATAGATAGATAGATAGATAGATAGATAGATAGATAGATTGTGCAAAATAGAGAGAAAAGGAGTGATGGCATTATGTTAGAAAATGACGCAGGAATAAAGGATGGTCGCTAATTAATGTGGTCATGTTAAAAGTTTTATAAATCTCGTGTGTCTAAATTTCGGCGTCAAAGAATCTTTATCTCTCAGACTTATGCCACTGTATGGCATTGTTCATGAAAGCATGGCACTTCAGTCATAACAGCCTTTTTCCTTTCAAGGATGTGCAAAAGAAAGGGGAAAAAAAGGGCAAGAACGAAGAAAGAAAATAGAGGAAGAATGAGCAAACACATGGAAGAAAACAAACGATAAATAAAGTAATTGAAAAACTAAGAGGCAAGAAAAGGAAGCGACAAAAGAAAGAGATAGATAACGAAAGGGTTTTTTTTTAGAGTGAAAGAAAAAGACAAGATGATCATTGTCATTATTACAGTATTAATAAAATGAGAAGAAAACCAACAAAGGACATCTTTATACGAGTTTATTTGTAACTCTTAAATCATTTAAATTATTTACATTGTTTGGACTGTTTTCCTCGACTTTATTACCATATTCACGATATTTCTATTTTAACTGAACTCTCCACTTCATCACTTCAGTAGCCAGGTATTGAACTCACAAGTCTTTGAGTCAAGTTACTGACTGAAACCAACGCTTTTATCCATGGGGGCCATGTGTCCTTGAGTTTGGAGAGTTGACTTAAAAGGACCCATGTATTAAGAGCAATGGATCAAGCGTTATATGAAAATGGAAGTTTCCGATCAGTAACAGAAGAGTCGTGAATAGAGCTCTGTTTCTAAGTATAGTGGCCGGTAATAAAAATCTGTAATAGCCTTCAGTAACACTTTTGGGCCTTGTATAGGGTGAATATTTATTAAAAAAGAAAATATTCGCAAGAAGAAAATCAGACGTTCAAAAGAATCTAGAAACTATATAACATCGGTTTAACCGCCATTAATTGAATGCTACGAGTCAAAAAATTAATAATGGAAAATTTAGTCTCGTTTTTTTTTTTTTTATCAAAGGTTACGAATGTAAGTATAAATACCAGTTTCACTCATGGTCCTTGTTTGCAGGCCACGCTTCGCCCCATTGAAGAGACACCACCTTCTTACACAACACCCTGTTGGCAGACTAGATCATATTATATTCTCTACACATAAATTCAACTATCTACCCCAGAAAGCATTTACACATAGTGTGCTGGTGTCCAACGAAAATTGTTTTATTTACGATCCCTTTCATTTTTTTGTTCTATATTTTGAACCATTTTCTTGGTTTCCGATTAATATTTAAATATAGATTGTCCAATGTTTGAGTACTTCCACCTATTATATGACATTATCAAAGAGTTTGTTTTTATGGTATGTCAGATTCATCATTTTGAAAATATCACATCTTCGCGACTCATGTTTAAATTATCCCGTCTTCACGTAACAGTTCGTGTTATCGGGTAGTTTTTTTTATATTTACTTATTAAATATATTTATTATACTATGGTGAAGGATGAGTTTTATGCTTATTATTTCTAATCTCAGTCTCTTTCTCCACAAGCGCGCGCGCGCACACACACACACACACACACACACACACGCACGCATGCACACACACACATATATATATATGATAAAAATAGAGATTTAGGGTATGTTATATATTATGGGATCTTACCCATAATAATAATAATGGACTATTCCATACTTAATAAATACTGCGCCTCAGTCAGTAGTTCAAGTCGAGTCAAGAGTCGAGTCGATCAGCCCGTCGACTGGCTGATCGGTTGAACTCTCTGCCTTCGGGCGGGGAGGAACCCGAAGGAGGCTACGCCGAAGGGCAGATTCTCTTTCGAGGAGGTAAACCGACCCTGAACCCGTTTATATGGGTTCAATGGGTATATTTTTGGCCGACCCCACGGGCTCGGAGATCCCACGTTAAAAAGGCCTTGTGCCACATGACGTCGAGTCAAGAGTCGAGTCAGAGGCAGTCCGTAACAGAGTCGCGTTCAGACAATTACTACAAGACATTGCAATAGTGATACTGGTCGAGACTACATTGTTCTTCCTACTAAACCTGATTGTTCGTACTAACACTTTTCTACTTCTCTGTATATATTCCTGTTTGTAATATATCTGTATTGTTCCATTTACGTGTTCGAGTTCTTCTTTATTGGTTCTACCTTGGACTATCACCGTGGTACAAGGAACCGGACCATAACATATATATTTATGGGTAAAAGTGCACAATATCAAGAATAGAACATCTATCACGGATAAAGATGGCTCGATATATAGTATTTATATAAAAAGTTGAACTACTACACAATACACGTGGCCTGGAGATTGTGTTCACTGATGAAACAGACTGTCGCCACTCGGTGTTGACCTCAGTATCCACTTTCATATAATAGAAAGAATCATAAAAAGACACAATAAGAAAATCCTAGAAAAACACGCATACCAAAACAGTAATAAAACACATAAACTAAAACTAGATAAAAATAACGAAAAATTATGCGATTGTAGAAACCCTAAAAACTGCCCGTTGGAAAATAAATGCCTCACAAAATCCGTGGTATACCAATGCACTATCTCATCCATTGAGAGCCCTAACACTGATAGGATATACATAGGATCAACAAAGAATAATTTTAAAATTAGATGGAGACAACACAAGAGCTCTTTCAACAATATTCAAAATAGAAACCAGACATCTCTATCCCAATATTTCTGGCATCTAAAGGAAACGAATAAAACACCAAAAGTAAAATGGAAAATAGTGAATAGAGCAAGAACCTGTAGAACCTGGGATGACCCATGCCTCTTATGCTTACAGGAAAAACTACACATCATTAAATTCCTAAATAATGAAAAATTATTAAACCATAGGCAGGAGTTAACGGTTTTTTGCCGACACCAACAGACTTTCGCATTAGATAATTAGCATAAAAAAAAAAAAAAAAAAAAAAAAAAAACATAGCTAAGTAAAATTCTAAAAAGCTCAGCCAAACCCTTAAATAGAAAAAAACCCTTTTTGTCGTCGTCGTCAAAAAAAAAAAAAAATAAAAAAAAAAAAAAAAAAAAAAACGAAATTCAATGCAAAGCGATCTGTATATTAAACACCCACTTAAATAAACAAATAAATAAATAGATAATCAGATAGACAAGAATAAGAGAAAATTCTCCAGACACAGAACGACTGTAGACGCGCCATAAAAATATCCTTCACAGGGAACCAACTAAAGGATGACCGTAAACATTAGCCTTGAAATGGATACCCTACCCAACCTTAGCAAAACCTCTCAGAGGATGATGAATCTACTGATAAGAATTAACTCCCTGACCACTTAAAGAATGAAAATAGTATAGCCACTCCCACAATAACAAATTCTGTAAAAATACACGTAAACCGAGAGATAGCTTATTCCTAAAATTTCGCTTGAAGATGAAACGTGACTAAACACCTCAATCCAACTTAATTTTATTAATTATTTGGATGATTTCGGCTCACGTTTTTGAAACATGAGAACTCTTATGTAGCGAAGGAATCATATTTTTAAACAAAAAATATTATTATAATATAAGCTCTACTTCTGTATGGAGCACTGTTTTTTAAAAATAAAAACAAAAATACTAAGGAACCCCGGATTATGCACCCAACGTGTTCTTTTCTATTTTCTGCATACCTGCACAAGGATACATATATATATATATATATATATATATATATATATATATATATATGCAAATACATTTTTATGTCTATAAGCGTATTTTTTATTTTACCCAACAAATATTTCAACATAATCTCCTTCATTTTCAATCGCCTCAGACCAATGCTTCCTCCTTGATCACAATTTGATCAAACTTCATTCAGTGAAAATCACAATTAAAAATTTAACTAAACGTGTAAGGCTACGGATTTATTAATCAACTCTCGTGTGTGTGTGTGTGTGTGCGTGTGCGTGTGTGTGCGTGCGTGTGCGTGTGTGCGTGTGTGTGCGTGTGTGCTGGAGGGCATGCGTAGTAATTTTACAAAGAAACCTAACTGCCATTGTGTCACAATCTTTTTCATGTCGTCATACGCAACAATGTCGTTCGTCTGTCAAAAAACGAGCCTCCTGGCATCAAAGCCAGAGATGTATTTCCATTCCAGTGCAATAAAATTTTCTGTACAGAATTGAATTGAATTTTTTTATTTATTTATTTTAAAATAAATATGAAAAAATATATTCGGTTTGTCAAAATATTTTCCGTCATTTCGAAGCAGCTGTTGTTTTTTTTGTTTTTTTCGTTTTTTTTTTCTTTTTTCTTTTTACTTCTGTTTTCCAAATGTTTTATTTCTTTTGCTTTCGATGATCCATGAATTTTCAGAAAACGAATTAAATATTTTAATAAATTCCTGGAGGGAAAAATGTAAATTTACAAAACAGATGAACTTTTTTTTAATAACGGCAAATTGTTCGGATTTAGCAACAAACTAATTTTTTCAGAACAGACGATACTTTTTAATGTGAATTTTTATGCATAATTTCATTGAAATGGCAAAGTAACCCTCACGGCATGAAAAATGCTTATGAGGGAGACAATTTTACAGAATATGTAAACCTTCCACATACTACAGACTTGAAAAGTTTGAAATTTGAAAATTTTCGGAATAAATACAAAATAAAATTAGGTCAAGTTGGACAAGGCAAAAAAAAATGATGTCTCAGAAAGACATTTTCTTTTCTCATGAAACTGATATTACCATGTACCCACTAGGTAATTTTATTGATTTAAAAAAACTACTTTTAGAATTTTAATAAAACTATGTAACCATTTTTATAATCATGTGAATATAAAATTATTCAGATAGTGAACTATATAAGAATATTTTTATAATCTTGTAAATAAATAAATTGTTATATTTCATAAACTAAATTTTATGTTCTTGCAAAAACATTATTATTGTTCTTACATCTTTGTTTTTTTAAACTTGTAAAAAAACAAGTGAATAAAATAGTGTTTACAATTTCTGTCATTTCTCGAGAGAAAAACATGTATATATTCAGTTTCATATGTTATGGTTGCATTCAAATTCAGAAATCAACTTTTTAAAAGCGTTTTCCTCTAACATGAAGTTGAAAAATCATATTGAATCAATTGCTAGGTTGAATCAATTGCTAAGAAGGTTGGTTCAATAGAAATTTTTCTCGCCCGAATCTATGTTAGTCCACCATTCGTCCGTTCTTTGTATATTGCTGTCACATCTGGTCTGGTGCTTCTGCTATGTATTTAGATATTCTTGATAAAATCCAAAGAAGGATCTGAATCCTCAATTTCAGTGACATTCCCAACGCCGTAATGGCGGTTCCATGTGTTTTTCTCTAAATGTTTTCCCGCTAATTGTTCCACTTTGGTCTAGGCCTGACGATAAACTACATCCGGCCGCAAGGTCTATGATTGGTAGATTAAAGGTTTAGGGGAGCCTGGAACCACCTCTAAAATTTCTATTGTTCCCAGGTCCACTCTGACTCGGGGTGATAGCACCTATTAAGGTCCCAACTATGGGCAAATAGTACCCTTCACACCACAAAAAAAAAACAACCTCCGATGAAAATATCCAAATACATTTTTATAGTAAAAGTACCAGCAATATAACACGAGGGAAACACTTTCATGACATTAATCGATATAATATCCTACAATTTCTTAAATCAAACGGTATTCGGAAATATAACTTCAACAAAACTACAACATAAAACACATATATCTCCTCTAGTAATTATGTCTACACAAACATGTATATGCACAAAAGCTGAGTATCATCTACCATGTATTAAAATGTGAAAGCAGAATAACATATATCATATTTCTATTACTTCAAAGCTCACAAATTAAATTAAATTTCGGCATTAAATGACCCATAAGGAGTTGATGCGTCGTTAAACGAACAAATCAGATCAAATCAATCCTCTTTAATAACTAGACGTTATGAATTTAAGCGCAGTACTAAGTTTGCAGACCTAACTGCAGATTGGCAGTTAGGTCTCATAATTTTACAGTTGGAC
>OZ010580.1:110718551-110761051 GCA_963932145.1 Acanthosepion lycidas | reverse complement strand
TATTATTATTTATTTAAAAATATGAATCCCTCGCTACATAAGAGTACTCATGTTTCAAAACAAGAGCCGAAGACTTCAATATAATTATTTGAATTAAATTGAATTAAAGTACCAAGCTCTAAAAATTTCGCTTGAAGATGGAACTGAGCTTAGTACTTTAATTCAATTTAATTCAAATAATTATATTGAAGTTTTCGGCTCTTGTTTTGAAACACGAGACCTCTTATGTAGCGATGGATTCATATTTTTAAATAAATAATTATGTATATATATATATATATATATATATATATATATATATATATATATATAATGTTCTGGGTATCACGCGTGTTTAAGCAATGTTGAACTGTCGTACTAAATTTAGAAGTATGTGTCAATAATGAGAAGCACTTCAGACAAAGCTAAATAAAATATGTCCTTGCAAACCGGCATAAACCCGAACAAAGCCCACTAGCAGTAAAAAGAAGAGACACCGGTGTAGTGATTGTCGAAAAAACTGGGCAGTTCACAGAATCTCTTTGTTTGTCGATACAAGCTAACAGATATAACAAAACAAAAACAAATCCAAGATGTATCGAATTGGAGCTGGGAGGACACTAATACATTTGTATTGATGGAAATACAATTCTTAATTTATAGCTTTTTAAGTAATATATTGATCTGATTTTAACTCCAATGTATTATTTTGGCGCCGACCAATTCATACATACACTTATTGAAGATACTTTCACAGAAAATAAACAGAGAGATAGGGAGAGAGAGAGGAGGAGAGAGTGTGAGAAAGGTGAGAGAGAGAGAAAAAGGTGAGAGAGAGGGAGAGGGAAACTGAGAGAGAGAGGAAGAGGGAGAGAGATGAATAATGATCACCAAACCTTTGATGAACAGGAATGCCATCGGTTTCTAGCAACTGATCCTTGTTAAATATAGAGAGTAACGAATTTAGAAATAGATACATCGGAATGTGTAAATGTGTAGTAAAACGTTGATACAACTATCTATTCCCTTTTCTCTGGTTTTCAAATCAGCGGTCATAAGAAAAGAGAAATATGAAATACTAGAATCTTTTTTGCATCACGCTGAAGTCTGTTGAAATGTTAGTTATCGCTAACATTTTTGTCGAGATTTAAGAACTCTGTGTTTCGTTCAATTTCGAAAACCAATCGATGAAATTTGAATAAGCTGATTTGTTTGCAAAAATACTTAGACAAAAGTCCTATTTCACAATTGAAAAATTTATTTAATTTAATTTAATTTTATAGGACATCATGGTAAACAATATTTTTAAGAAAATTTCTTTTTTTCATTTTTAACAGTGAAGAATAAATTCTAAACATACAGCTAGTCTTGCGTAAATATTTTTTCTGGACTCAAATTCCAACTTTTTGAAAATTTGTTTATAGTTCTCGCAAACGTAAGGCGAACGAGAAACTGGCTTCTTGTATATATAAAAAGTTAATGAAAACATATGCAAACAAACAATATCGCATTTTTATTAAATAAGTATTTGTTATTTTAATCATTTTTAAATATTGGGAGTATTTTGTATGTTAAAAAATAAAACATTTAATCTCCCCACCCACAAAAAAAATAATTACAACCTACGCACTCTAGTTAAATCAACTATACATTGTACCCTATTACGTGTTTGTACTTCTCCCCCAAATTTGGTTTCGATCAGTCAATGTATGGCGATTTTAAAGGGTGTGATGGACGGAAAGTCACAGTGTCTTAACTCAGGACTCCTAGCTGGCTACTCATACATAAAATAGTGAGTTACTTTTCAATCACCCTGTACATATATATATATATATATATATATATATATATATATATATATATATATATATATATATATATATATTGTACCACACAATTGTGACGGAACGCATTCTTTTAAAGGGAACCTTTTGGTCCAACACTTCTTCAAATAGATTCGTTGCAACGACAATAATCAATATGGCGACACTGAAAATGGCAGAATACCATATATGTTAACATGGGCACGTGGATGTTGAGAAAATAATGACTGAACATGTGTTGATGTTCAGGCGTTTGTCAATGGTGACTCAATCAAGCTGTCACGCGGGGTGAGGTTTTCGTTGCATGGGAGTTCGAGCTTTGACGTTGGTTTATACGTTGTTGTTAAGTTGCGTTCTTTATTAACGTTCGTAAAATGAAAAGCTGAAAAGTTGCGATGAGGAATCAGAGCCTGAATTACGGGCAAAAACAGAAAAGACTCATCAGTAAGGGAAACCATTAAAAATTTTTATTCTATACAAGAAAACAATGTACATGATTTTGCGCCCGAAATATTTAACACTTAAAAAGCGGGAATAGGTTGCACGAATGGGGTGATTCATTTTTGATGGGTAATATTCATGAATGTTTTCGCTTTGAATATATACAAAAAATATAAATTAGTATTTTAATTCTTTGGGATTTAAGAGAAAAGGAAAATAAAACAAATCTTAGGTCCTTAAATTTAATATATTTTTAACAGTATGATTGCCCTTGAAGCATTCTGTGTATAATAAAGATATGTATTCTTTCATTCATGTTGTCTCCATTCTTCACCTCCTCCTTTTTTCTCTTCGAGTAGTCTACATGCAAACATTTTTACTTTGTAAGTTTCACACTTTACAAGGCCCGGGAGCCACTTAAGGTTGAGGGTTACGTTGGGAGGCAATTTTTGTGGATAAGAGTGGAAGGCAACTTGATAACAGAGAGTCCTATACAAATACGGGTATCCATTAAAAATAATGTTGGAAATAATAATGATAATAATAATAATAATAATAATATATATATATATATATATATATATATATATATATATATATATATATATATATAGAGAGAGAGAGAGAGAGAGAGATACTGTTAAATATAACAGACAACAAATGTCTATTATGTTTGATCATAACTTCGTATGGTTGCTGTAATTTCGGGAGAAAATAAAGACAAATATTGTTCAGTATTTGGATATTTTTTATTATGCCGTTCCCTGATCTAAGTTTCGGCTCACATGTGCCATCTTCAGAAACAAAGATATTCACCATCAAAGATGATATTCTGTTATGTTGACATAGAAGATTGCTATGCAATGAAAACGGTCGCGGAATAGCAGACGCAGGTCGTAAATTCATGATGCCGTTCTGTGACATCATACTATGTGAGAGAACGAAATATTAACAGCAGAACCAAATGTCTAGATGCAATGTAATGTGTTGGGACTAGTTTGAAATGTAATTTTGTTGACTATGGGTTGCATTGTTTTAATGTAGATGGCCTCCAATATCTGAAATGTTCATTTTATTGTGTGTATGTGTGAGTATTGTTATGTTGTCAAATATGTCTAATATTATGTACATGGCTATGTTTTTTCTAAGAAATGCTGTTTAATAGAACTAAGATCAGAAAGGTGACAGAAAAGTTTATATATATATATATATATATATATATATATATATATATATATATATATATATATATATACACTGACAGACAGACATCATGTTATATATATATATATATATATAAAAGATATCTGTCTGTCAGTGTGTATGTATGCTATTCATGCACGTCCACATTTCTCGATTGATTTCGAGAAAATTGTACACACATATTGCAAATTTATTAATACAGGTCAAAACAAACTTTTCACTCTCCAAACCCTCCCCCGGCTTTGGTAGAAAAGTCGATAAAACTGAAGGTGGGTACAACTTTTTGAAAAAACAAGGTAAAAGTTACACGTGAACAAAATTTTTACTGGATGAGCTGATGTTTTTTGCGCTTAATGCAAAACAAAATCATGTTACGAGGTAGAGTGCGTCATAGTTTTTCTGCAATATTGGCTTCACACGAAAAATTGCAAAGAATTGTGAAAAAATTGGGTTTTTCGTACTACTTAAAATAATAACTTGAATAACTTCCTCATTTTTTTATCATTTTCTCCAAACAAGAAGCAAAAAAAAAAATTGCCATCATGCAAGAAACAAGACTGTGATTTTAGTCCTGCTCGCTTCCCGAGTATAACGAAAAACCACAAAAATCTCTTCAGAAAACCCGTTTTTCGGCCATAACTCCCTGTTTCTTTTTTTATCCGATACTTTCCAAATTTGTCATGTAAATTATATATGACACACAAATTGTCTGGCGTGAATGTTTGGTTTCGATTATTTCAGTTAAGTGTACGAAATCTTTTTCAAACAGTCCAAAATTGGCTTTTGCTATTTAACCAATAGTTTTTTTCCTATGATTCCATCCTATATTGGCATTCGAACAACCTTTGATGCAAAGATTATTTGAGAAGGATTATTGAAGCGTTAAAAAGGGAAAAATTCCCAAAGAATCTCTTATTAACCCCAGCTTTACAGTAAATGTGAGATGGAGGAGGGGGCGGTCAAGAGTTTGCACTTGCAGTTGAATCAAGCTCTGACGCTTTATCTCTGTTTTTGTTTTATTATTAGATTTATGAACAATGTCAAACTATTCGAAACTTATTACGGCTAAAGGAAATTTACTGAACGTCTAAAACATTGAAACATTTTAACCAAGAGCAACAACCACACAAGAAGTTTTTATTGATGGAATTCCTTTATTAAGAACAATCAAACATTTGCGAAGGACATACCATAAAAAGATGAGGTGGGGGAGTAGCTTAGTATGCAAACGGATGATGCATGCAAGCGAGGGCACAGCGAGACATTTCTAGACAGGGGCAAACGGGTATACAGTTTCTGATAAAACTAAAATAAAATAAACAATATATATATATATATATTACAATAAAAGGTTTACCCTGTAGGAAGCCGGTGGCCACTCTAATAGAAGTTTATATTATTGGGTAGTTTATATGGATAGGAAGGAAAGATAACGGATAACTCTAGATTTGAACAGGTTAATATTGTAGTGATTGGGAAAACAACCTCTTTGGAGTCGGTTCCATAGAGCAGTGGGTCGCAGGAATTCGATGGAACCAGGAGGGAAGGTGGGTGGTCTGCTACTATGTAAGTGGCATGGCGCCCTCAGTGAATGTAGTTCGTCCGATCACTTTAGGGCAGTGAGAGGCTTGATATATTTAGCCTGTTGAATAGAGGTTGGCAGGTGGAGGTTGGAGAGTTATGAGTAAGTTCTTTGGCTGGTTCTTTTAGAAATACAGTTAAATGCTCGACGAAATTATGTAACTTCATGAATTCCATTAATTTTAAGCTCATTAATCTCGGAGTTGCTAATTAATCATTTAGATTTGAACCGTGAGCGATTGATGCCCGTATTGTTGGAAAAAGTTTAAATCATCAGTTGATGATATCAACTAATCTCAAATTAAACATCAATTAACGATATCCGCCATTTAAGGGTTAAGCATATTTTTAATATTACGAGATATGTTATGATTTCTTAGAAAACATTTTCAAAAATTATTTTCTTCTGATATATTTCAACCGAAATTTGCGCCGGAATGTTGGTATTTCAAAATCATTTAGACCTTTGTATATGAAAAGGAGCTCATTAATTAATTTGAATTAAAACAAATAATTCAATTGAAAACAATTACGAAAAATAATTAATCTCTTAAAATTAGGTTATAAACTTAGAATGAAGACAATATCGTTTGTTGAAATTTAATTATGATTGCATTTTTTATAAAAAAAAAATTTAGGAAATGAGTAAGCAGAAAATTTACAGTGGTCTTCCTGACGCCAGACAACATGGACTTCGACTTTCATTCAAGTTTGAGAGCTTTGGTATCAGGTATTTGTTTCCACTCCCCTCCTACTCGCAGATCACCTTCTCAAGACATCTCCAAATGTTTTTTTTTTGTTTTACACACACACACACACACACACACACACACACACACACACACACACACACACACACACACACACACACACACATATATATTGTATTTTTGAATTTGTAGGTCTGATGAATTGGATCGTATTTACGATTCCAATGGAATAAATTATGACCATGGAATATTAGTGTTTAAGCCTTTTTATTATATATATATATATATATATATATTTGAACCTGTCAGCGTCTCTCGTTCATCCGCATGTGTAGTGTTGTGGATTCCGGGATGAAATCCGGAACCAATAAATAACAAACGCCAAGAATGAATATAGGAAAATAATGTATTAGGTTGGTGCAAAAATAATATCGTTTTTTGACGTATTTTTTAACGTCAAAAAACGATATTATTTTTGCACCAACCTAATATTAGCATAATAATACAAACTGGTAATGCAGGTTAGTAGTTCCAGGAATGCGGGTTAGTAGCAAAATATTTATACAGTCTTTGGTATTGAAGTATCGCTGTATAACTTCTTACTGAGTCTACGTGCTCGCTCACTGTGACTCTTGCTTGATACGTTCGTTCTGTCTGTCTGTTACCTTCACCCTCTGTTGCTCTCGTCTCCTCTCTTCGGGTCTTCACGTAGCAGTAGTACATATATATATATATATATATATATATATATATATACTGGGTGAGTCCATCTGTGTAAAAATGGGAGGACCCCTCAACATGTAAGTCACAACAACGTCAACGATGAAGTCGTAACGAATGAAATGCGTCACAAATAAACTTTTTTCCATTTTCTCTTACAATTTCCTCAATACTGTTCTTGAAAAATATATTTATCGTTATCTCATATATGGTGGACACCGAGTTTAAAACTTTGGTTAATGGAGTGTAGCTTGAAATCCAGGAAAGTTAAGGAACTGTATTCTTCCATTTCGTATCTAAATTTCATTGTGTGTCCGACTTTGTTTAGTTTATCTACTAGGACAGATAAATCAGTAACACGAGGATATTTTAATAAAGCATCATCAATATATCGGAAGTCTATTGATTGTTTGGGTAAAATATTTTGGAAAGGACCGGATTCGAGAAATTCTAAGAAGATACATGCCATCATTCCACTGAGAGGTGATTGCATTGCTAATCCTAATATTTGTTTATAAAAGCGACCTAATATATAAAAATATGTAAAAACAAGAACACAATCTATTTCATACCTGAGGATGTCTGTAGGAACAGACGAAAGCTTGTAAAATAAAAAGATCTAATGCAACGGACATTTATAAAACAGGATCTTTTCATTCATAAACAGATTCGGGGTTTTTGTATATTATTGAATTGTTCGCGAAGATGGATTTCTCGCCATTTAATCATTAACCTTTGTATTTGTAAATTAATTGCACCTTTATTGAAATTAATATATATATATATATATATATATATATATATATGAAATTTTCATATTTGTCGATATGGAAAACAAAAACTTACACAGAGATAGATTCATAAATATATATATATATATATATATACGTATCCTGAAGCTAACACCAATCAGCGAAGTGACAAACTTTATATTTGTATTAATCCAATATATATATATATATATATATATATATATATATATATATATATATATATATATATATATATATATATATATATAAAGAAATATAGTTTCAAGGTGTGTTATATTTATCGGATAAAGTGCACAACATCAGAGATAGAACGTATGTAAATATAAAAGTGAACATTGAAGTCAACACTCAGAGGTGACAGACTGTTTTATGCTAAACGCAATCATCACGCTTCTGAGTGTTGACTTCAATAATTCGACAATTATTTAATATACTTTCTGTTTATACGCTATTTTTATTGATATAATTTCTTTCAGTAAATGCTTTGTCTTTTATTAAACAGTATTAATTACATTAACCGCCCGAACTAATTTCGTAGAAAATATACGTCTTTCGACAGGAATCGAACCTGCCGGAAATTGCCGTATTTAATCCTATATATATATATATATATATATATATATATATATATATATATATATATATATATATATATATATATATATATATATAGATAGATAGATAGATAGTCTAACTCTCGGATTTGTTTATATATATATATAAAAACAAATCAAATCCGAGAGTTAGACCATAGATTAGCTCATTCGATCTCATCCAATGCTATCCTTGAAATAAGGTCAGGCAACCTGTTAATGAAACTGGCCCCAGGCCGGTAGAGAATCATTATTGTGTAGGGAATTGTTCAGTGTCTTTGCCCTTCAATGAAATTACCAGATATGCTAAAATTAACCTAGGCTTTAATTTTTAGGACTTTTTTTTTTTTAATTTCATTCAATTTTTTTTCAAATTTAGACTAAATATTTAAAGAAATTTGAATTCTTAAAAATGAACACTGATAGAAAGCCATTTTAGGGTTCTTTCAATAAAACAAATAAACGAATAAAACCTTTTTCTTCACGTAATTGCAATTCTCTTGCTGTTATCGTGTCAACAAGAGAAATAAAACAATTTTTTTTTTAAATTTCAGGGTAATTTCCTTCTGCTTTCCCACCTTCTCGTACGCCTATGACTTAGTTTTAAACTATTTCCTCTGAATTTTGTTAGACAAGATGTTTTAATCATTGTACGTTGCTAAGCCGTGCTATTTTTCACGCCTTTGATTTTCCACAACATTTTCGGTTGAGTAATTTCCGGTCTTCCACTGAAGTGTAATCGTCCGAAACGAAAAATAAATCAAGTAAATCATTTTATAACATGATCAGTTACATCAGAAATCAATTAAAAGGAAAAATATATAAGTAAAAACTTAATGAACCAGAACCTACGTACCTAGGTTTCACCTAACGGATCACCAGGATTACTCTGGCTAAAGAGGATTGACCTAAACGACATTAAATTGGAAAAAAACGGCCATCAAGAAAAAAATAAAAGATTAGCATAAAACAAAGAAAACAGAGGAACGTAGTCCAAAAGATATTTTATTAAAAAAACCCTCTGCTTAGTGTATTGAGCACTTTTACTGTTTAACTTTGGTTACTCTGTCGGTTTTCTTTTATTTGGGTGAGACATTGCGGTGCTGATTGATTATTTTCAAGCGGAACGGATGTTTTTAGTCTTTTCTTTGTTTATTGAATTTTTTCTACTGATATCGGTTTGTTTAATTTTTTTTTTATTTACAAATTGTATTATCTGTTTTATTTTTTTTCACACCGCTGTTTTTTTGGGTATTAGAATAAAAACTATAATACACAGATAGATAGATAATATCAAATCCAAAAGTAGAAAAGATAATCCAAGTAGGTCTTTTTAATATTAAAAAGCTAGATCCTTAAAGAGAGCTGATGGTCCAATTTGAGGAATAAAAAGCCAACAAAATGATAACAATATTGGCAATAAGATTGATGCTATTTATTATATATTAGCCTTTTGACTAAATTGGAGCACGAAGAGAAAGATTTTAAAGTCGGAATTTTCAGACAGGTCTGTGTCTCTTTTCAACGAAACCGGGGATAAACAAAGAACTGGAACTCACTCTTCTGAGGAATATTGTTACTGGTCAGAGGGTTTCTTGTTGAAACTACATTCTCTGAGTGAACCCAAATTCCTTTTAATACTTTAATGTGTTATTTTATTTGAAAATGTATTTTTACTTCAATCTGCGACTTTCTTGTCGGCTGTTAAACGAAGACGCTAAAAACACGTATCTGATATCATCAATGGCGGCTTATTCATTTTGTTGTCTTGTTAGTCTTCAAATTTCCTTAACCTGCCTATTAAATCTCTCTCTCTCCCCACACACACACAACCAAACACACACACACACACACACACACACACACATATATATATATATATATATATATATATATATATATATACATTTATATATATATATATATATATATATATATATATATATATATATATATATATATATATAAGTGCGAACACATAACTGTATATATATAACTATGTAATTGAACTTGAACATTGATACGTTCATATGATATGTATATGTATATGCGTCTATATGGAAAGATAGGCATGCATGTGTTATATATTTTTTTGTGTATTGTGGGCACATTTTTCGAGTGGGTGGGTATGGTTATGGATATGTATGTATATATACTGTATGTATATAGGTGATCTATTTTTTTTTTTTTTTAAATATATGTAATTATATGTATATATGGGTATATATATGTGTGTGTGCGGGTATGTGGGTACATGTATATGTGTGGTTGTGTATGTATACAATTTTTTATAATTTCTATATATGTATGTGTGGGTATGGGTGTGTATATATAGATGGGTACCTGTATGTCGTTCCATAGATAGTGTATGTATATGAGTATAAATATTAGTAGTTGTGAGTTCATATATATAATATGTTAGAATATAGATATAATAAGGTAATTAAGAATGCATTTTGATATGTTTTTTGCATGCACGCACATGTGGATGTTATATGTATATGTATATATTTTTTGTGTATGTGTATATGTGTGTATATGTGTATATGTATATGTGTGTGTATATGTGTATATATGTCTATATGTATGTGTATGTGTATATATATGTATGTATATATAATGGGTATATGTGTGTGTATATGTACATGTGTATGTATGAGTATACACACGCACACACACACACACATATATATATATATATATATATATATATATATATATATATGTGTGTGTGTGTGTGTGTGTGTATGTGTATATGTGAATATATGTATATATATATGGATATGTATGTATATGTATGTGTGTATGTGTACGGATATATGTGTGTAGATGTATATTTATGGATACATAGAATATTATAAAAGAAGGACTTACAGTCCTGTTATTAGTGTTTTATCTCATTTTCTCATTTAATATTCTCCAATTGGAAGTGTGAGTTTAAAATTCTTTATAATATGGAGGAAGTTTTTTTTAAATTGATAATTTAATTAAAATTGAAATATATTACCCTTTAATAATCATTATTGATGATAAAATATTTAAATTGGAAAAATGTTTGATATTTAGGTAGGTGTTAATACATGAAGTTACCTGTGTATATCGGCACAGGGGTACCTATATGAGTGATTGAACATGTAAACGAACGTGTGTATATGTGATATTTGCATGGGTGTGTATACAGTATATGACAGAGCAAGATCTTTAATATTACCTTCAAATATTACCCCATATTAACTTGACTAGAGATGTCAACTTAATAATCAATAATAAAATTTTTTAAAGAGATTAAAAAAAAGATTACTAGAAGTAAACTTATATTTTAAAATAAAATTCTATTCTTTTAATGTACTTTCTATGAATATTTTTCTAATAGACTATTTCATAGAAAATCCCCAAAATTTAAAATAATTTAAATCACTATTAAACATAAAATTAAATTATTTGTAGACAGTCTAGAGACATTCAAAATTATATCAAACATTATAATCTTTATGAACCCTAAAATAACACTTTCGAAGTAAAACAAAATAACAGCGTCTGTTTCCAACCTTTTTTTACAAAGAAAATTAGTGACACCTTCTCTCATAACTTCCTTCTCTCTTTTTCTCTCTATGGGTTTTTTCTTCTCTACCCCTTCGATATCAATATATAACTTCCGTTAAGTTAACCGTTTAAATGTATCAATATCTGCTAACTCACTCATGTCTTCTCTCTCCCTCCTCACTTCGTTAATTTACATATGTTTCATACGGCCCGTCAGCTGATTTGTTTCGAAAAATACTTTGACAGAAACCATACTTCGCAGTTTAATAATTTGTACCTGTTTGCACTTCTCCCCAAAATTTGGTTTGGATCGGTCAATGTATGGCTCTTTTAACGGAAGTCACAGAAATTCATATATAAAAGATGGTTACTGGCTCGGAATTAAACCTCGGTGAGCCGAGTTCGAATTTCAGTCGAATTTAGCAGATTCACGTGTATATACCTTTGGGAAAGGGATGGATTCATATTTCTCCCACTCCTAGTTATGAGTTGAAATTGTTTGTTTGATTTTGTTTAGTGGCATATCAACCTCTATGGATTATTTAATACCAAAATCTAAATATTTTGAACAGTATTTTATATTTTGAATGTAACTGTATACCTTCAACTACAGATAAAAAGTATTATTGGTAATTTTTCTATATAAAAATGTATTGATGACAACTTACACTTTCATAGTGATTTTGTTTGGGGTGGGGTGTTCACTATTTGCCCATAGTTGGTACGAAAATAACAGCAACAAACCCTAGCGTCGAGGAGTCTACAGGACTTGAGTGTTGTGGGCTCTATACTCCTCGATAAGTCTACGGGACTTGAGAGCTGTGGGCTCTATACTCCTCAGGCTGTTTACAGGACTTGAGAGTTGTGGGCTCTATACTCCCCGGGGAGTCTACAGGACTTGGGAACTGTGGGCTCTATATTCCTCCGGGAGTCTATAGGACTTGAGAGCTGTCGACTCTATACTGCTCAGGGTGTTTACAGGACTTGTGAGCTGTGGGTTGTATACTCCCCAGGGTGTTTACAGGAATTGAGAGCTGTGGGCTCTATACTCCTCAGGGTGTCTACAGGACTTGAGAGCTGTGGGCTCTATACTCCTCAGAGTGTTTACAGGACTTGAGAGCTGTGGGCTCTATACTCCCCGGGGAGTCTACAGGACTTGAGAGCTGTGGGCTCTATACTCCTCAGGGTGTTTACAGGACTTGAGAGCTGTTGACTCCGGGAGTCTACAGGACTTGGGAGCTGTGGGGTCTATACTCCTCAGGGTGTCTACAGGACTTCAGACCCGTGGGTTCTATACTCCTCAGGGTGTCTACAGGACTTGAGAGCTGTTGGTTGTATACTCCTCAGAGTGTTTACAGGATTTGAGAGCTGTGGGATCTATACTCCCCCGGGAATCTATAGGACTTGAGAGCTGTGGGCTCTATACTCCTCAGGGTGTTTATAGGACTTGAGAGCTGTGGCCTCTATACTCCCCGGGGAGTCCACAGGACTTGAGAGCTGTGGGCTCTATACTCCTCAGGGTGTTTACAGGACTTGAAAGCTGTTAACTCTATACTCCTCCGGGAGTCTACAGGACTTGGGAACTGTGGGCTCTATACTCCTCCGGGAGTCTATAGTACTTGGGAGCTGTGGGCTCGATACTCCTCAGGGTGTCTACAGGACTTAAGACCTGTGGGTTCTATACTCCTCAGGGTGTCTACAGGACTTGAGAGCTGTAGGCTCTATACTCCTCAGGGTGTTTACAGGACTTGAGAGCTGTGGGTTGTATACTCCTCCGGGTGTTTACAGGACTTGAGAGCTTTTATACTCCTTAAGAGAAAGGTATTAACAGGGAAGTAGACATTTATAGTATTAAAACATTGCTTCTTCTGAGCCATGTTCAGAAATGAGATTTTTGTTCTATATATTCAATTTTTTTAAACGATTTTAAGTGCATTATTCTTAGAGTATTCCTTATGCCTCTCTGAGGTATGCGCCCTAGAAGGCTGTCTAGTTTGTCTACACATGTTGCGTCGTTTCTGTCTGCATCGAAGACTGCACACATAAAGTAGGAGAAAACTTGTGTAAAGTTGAAAACAACTGCTAAGCAGTTACAAGGAAAAAGCAATCTTGAAATATCATTTGGATTTTTAGAAAGCCAACATTCTTACCATACAAGCCACGGTACCACTGAACGTCCTGCTTTTTGGCCGCGCGGTCGACATTAGAACACAACGTAACGATCAGATTAACCCGATTGTATTGTGGAAAGCATTGGTGTAGTAGCAACTGCTTGTAACCTTAACCTAGATAGAAGTAAAAAAAAAATAAAAATAAAAACAATATATCGCCGTGCGAGAAGGAAGGGAAAAAGGTAGAGTCGGGGGTGGGAAAAGCAGGGGAATGAGGTAATCGGTATGAATGGAAGGTGGGCGTTAACTGAGCCAGTCGCACAGTCGCAGTGGTTGGATGAGCATGTTATTCAAGGCAAAGGAGAAGTATTTAATTTATGTAATAGTCTCTGTTCGCCTGGAGGGTCATGTGTATTCTAACGGTGGTGTGACCTTTAGAGAGGAAAGAGAGAAATCAAGACGTTATCACGTTGTCGGGTGACTTCACCACTCTCTCTATCTCTTGCTTCTCTCTTATTTTTTTTTCTGTTTCAATACCACCGCATTCCCCACTCCCTATTTCTCTGACCTTCTCACCGACATTTTCTCTCCACCCACTGTGAAGATAACTAGAAAGAAGTGGGGGACTGAGAGGCAGGAAGAAATTGTTAAAATGGTAGATGGATACCAGGGAAAGTAAGAAATCGCTATAAGGCAACAAGTTTCATGTTTTTTCCATCATTCTTTTTATGACTGACAACTTACGTAAGCAATAACAACAATAGTTTTTTTTTCCTTCTTCCTCTTTTATTATTGTTTTTGTCTTTTTTTTCTTTGTTCATTTTTTTTCCATTATTTTTGCTATTGCTCTTCGTTGATTTTATTTTCATTGTTAACTGCAGAGTTAATCCAAACTATCATAGACATTGTCAGTACTGTTCGGCATCTATTTAACATAGGGGCCTCCACAAAACAAAAAAACAAAAAACAACAAAAAACAAAAATAAAAAAAACAAACAAAGAAAAAAAGACAAAAAAATAAACGAGGTGTCTAAGGTTCCAAATTAATTTTTTAAAATGAAAAATGTTTCTTGAAGCTTTCATTTTAGTTTTAATTTCAAGCTAATAGATTAAATTTAACATTTCCAATAAGCAAAATACTTTGCTGTATTTTAAAAACTAATTGACTGGAAAAATTTATTTATTTATTTATTTATTTTGCTAAAATAGCCGATTAATCCCCTTTTTTTAGTCGTCTTTCTTCGTAATGTAATTCTCTTTATTAAAAAAAAAATCCTCCAAAAATAAAATATAGTTTTCTGAACCTTTATTTCAGGAATATTAACTGATTTAAAGTATAATTTGATTTGAAACAAATATTATTTACTTTAAGTTTAAAATATTGCAGAAATGCATATTTCTAACCCGTCAGTAGGTGTGTTGATGTACTGTGTTTTTCTATGGAGACTTTATCTGTAAAACATAGCTGAAGAATACGACGTGAGCGTCGTTTATATAATTTTTAAGTACTCGGTAAGCTTAAAAATAGGAACTTATCTTTCCATAAAACCAGTAAACTATACATTCTACCAGGAATAGTCATATTTGGATCCCTGCAAATCAAGGGTTTCCATTTTATGTTTTTTTTCGTCTTTATAACTTTCTTTCGCACACAAAAGATCAATAAAAATTATTCTTTTAGAAACGTTTATACTGTTTAAGGCTTAAGGCCATAGCAAGTTGAAACACCGATTCTTGTTCGATGACCGAAATTAAGTAACGTTTAACCGTTAGAGAATACTAGATGCAGTAAACTTGGATGTGTGAGTGCGGTCTAATGTATTAAAGTTCGAAATGAGAAGCCGAGTTCGAATCCCGGTTGGGTTCGTTATATTTACTTACGAGTAAATACCATTGGTAAAGATATGAATCCCCCTCTTCTATGGGTTAAATAGTAAGATTTCTATTGGAAAATCATTATTATCTCCCTTAAATTCTTACAATGCAAAAATACGTTTCGGCTTTAAATAACCATGAAAAGGTTGATAAGCCGTAAAAAAAAAAATTCTGTTTACAAAAGGTTATTTACCTGATTTTTTGTTTCTGTTTGGGAAAATCAAAATTTAAAAAAAAAAAAAAAAAATTTTTTAAATTTACAACACTCAAGCCTTATTCTGTAACGTGTAGCCTGTGCTAGTACAACGAAATGAATTTTAATTTAGAAACAAAGAAAGTTCGAAAAATATATTTGCAGGCAATAATATTGATTAACGTACCATAAGGTGTGAAAGATTGTGTTATCCATATCACTATGACGATGAATCAAATGATTTGTATTATTTATTTAATACAAATAATGTTTTTAAACACCATTTAAAAAATAAGCCCGATTTAATATGAAATGATGCCGACCAATAAATAAATAATTTTAAAAACGTCATTTGGCCATCCGACACTTGAACAAGAAGAATTCATCAAAATCCAATCGCTTGCAATAGTAAAGACGTAATGTCTTTGATCAATGTGGCAATTCATTTAATGAGGTGTGAATAAAATAATCAAATAACGATTAAATTATTCAAAAGTTGATAACTTTGAGAGAACTTGCTTGTTTGTAAGTAATCAACATTTGAATAATTTATTTGTTATTGTTTTACGGTTCATCAACCTTATGCAGGTTATTTAAATTGGAAAAAATATTTTCGGATTGTATCAATTTTTTGGTGATAATAATGATTGTAGTATTACAAGTCCTACTTATTAACTCCTAAGTAGGGGTGGATTCCTAAGTAGGGGTGGATTCATAGGTAGGGTATTGGTTCCTAAGTAGCGGTGGATTCATAGCTTTCCAAAGGGTATTTGTGCATAGATGAATATAATGAACTTGACTTGAATTAGATCTCGGCTCTCCGATTTCCGATTCTGAACCATTATTTATTAAGCCATTCACATATCCCAGCTTACAGCTCCTAATATTGAAAAGTGGTCGCCCGTCTATATACTGACCAAGTTCGACGTTTCTTAACTTCGGTGATCATACGAGAACCGGTGTTTCAATGTAACATGGCTGTAAGGCAATAGCTGAATCACAAGAACTGAGATTTTTTTTTTAAACTAATGCGCTATTTATTAACATCATCATTGGAGTATTGTAAGTAGAAGTAATATTGTGTCCCGTCGATAGGGGGGGTGCATAGCTAAATAAATTTTACTATGCTTATATTAACTCTACAACTAGGGCCGGCTCAGGGTACTAGCTCGGGCAGTCACCCAAGTTGCCATCAAGGCCAAGGGCGACGTCATGCGGCCATATCCTGTGTTTGGGATCTTCCAAAACTAAAGCTTATACAAATATATTTGCGGTCGTCTATGACTCAAAATTAAATTCTTTGGCTATTTTGTGAATAGAAAATGATATTGATATTGTAAAGAAGATAGGTGTAGAAAAAGCCATGAAAATATTTGTAGATCTAAAAGTTAGAAAAAATGTTTTCGGTAGGATAATGAAGGCTTGTATTAAGTTCAATATTGTAATAAACGCATTATTCTACATTTTCAGTTTTTCTCCTAGTGAAAATTAAAAAAAAAATATTTGTAAGGTCGCTGTTAGCTTTCATATGTTATCGTTAATTTCAATCGTTACTGCCTACAACACAAATTGCTTAAAATATTCCATTATAATTTTTGTTGAGTAAGAATAGAGATCTTAGTAATAAGTTTAGGTTAACCTGTCTTAAGTAAAGGTTTAGTAATCCTGAAATAAATAGATCGGAGTGAATTAAAAAGAAAACTTCATCAGAGTTCAGTTAGCGTTTCTCTGTCTTTAAGGGTTCGTTTTATTAAAGAATTTGCGCAAACTTTTAAAAATTGAGCAAATTCTTTCAAAATAACTATGTTAGTTGCAGAAATGCGTGTACGCAATTATATTGTCATATTTATTTTCAAAAATAAAGTAAGTATTTTCTACCTGTTTCATGAAATTAACGATAATACTATGTGAACCCTAATAGTGTCGTTAGATAATCCCAACTCTTTTTTCCCCTAATGTCCTCTAGGTAACTTTTTATAAAGAAGTATAAAAAGTAAAGGTATAAGCTCTCTCTTTTTTCTCTCTAACAAACAAACTGATAAACTAACGCCATTCCAATCTGACATTGTTTTGATATCTGGTTCTCATTTTACTTGTATTATTATTTTGAGAGAGTTTATTAACAGGATAAACGAATTCCATTCTTATGTTTCAAGGAATTCATTCAGCTTTAGGTTGTTGAAGTTTTCTGTTCAATTTGAAGGGAACTTAAATTTAAATTTGATAATCCCAGTTAACAAAATTTGATATATAAGTTTTTGTATATCAAGAACAATTTTGAGGAAAATATTTTCGCACAACGCGTTTCGTCCTTTAGGATTTCATCGGAATAAAGTGATGTTTATGTTCATGTAACTACACATACACATGAAGGGGAGGATGCTAAGAATTTTAGATTTAAATTTAATGTTTAGGGTATATAGTCTAGCCCAGTAGTTACCAGCCCTTTTCTTTCGTGGCCCCTTTAGACTGAGGCTTTTATGCTCCCACCCACTACCCATTTATTTTAACACAGGTTCATTTCACACATTTCGAAACAAATAAACAGACATATTTCTCGATATAATTTTCAAAACTGCTTGTTTTTAAAACGAAACCAGTTAAATAAAATAAAATAAATAATTTTATTTCAGCAAAAAAAAAAAAAAGTTCTTCATATAAATGCGCACACAAATTAAAACGTTCTGCAAAATAATAAAAAAATAAAGTTATACAAAATAAAAAATAAATAAAGTTATGCAAAATAAATAAAGTTATGCAAAATAAAAAAATTAAATGACATCAGCAATAATAATACGATTTTCTTCCTCATGCCAGAATTCTAACAGAAACCTGATGGTTCCCTTTGTTGGATCCAGGAATTAAGATTAAATGATATCTCTGAAAGATGATTAATATCGCTTCTCTCTGCCTGTACCGCGGTGGTCCCAAGCCGAAATTTTTTTTATGGCCGCCATGTGCCGGTTGGCTTTGCTTTTTTTTTTCTGAATTCTGTTTCCCTTGGCGCGTCACTCCCTTAACATGACATTAATCAGTTTTGACAGAATCTCATATCTCGCCTTTTCTTACAGATTTTCTGTCTCGTGCGAAAAGTATCTTTCTCTGTAAATAAAATCAAATCTTCGTTTTTTTAACGTCGATCAGTCTATCTTTCGATATAGCTCTTTCTCGCTTTAAGTCTTTTCTGTTTTTAATTTCTATGGTTAATTAGCCAATTACCATAGCTAAATAGTGTCGCATAATGCAACTGTAAGCGAAACAGATTAGGCTCTGGAGATCTGGGAAACAACTAACCTAGAAGGAAAACTCTGAATTTAGATCAGTAGAAAAGTTATGGTAATTCGAAGATAAAAAAAGAAGATGTGGAGAACCATAACCGGCTACGTTCAGAAGGGATATAGCATTCTGAGAGAGAAGTAATGTAGGTCAAAGGAGTTGTTTGGTGAAAATTGTTTATGTGCGTGACGAGCAGCATTCTACATTCTTTCTGTTCGTCCTCCCATCGAAATCAGCATTGGGTTTCACTTGACAGTTTGAAATATGAACCAGAACAAGTAAGAAACTGAGCAAGATTAAACATCAGGAAATAATATTTAAAGTTGTGTGCTTTGGTATAAATTATAAGTTTATATGTTGATCATTTAATAAATAATGTTTTTCAGTTTAATGCGTTTTTCATTTGATATGTCAATGAACGGATAAATGTTTTGAGCAAAAACATTCCTAGCAAAACGATTCTTTCTTCTGTGCTGTAAGATTGTGGCAAGTGTGATGTCAACAAAAAGGAAGAACCTAAAATGCAAATTACAAATCGGGGATACCAAAATCTAAACAAGTTAAATATCCGAAAAATGTTCTCACAGAGGACGGAAGGTGCGACATTGAGATCTGAAGGCGCACTTGGATGGCCAAATATGCCTTCCAAAAGCTAAGCAGAGTAATAAGAGATAAAAAAAAACCGCGTTAGAAACAAAGAGTACTGAACTGTTACACGATATCTGTCCTCCAATATGGCAGTGAATGAAGACGAGACTTGAAATAGCAGAAATGTGGTTCTACAGAAAGATGCTGTGGATACTATGGACCGAACATTTGAGCAACAACGAGGTTTCAATGAAAATGCAAACAAAAAGGATTCTTATACTTAATATCAGTTGGAATTTCTGGGGCACGTAATGAGGAAAGAGGGCTTGGAAAATTTGTTACTCACAGGACAGATTAAAGGAAAAGAGGAAAAAAGCACGTAACATACTTGAGTTTGAGCAAATTGATAGTAGATACAGGGTTTGCGAGAAAGAACTAAAAGAAAAAATTATTAAGAGCTACAAGGGACAGGAAGATGTGGAGAGTCATGATCGCTTACGTCCTGAAAGGATACGGCACATAAACAAGAAGGTAAAATGAGATGGCGTCAGTCTGATGAAAAGTTCAATGACGAACTTAATTAAAGAATCAACACATTTATATGTCAACATGGGTTCTAGAATCTTTGCGATTTTTCAGATTGACCATTCTTCATGGTGCGAAAATAGATGCAAAATGAAATAAAATGGAATATACAGAATGAGATGGAAGAAATTCATGGTTAACAAATATTGGTAAGAACAAATTTTGAAATAATAAGTTATTGAAGAAAACCGAAAGGAATTAGGGAGTTGGAACTAATCGACATTTTAACCATAATTAATTAATCAGTTGGGTTGTCAAGAAAATAGGTAAGCAGTTCTTCAAAATGGTAATTATTAAATTCTAATAACTTGGACCCTAATCTTCTTTCATTCATTCAGTACTCGGGCTAAAAATTAAATAAAATAAAAATAAATATGTAATTTGGTAAATTTACCGATTACAAAAAAAAACTAATTCGGAAATTTGAAAAAATTAATAAAAAATTGGAGAGACAGAATCTGTCGCTAATATTCTACCATACATAATTGTCTAAATACACCTCTCTCTCTCTCTCTCTCTCTATATATATATATATATATATATATATATATATATATATATATATATATATATACTCAGAGAAGCATAGATCCATCCAGCTCTTATCTCAAATAACAACTTAAAAGAGACTGTTTGATCAACACAAGGAATGTTAAAAGATTCATGTCAAAAAGATAAAAAAAATAAAAAAAACAAATGAAAACTACAGACAAAAGTTCATTTTCTCCATCAAGACATTCATTTCTGTAGTTTAGTGCTAGCAGCAAGCAGAAATATTTCTTCTCCCGATGATGGCCATTTTGGCCGAAACTAGTCGAGGAATCTAAATGAAATAATAATAAAAAAAAAAAACGAAAGAATATTAATCTATAACCCAGTGTGTCTGAAGATTTTAATTTTTTAATATTTTTTTATTGTTCAATATATATATATATATATATTAGGTTGGTGCAAAAATAATGACGTAATAATGTCGTTTTTTTGACATATTTTTAATGTCAAAAAACGACATTATTACGTCATTATTTTTGCACCAACCTAATATATATATATATATATATATATATATATATATATATAGAGAGAGAGAGAGAGAGAGAGAGAGAGAGAGAGAGAGGTCTAGAAAAGGTGGCCTAAACAAAGCTTATCGTATATATTACCCATTTGGCTAATCGCGATCAACGGTCCTCTTCTCGTGCGGTCGAACGTCAGTAAAGAAAAGGTTCACGCCCACCTGTAAAGGTATCAAAGGACTACATGTAGAATGCTGGAACATCAGAGCCATGCTGAACACAACCGACAGTGCTCGATCTGAACGTCGCTCTGCTCTAATTGCAAATGAAGCCTCAAGACTAAATGTTGACATTACTGCTCTCAGTGAAGGCGCCAGACATAACTTTTACTGGTCAGGCAATTCAGTAGCGGAGAGTCCGTCTTTCGGACGGTAGGTTTCATAATCAGGTATTCCATTGGCTCCAAATTTGAAAACCTGCCACATCATCTCTATGCGCCTCCCATTGAGTAATCTTCAATATGCCACACTAATTAAAAACAAATCACGTGGAAAAAGATAAATGTTGCTCAGATCTGCGCAGCCTACTACGAAACACCTCGGCAGCTGTAAAAAGTGTTGGGAGCAAAAGAAATGGCTGTATGTGGTGTCCATTGATCTGACGAAAGCATTCGACACAGCAAAAGGAATGTGGCAGAACATAGGGCGACTCGGCTGTCCTCAAAGTTCCTGAACAAGATCATCCAACTGCACGAGGATCAACGTTGCTAGGGTTAGATACAACGGTGATCTCTCAGGGCCCTTATCGATCAGCAAAGGTGTAAAGCGGGGTTACGTTCTGGCACTGACTCTCTTCACTATCTTCTTCATCATGATGCTCAAGAAAGCCACGAAAGACCTTGATGAGGAGGACGGAGTCTAAATCAGTTACAGATTCGATGATGGTCTGTTTAATCTACGACGATTAAAAGATCCTGGAGCAACTTATCCATGACCTCCTACTTTGCTGACGATGCTACCATTGTTGCTCAAACAGAAGGCGCATTGCAGCACACCACTTCCTGCTTCACAGAGGCTACCAAACGTTTTGGGCTTGAAGTCAATTTAAAGAAGACAGAGGTACTCTACCAGCCTGCGTCTCGGGTATCACCCTCCACACATCAGCATTGACGTAACTGAGCTTAATGTGGTCCATCGGTTTACCTACCTTGGATGTACCATCACATCAGATGCTGGATCGACGACAACAAACTGGCAAGTGCGAGCATTACATTTGGCAGTCTGTACAAAAATGTGTAGTACGACAGACATCTGAAGAAGGTCGCCAAGATCAGAGTGTATAGAGCTATCCTCCTCGCCACTCTCCTATACGGCTCATAGTCCTGGGTCACTTACCGACACCACCTGCGACTTCTCGAACGGTTCGACTAACTCTGCCTCCGCACGATCCTTAACGTACACCGGAGTGACTTCGTCTCCAATACTGAAGTCTTCGAAAAGGCCAGGATCATCAGCCAATGCCATGCTGCTGAAGTCCCAGCTACGCTGGGCTGGACATGTTTCCAGGATGGAGAATCATCGCCTGCTTAAAATTTTATAGTACGTTCTTCACTGGCTATCGTCACAGAAGGTCACGAAAGAAGCGATTCAATGATTGCCTGAAAAAAATCTTTCGTTACTTGCTAGTTCAACCATTGCCAATGGTCGACCTTAGCTGAGAACCGTGACACCTGGCGTCTCATCACCAACCATGCTGTCTCTTTTGAAAATACCTGCAGGACCGTTCTCGGGGACAAGAGGCAGAGGAGGAAGTACTGCAAACAAATGGAAAACAAATGACGTCATATGTTAAGAAATGGACTAGTGGATTCATTAGATATGACGTCATTCGTTTACGTTAAGATACGCTTCTAGCAGATATAAGACATTGAGAAAACTTATCGGTAATTTTTTATTTTAAAAGCAGTAATTCGACCTTGCTAACCAGACACCTTTGTAGCTAAATGGTATAGCACGTCAGACTATATGACGGTTCCGTTTAGGATACAGGTTCGAATATTCAGGCCGGCAAATGTTAATACTGTTTATTATAAACATATCACTTAAATATTTGATATCTATAAAAATAACGTATAAACATATATGTGTGTGTGTGTGGCTGCCATGAACAAAAATTAGTTTTATTATTGCCATTCATGATAATAAAAAGTAAAACTGAAAAACGGGCTGGCTAACCGGTTTCGTAAATCGAGGTAAATAAATTAAATTATATAATAAAATAAAGAACAATGGACAAAGTTTATTGGTGGGGAAAAAATATTTAAATGGTAATTAGTTGGAGACCTATTTACAAAGAGAAGGCTTTAATGATAGAATATAGATGGCCTCCAACACTTTTAGGTGGTAATTAGGGTGGGACCTGCTAAGGATTGTGAATGAGTCCACACTAAAACTAACAGCACAATTATGGCTATTCATTAGGTGTTCTGCGATGGAAGACCCGTATGTATTGGTCAAAATGTCCGAGAGAGTTACTTAAGGTTTCAGATTTTCGCTGGAACGTGTTGCTTTATTCTGGCATCCAAGCCTTTGTGTCGCTCTCCCTATGTAGTCCGAACCACAACTACATTTAAAAGAATAAATTAACCAACTATTATGATGTGGAGGGAGAACATCCTTACGTATAGACGGAAGTACAGGCTTTGCAGAGAAAACAACACGAGTGTTAGCGGGAAAGTAACAATATCAAACTGCGGTAGAAACCTGCTTGGCAAACCTATCACTGATACTACCTAGCCAAGGAAGGCGTAGGTACACAGGATATCTTTTTACTATAGCAGGTTTAACTTTGTTGAATTCAGCAATTTTATTCTTGATAATTTCTTGAACAATGCCTAATGGGTAGGCATTGTTGCAGTGAGTAGAAGTAATAAACCTAAGTTCATCATCCAACTTGATGTCCGAACAGATCGTGAGAGCTCTATGGGTAAGGGTCTTCATTAAATTAATTTTGCGCTTCCTGGAACAAAAAGAACCCCAACGGATATACAAACCAGTAAACGTCGGTTTACGGTAAACAGAAGTAATAAAACCTGACGTAGATCTGCTGACGAGTACATCAAGAAAGGGAAGAGATGAATCAACCTCCTTTTCCTGTGAAAATTTCAAGGCCGGATGCATATTGTTAAGGGACGCAAGAAATTGGTCCACTTTAATCTCGCTATCGAAGAGACAAAACGTGTCATCGACGTAGTGGAAATAAACGTCCGGTTTATCAGATTTTAATAATACACTCTCTTCCTGGAACCCAACAAAGATATTTGCTAAAATGGGCCCCAAAGGGGAACCCATCGAAACACCATCAATCTACCTGTACATGATGCCATCGAAATTGAACTCAACTGATATCGTGTCAAATTTCATTATTTCAACAAACACGTCCTCCGGAATAACAGGCGGAGACAATTGAATAGGATACAGGGCATCAGTATATATATCAATAGTCTCAGCAAGTGGAACGCAAGTAAATAAACTGGCAATATCATAGGAACACATAAATTTATCCATCGACGAATAACACTGCATAAAACGGGAGAATTCAAATGAATCTTTAATACAAGCAGAGTTATATTGCTCCCAAACCGGCTGTAGTATAGTGGAAAGCCAGTTAGCCACGCCATGTTGAGAAGACCCAATCATAGATAGAATAGGTCTCAATGGTGTTCCAACTTTATGAGTTTTGGGTAAGCCATAGAGACGAGGACGAATGGAGCCCGAGGATCTAATTAAATTTGATATATCAGTGGGCAATTTTCCACTTTTTACCCACTTAACCTTGTGGTTTTGAAACTTCTCCTCAATAGATAATGTAGAATCAAATTTATCTATTTTTTTATTATATAATTTACTCGATTTAGCTCTGTTGAGCGAGGAACGAAACCGGTTAGCTAGCCCGTTTTTCATTTGTACATTTTATTATCATGAGTGGTAATAATAAAACTAATTTTTGTCTGTTCATGGCAGTCATAAAATTTTGTACCACTAAACATATCTTTATATATATATATATATATATATATATATATATATATATATATAGTAATTAGGAGGATTTGATAATTATATTAATTGATTCATCTAGTCTGATAGAAACCACTGGACGGCCGTTTCGTCCTATATTTGGGACTCATCAGCAGTGCGCATCCACTACCGAGGGAATCGAAACCCCGACAGTTAGGTTGGCAAGCGAACACCATACCAACTGCTCCACCGGGCAAAAAGAACCCCAACGGATATACAAACCAGTAAACGTCGGTTTACGGTAAACAGAAGTAATAAAACCTGACGTAGATCTGCTGACGAGTACATCAAGAAAGGGAAGAGATGAATCAATTCTAATTACTATCTGTGTTTATCATCGCTTGAACCAGCTTCTAATGCTCCAGTTGGCGCGGCTTGGTGAGAGTAGTCGTGGCTCCAGGAGGCTCAGTCCTATGGTCAGAGAGAATCTCAGTTGAGTTCCACCACGGAATGTAGGAGTGAGCGGCGCTACATTGAGTCTGATTTGCAATCTCTTCGTTACCGGTGGAGCAGTTGGTATGGCGTTCGCTTGCCAACCTAACTGTCGGGGTTTCGATTCCCTCGGTAGTGGATGCGCACTGCTGACGAGTCCCAAATATAGGACGAAACGGCCGTCCAGTGCTTCTATCAGACTCGATGAATCAATTAATATATATATATATATATATATATATATATATATATATATATATATATATATATATATATGGATTGCTCTCCAAATACGAATTGAGTTCTCCGGGCCACTGGCATATTTCGTATAGAAATACATTTAAATTTACCATTTCTTTCTGCCATGGTAGGATCTCTGGCTGATGTATAAACCGGTTGGGTTTCGATCCCGACTTGAAGCGATCCGACGCCTAACCATTCAGAAGAGCTGTGATACGGCGAAACTGTCTATCTGTGGATGGCAATATATATATATATGTGTGTGTAAAGTGAGTGGGAAATGAACACGTCCAAATTATAGAATTATTTTGACTTTTGTTTTTCCTGCATTTATGGTGATGAATTTTGAATTATTTTTAGATGGTAAGAATTTTGGGGAGATAATGATGATTTACTGATAAAAGACCCACTCATTAACTGGGGAGAGAAGACTCTCAAGACATTTAGTCTTTTCAGTGACTAAGACATTCTTCTCTCTCTCTCTCTCTCTCTCACTCCCGCTCTCTTTCTCCCTCCCTCTCTCCCTCCCACTCTCTTTCTCCCTCCCTCTCTCTCTCCCGCTCTCTTTCTCCCTCCCTCTCTCTCCCACTCTCTTTCTCCCTCCCTCTCTCCCTCCCGCTCTCTTTCTCCCTCCCTCTCTCACTCCCGCTCTCTTTCTCCCTCCCTCTCTCCCTCCCACTCTCTTTCTCTCCCTCTCTCTGAATGCCAATAATTTAATTCATATTCTATTTACTCCATTTCAGTAAGAGTTCATTAGGTTTAAAACACTGCAACAGAATGAAGTGCCCGAGAATTAACCTGTTTTACTTCCAAAGCGTGAAGTTTTTTTTTTTTAGTTTTTTTTTATTCACCTGTAATCAAATATTGGCTGCAGGTATAACATTTCGCTATTACCTGCTATGATCTTTTGCAGCGCTAACCAGGTCGAAGTGAACATTTGACGGTCGAAGTGAGTGACAGAGGCAGAGAAAGGGAGGGAGGCCGAATTTAATTGTTTTCCCATAGATATTCCGGCTCAAGTGTCAATTTCCTGCCTCTGAGTGACAGTTGCATTAAATGCAATACAGATGACGAAGAAAGAAAGGCCTGTTCATTGTCAGTAATTGCACTTTTCATAACCTTGCCGTCGCGTGTTCACATATGAGACGCCGATCATTAGATTTAAACATTTCTTGATTTCTTCTTCGACCTCAGATAGTAAAGTATTGAGATAGATAGATAGATAGATAGATAGATAGATAGATAGATAGATGTGAAGGGACTGTATAGATAGATAGATAGATAGATAGATAGATAGATAGATATGAAGAGATAGATAGATAGATAGATAGATAGATAGATAGATATGAAGAGAGCGAGATAGATAGATAGATAGATAGATAGATAGATATGAGGAGAATGAGATAGATAGATAGATAGATAGATAGATATGAACAGAATGGGATAGATAGATAGATAGATAGACAGATAGATAGATAGATAGATAGATAGATAGATATGAAGGGAAAGCGATAGATAGATAGATAGATAGATAGATAGATAGATAGATATGAACAGAATGAGATAGATAGATAGATAGATAGATAGATATGAAGAGAATGAGATAGATAGATAGATAGATAGATAGATAGATATGAAGAGAATGAGATAGATAGATAGATAGATAGATAGATAGATAGATAGATAGATAGATAGATAGATAGATATGAACAGAATGGGATAGATAGATAGATAGATAGATAGATAGATAGATAGATAGATAGATAGATATGAACAGAATGGGATAGATAGATAGATAGATAGATAGATAGATAGATAGATAGATAGATAGATATGAAGGGAAAGCGATAGATAGATAGATAGATCATAGATAGATAGATAGATAGATAGATAGATAGATAGATAGATAGATAGATAGATAGATAGATATGAACAGAATGAGATAGATAGATAGATAGATAGATAGATAGATAGATAGATATGAACAGAATGGGATAGATAGATAGATAGATAGATAGATAGATAGATAGATAGATAGATAGATAGATAGATAGATATGAACAGAATGGGATAGATAGATAGATAGATAGATATGAACAGAATGGGATAGATAGATAGATAGATAGATAGATAGATATGAACAGAATGGGATAGATAGATAGATAGATAGATAGATAGATAGATAGATAGATAGATAGATCATAGATAGATAGATAGATAGATAGATAGATAGATAGATAGATAGATATGAAGGTAAAGCGATAGATAGATAGATAGATAGATAGATAGATAGATAGATAGATATGAACAGAATGAGATAGATAGATAGATAGATAGATAGATAGATAGATAGATAGATAGATAGATATGAACAGAATGGGATAGATAGATAGATAGATAGATAGATAGATAGATAGATAGATATGAACAGAATGGGATAGATAGATAGATAGATATGAACAGAATGGGATAGATAGATAGATAGATAGATAGATAGATATGAAGGTAAAGCGATAGATAGATAGATAGATAGATAGATAGATAGATAGATAGATAGATAGATATGAACAGAATGAGATAGATAGATAGATAGATAGATAGATAGATAGATATGAACAGAATGAGATAGATAGATAGATAGATAGATAGATAGATATGAACAGAATGAGATAGATAGATAGATAGATAGATAGATAGATAGATATGAAGGGAAAGCGATATATATATATATATATATATATAGATAGATAGATAGATAGATAGATATGAAGGGAAAGCGATAGATAGATAGATAGATAGATAGATATATAGATAGATAGATAGATAGATAGATAGATAGATAGATAGATAGATAGATATGAACAGAATGGGATAGATAGATAGATAGATAGATATGAACAGAATGGGATAGATAGGTAGATAGATATGAACAGAATGGGATAGATAGATAGATAGATAGATAGATAGATAGATAGATATGAAGGGAAAGCGATAGATAGATAGATAGATAGATAGATAGATAGATAGATAGATAAATAGATAGATAGATAGATAGATAGATAGATATGAACAGAATGAGATAGATAGATAGATAGATAGATAGATAGATAGATAGATATGAACAGAATGAGATAGATAGATAGATAGATATGAAGGGAAAGCGATATATATATATATATATATATATATATATATATATATATATATAGATAGATAGATAGATAGATAGATAGATATGAAGGGAAAGCGATAGATAGATAGATAGATAGATATGAACAGAATGAGATAGATAGATAGATAGATAGATAGATAGATATGAACAGAAAACGACGCAGGATCGACAACTGATACAACTGATATTTGATTCAACACTTAACAAATGATGTTTCGAACTTATTCAGGTGATATTTGTCGGAATTTAGAACCAAAATTTAAATTATTCTAATTCCACGTGCCATGCCTTTGAGTATTTCAGTTAATTCCCCATGATAACTCAATTTTCCAACTTTTTGTTCCCTCTACTGTGGCCAGGTATTGAACTCACAACACTTTAGGTCAAGTCACTTTTGAATCAACCAACGAACGCCTTTATCCATTAATATTATAATAATGATTTACAGATACAAGTCCGACTTATTAACCCATAACCAGGGAGAAGAGAGGTGGATTCATACATTTCCCAAGAGTATTTGCGCGTAAGTCGATATAACGAACCCGACTAGAATTGGAACTTGACTCTCCAATTTCCAGTTTTTGTGTCCTTGAGGAAAATAATCCGAACACTATAAATGGTGAAAATAGTCGCAATATCTCATCTCAGAAATAAAGACAAATGGCTATCAAATATTCAAACATTGCAAATCAAGTGTTGAACGACAAACTGTAATTTCAATTATTTTATTGATTAATTAACAACATATTTTTAAATAGACTGTAAAATCTTTAAGTTATATCTTTCTTAGCCACCTTTCTGATGATGACCGATGAAACGGTCGAAAGTACTAGAAAACACCCTTTTCCCCAAATCAACTATAGACCGTTTCGTCACGGATTTCCATTTAACGTAAAGATTGATTATTTTTTACGGCTTATCAAACTTTTGCGGGTTATTTAAAGCCAGAAAATATTTTTAAATTCTTAGAATTTTTTTTTGAGATAATAATGATTTATTGATAAAAGTATTATTTATTAACTCGTAACTGGGGAGAGAAGACGTAGATTTATACCCACCCCCAAGAGTATTTTCACACAAGTAAATATAACGAACTCGACTAGGATTCGAACTCGGCTTTTCTGATTTCCAATCTCGAGCCATTATCCATTACACCATGTATGCATCCAAGTATTCTCAAACGGTAACTGACCTAGCTCGCCGTTGCTTAACTTTAGTTATCGTACGAGAACCGGTGTTTTAACGTGATAAGCTTTTCACGTCGAGTTTGGTTGGAAACCAATCAGAAAAGATGATTAAAAACAATTGTATTTACTTGTTTGTTACATTCAACGATATTGGCAGAAAATAATTTTTGTTGCCAAAATATACGCCGTTTAGATTCTAAAAGAATCATCATGCTAACGTCCTATTCTGTTACAAGAAACATTTAATGTGTTTATGTCGGAAGAAGTTTATCTTCTCTTTTCACTTAAACCCTAATGTAATTAATTAAATTTACCCCCTTTATTTCCTTTATCTTTTTTTGCTACTAGTGTTCACCTAATACAAGGCTTAAGAGCCACACAAGGTAGAGGGTTACCGTGTGATGTTGGATGAGTGTAAGAAAAAGCAAGATGTGAAGTTCACACAGGATTGCTGGTTGGGCAGCACATAACGAATTAGATTATATCTGAATTACAGTACGATTAAACATTGAATCGTGTTTCTGCCCAAGTTCTGTGACTGCTGTTAGTCTGTCCGTCCAGCACACCCTTTAAAAATAGCCATACATTAACTGATCGAAACAAAATTTTAGGGAGAAGTGCAAACAGATAAGGGGATACAAAGTGCAGTTGGTTTTACTAGGGTGCGTAGCTTACGAGAATAAATTTTCATTAATTCTTTTAGATAAATTAAATGTTTCATCATTTAACATACAAAATACACACACTATTTTAGAAACAATTAAATGATTAATTAATACTTATGTAATAAAAATGCAGTATTGTTTTTTGCATATGTTTTCTTTGTAGTTGGAGCCCTAGGACTGGTTGGAAAAGATTGCAGTAGACAAATTGAAGGGATTCCTGGAAGTCCATGCCTCAAGGAGATACAAAAAATTGTTCTGACAAGTACACCCCACACTTTACGAAGGGGTTTATCTATGTAATTATTTTTTTTTTTTTTTTTTTTTTGCTGGTGGAAAGTATATATATATCCAGTTTCGAGTTCGCCTAGCGTTTGCGAGAACTATAAACAAATGACATCGACAAATGTTTCAAAAAGTTGGAATTTGGCTCCGGAAAGAAATATTTACGCATGGCCAGTTGTATATTGCATGCTCGAGAGTAAGAAATCCTAAGAAATCTTAAAAATGCTGTTTAAAAAAATTGTTTAAATTAAATTAAATTAAAGAAATAATTAAACCGTGAAGTTTGTCAAAGTATTTTCCAAACGAATCAGCTTCTTCAAATTTCATCGATTGGTTTGCGAAATTGAACGAAACATAGAGTTTTTAAATCTCGACAAAAATGTTGGCGATAACTTCAACAATACTAAATACTGTGAGAATTTCAAAACGCGTTAGCAAAAAAATTCTAGTATTTTAAAAATAACCGATCAAAATCTCAAGTCAATTCTGATTTTTTTTCTTTGAAAAGTGTCCCAATCGGGTAAGCTTTTGTTACGAAGTAAATTTTGGATGGCTTTGCCGATATCTGGTCGTCGAAACAGAAACCAACCCAATTATTTATAATTATGAACAAATGAAGCCGGCAAATGAAGTTTCATATTCTAAAAACGAAAATATACCAAACAAAGAATAAAAAGGCGCTCCATGCTTCTTCCCCCTTCTTCGACCCTGAAAAAAAAAACCTGATTGTGTTAACAATGCTGTTTCTACTCACAAGTCACGAGCACATCGTTTTTCTCCAACGTTTAAAAAATGAGGTGTTTCTGTAAAAACAGGTCTCCGCTGATTGGCCGTTAAGGAGTCGGGGTCATACAAAGCCGGTTAGGGTTTTGCAACTGACAAGCATGGCTAATATAGCCTCAGTGCATTTATTATTATTATTATTATTATTATTATTATTATTATTATTATTATTATTATTATTATTCCTTAGTTATTTAACTAATTAGTTAGTTAACCCGTAAGTTACACCCTGCCAATACCTTTTAAATTATGGAATATTCTGTTCTGATTGCGAGCTCAGACAGAAACGACATACCAGAGACATTATTTCGTTTCTGTGAGAAATATACAGATGGAAAGAAAGAACGAACGAAAAGAGAAGGCGATAATAATATTCTAATGTTTATCGTCTGCTTCAGTGAAATGGAAAAACTAGTAAATTAATTATACCAATAAAGACAGACGAAATGCATTCGAAAAATAAACAATTAAATGAATTTTCTGTATGATGTGTATGTAACAAAATCCTGTCGTAATAATGACGTTATCCATCGTAATACATATTCCTTTTTCTGTCTTTCTTTCCTTGTACTTCTCTCTCTTACTCTTTGGATTTCTTCTTCTTCTTCTTCTTCTTCTTCTTCTTCTTCTTCTTCTTCTTCTTCTTATTATTATTATTATTATTATTAAACAAGCTAACAACATAACACTGGGTTACAAATATACAAAGCCCAATGTACACATCATAACACTTTGTCTGCTAAGGGTATACTAAGCACATGCATCACAGCCAAATGTTGGCGATATGGTGGCAGGTTTCTGTAAAAGCAGCACATGTGGCTCCCAGTTAGATATACATCCAGATCGGGTCAAATAGTTATTATTATTATTATTATTATTAGATTTTTGACTAGAAATAACTAATGACATTAAAAGAGTATATTTAGAAGATGAAAAATAGGGGCTTGTTGCAAACAATGACATTTGTTGTCGAGAATGTGATATAGCTAACTACATTCTGAACCTCAAACAACAAGAACTTTTGATTTTCTTCTAAAAAATAAAAGGTAAACAAAAACGAATGATATTACATCAACGCCCGACATATTTGGCTGTAGAGCCGATACTGGAGATTCAACTTCGCTTCGACGATGAATATTTTGAAACCCAGAAAGTTCATGGAAAGAAGTTAACAACAAAATGTTGCAACCCGCTAATCAAGTACTGTCACTTACCAAAGTACCGTATATATCCACGTATCATGTGACTTTTTGTTGTGGTAGGATCCACCTAATTTGCATAGTGGAGTACCGACCATATAAATATGGTTGGTACCGGGAAGAGAGAAAAAGGAATCGAGAGATCCAACCAGAGACACTGCCCGACTGCGACTCAGTCAACGCACATTCCAGGAACGGTCTTCCCAGGAATATACAAAAGACTATATGTAAATATTGTGTACACTTTCTTGTTTCAATACATTTTGTTCTAAGTACATTGCATTATTATTCCATGCATTAGTCAAGTTTCAACACATTTGAAGTCCTAATCTTGAAGCAAATTTGACTCCAGTAAATGGAAATGTAATTCGGTCAACGTCGTAGACAGGTCTCGCAGTACATAAAGCTAATTTTATATCTTGTGTATGATGCGACCCTCTTAAAATTGCCTTCAAAATTAGGTCTTCAAAAATCGCATGCTAGGCGAATATATACGGTAAGTAGAAAAAAGAAAAGATTAAAAAAAAAATATTACATTCAAAGCAAGGCGATAAAGCCACTAGATAGATTTACCTATCTCCCTGTTCAGACTCTTTTCCTGTCTTTTGAACAAGAGTAGAGATTTATTTCTTGTTTAGGATTGGGTTTCCTATTTCTTCTGATTTCATTATCGCCTTGCTTGGGGTGAAATGAAAAAAAGCACACAAGGTGTTACTGAGTGGGAAAGATGCTGATGACAAAATATTATTAAGGAGAGTGGACAACGAATTAAGAAGATAGAATATAACGATTGACATTGCATTTAAATTTTTGAAAATTAAAGTTGACTGAGGAGCAAGATGCTGGCAGAATTTTCCATAAGCGATAACAGTTAGCATAGAACTTACGGTTATATCTAGCAGTTTCAACTGTAAAATGATGAGACCTAGAGCTGGCAATCTAGTAATGCGCTTAAATTAAAGTCAAGGTACCAAACAATTACCATGAAAATATTCATAGAAAGGGAAGTTACGTTAGGGCGATAGGAAAATGACTGAAGCCGAGATGCCAGATCATGGTCGATAAGATTGCATATTATTCTATGGATTTTATCAAGAATATCTAAATACATAGCAGAAGCACCAAACCAGATGTGGCAGCAATATTCAAAGCATGAACAAATGGTAAACTTATAAATGTATAAGATAGATCCGGGCAAGAGAAATAGCACAGTGAACCAACTATCCTAGCAGCAGATCTAGCAATTGATTCAATATAATCTTTCCACTTCATGTCAGAAGAAAACGTTATCTCGAGAAGACTCAATGGGTCACTTCACGGAAGGCTTTCTAGCTCTATTAAAAGAGAATAGTTTTGGAGGTGTTAAAATTAAGAAACCTTTACTTATCCTAGTTGGCAACAGATTGAAGGTTATTTTCTAGACCAGATGCTAATTTGACTAAGTAATTAGTTGTGTCATCAGTATAGATACCGATTTGGGAATTGATAACACCAAGAAGGTCGTTCCATGGACATTAATGGTGGACATTAATGTAAAAAGATCTAGAAGAGTGGCCGTTCAAGATGACCTGATCAATAAAATCGCTACCGAAGCCTGCTCTGTGGTAGATTTGCGAAAATCGACATGAAATTATAACATTCAAGGAAACGTGATTATATGCTTTTCTATCCGGATATTCATATTGATTTTGATGCTTACAGCGTTACCATCGTTATACGATCCAAACTTTTCAGGTTTGTGTTCTAGTCAGTAACTTTCTAGTAATTTTGAATCGAACCCTTTATTCAATTTACGAGGGCAGACTGTTCACATTCCACTTTCAAGGCTTAATGGATATCGTATCAATTTGCCTGTTCCTTTTCCTTTCACAACAGCCGACTATGAACAGATTATGAGGAAAGCAGATGTTTTGTTTTAAGCAACTCATTAACCCATTTTGTCATGGGGCCCTTGGATCATCCCTTCATTTGGTAGTGCAGAAAATACATATCAGAATAGAAAAGCAGATAATTAATTGATAATTAATTTTTTTTAAAATTACATCTTGAAAAAGAAAAAAGCTAATTATGATATTCAGGATTGGTACGTTAGGTTGATCGAAAAACATCATTGGATTATTTTATGAGTTTTTGAGAAGAGCATTTACTATTATAATCCAATTCTTATTCGAATTTAAATTCTTATCCTATGAGAATGAACGAAATGTCATGATTATATATTATCAAGGTGAGATCGAAAATGCAAAAGATTTATAACAGAAATTTCCAAAGGCCATAAGACAGTCATGATAAAAAACATCATCGTCCATTACTGCATTTAGAATCAAAAGGAAAGGCAGCTACAAATGGGAGGAAATGCATCAGAATCTTAAGAAAATAAAATAAAATATATGCTGGATTAATAAATGGCCTGAATAAAGGGTTATGAATCATCGACTGCTAATGTATTCAACTCCATTTTTTTAATCGGCTTTTGTGTTTCCAGTGTGTGCCTCAGTAATAAAAATATTTAAAGTGTGTCCATAATCTCTTTTTTTAACCTTTCCTTTTACGAAATGGAGTCAAAACAGGCAATGTAATTTCTTGGGTGGGCGGAGCATTTGATAAAACATTGAAAAAGAAATAAATAAGCTATTAAAAAAACGTTAATATATTTAACCGATCATTTCATCCTAGATAGAATCGTCAGTTGTCCATCATGCTACAGTTTCAGGGAGTCAAGAGTAAAACTGATAGATGTTTAGTGTTTTAGATATTTACATATAGCCCATTAAAGTTGAACGAAAAAGCTGCCTCCTCCTCCTCCTCCTCTTCTTCTTCTTCTTCTTCTTCTTCTACGTCTTCCCAAGAACCCGATAATATTGAAGCTCTTTAATATCGGGCGTCTGTATCGAAACAATTTCCAGGTTTTTCTAATACGGATTATCCGAGTATGACGATAAACTACAATCGGCAGCAAGACCTCTGATAGGGAGATTGGAGGTTTTGATGAACGTGAAACCACCTCTTAACTGCTGTTGTTCCCAGGTCCACCCTGACATGGGGTGGTAGCACCTGTTAGGGCCTCAGCTATAGGCAAATATTTAACCCCCAAATTGGGGTCAAAACACTATGGACGTATAAAATGATTTTTATAGTAACAATACCAGCAATACATTTTTGGGAAAAAAAAACATTATTTGACTCCCGACAAAAACATTTGTTACAAAAATACGTCACTGAAACCTGATCTACGAACTGATTTCTGACAAATAATACATATTCTGTTCATACGAACCTATCCTAAAAATCTTGTCAGCATTAAATAACCCATTCAGGTGCCATAAAACAAAATAAACCAAACCAAACTTAATATAAATTATATCATTAATCTTTTCGGCAACTTCATAAACAATGAACACTTTCGTAATAAGTCAACTGCTATGGAAACCCTTAAGATGTTCAATGATATTCGATATTTTCTTTTGGGAACAGCATAGTAATGCTTTTTGCCTTCCATACTAGTCATTTCAAAAGGAAATGTATTTCAGCTCATCTTATATCATGACGTGTAAACTGCGTTATGTGAAAAATGCCTCCCAGTATCTTTACTTGAAGATCTCCTGTCGACGTCGTTCATAGAAATGGAAAATGGACCTACATTATTCATCGTACAGTTGACATTGGAACAGAACAGTGTTGTGTGGTCCGTGTATACTTATTAAGAGAGATGATGATAGTTGCACTCCTTGAATAATAACAATAATAATAGTAGAGGTTGGGTTTTGTTGGAAGGTTTTGTTTCTGAACCAAAATCAATTCTATATCAGTGTAGCTACGGGGAAAGCGGAATATAAAATTTTGTAGAGTTCCAAAGATATATATATATATATATATATATATATATATATATATATATATATATATATATATATATATATATATATATATATATATATATAAAAGGCTTACTTGATCACGTTCATAAATCGATGAACATGATCCGACAGATCCTTATAAATGCGAAGTCTATCGAGAAGAAAAAGTAGAATGTGGCGCGCAAACAAGACAGAGCTGCACTTTGCGCCGCTGGGTGTCACGTATCACAACTATTCTAAGATTTTCTACTACATGGCAGGATTCTGAATTTTCTGGTGTTTGCAAACAACTTTTTTTTTCTTTTTTTTTTTGGTAATTTTCGCAATGGTTGATAGAAGAGTACAAAGAAGTGTGTATGAAATTTAGTTTTCTTTGGTGAAATTGTTTTGATGCTTCGAGAAGCTTTTAAGTGAAAAGCTTTAGATAAAATAGAAGTAGGTCAGTGGTATTCTTATTTCAAATGAAGTGATATTCATGTGGTATAAAGTTCAGAAAATTGAAATAGAGAAAATAATTGTAAGAATTCGTCTCACAATGAAGATTGTTCTCCGACCATTAATGAGGATCGTGAATGGTTGTGTCTCGGATTTCATGCTAACGAATCTAAACAGTTTTAATATTGAAATGCGTTTGCGTATAAAACGTGAAATTTTGGTTTAAAGAGTATTAAACAACAATTATTTATACGTGGGGTACCATTCGATTTCAAGGAAGATATCCTAAATGACGCAGAGTTCTTTCCAAAATTTTGATTGGGGACAATTTTAAAAAAATGCGTTTATATTTTTGTGTACCCTCGTCTATCTATCTATCTATCTATCTATCTATCTATCTATCTATCTATGGACTCTCCGGTCGTATTCGACGTATGAGGGTCAAGCAGATCGGTTCCTAGCAAACCGACAGCCCGACACCAGCACATGAGATTTGATTATAGTGGTGAAGGTTTCGTGCAGAACCATCCACACTTTTTGAAGGGCCGAATACAGAGACCTGGTGCACTACATGCCACAGGGTCCCCAAATAACCCATCGCAGGTTTTGAATTCATAGATGTCCTTCTCCTAGACTAGTTGCCATCCAAGGCTATAGAACCCAGTCTGTCCTGCTATTTATCCATAGCTGGAGGGAGAAAAGCATTCACACCTTTCCCAAGGGTATTAGCACGTAAGTGAATGTAATGAATTCAACTCGGTTCTCCGATTCCTCAAAGCAATGGGTTTTTATTTATTATTCTGATAGATTTGTATTACTTAAACGTTTTTTTAATGGATACGCGTATTTTTAGTAGACACCTCGTTTACTTATTAAACACTATATTTAATCATTTATTTTCGTCTACCAGCCTGAATATTTTATTATTAATAAATAAACTGAACGTTTACTCAAATACGTGTATCCACTAAAATAACGTTTTATAAATAAAAAAAAAAATCCATTCATTTCTTAACAAATTGCTTTTTTTACCTTAGGATACGAAACTGAGTAAATATGTTTATTTCAAGAATCAGAGAAAACACAAATCTGTGCTTAAAGGCACTATTCAACTTGATCATCGATACACTTTGTAGCCGAGAGGTTAAAACAAGCCAGATCTAATAACACTTTCCCCTAGGGGAACGCAGGTTCGAATGCTATCGAAGAGCTATTTTTTTTCTCTAATATTCAATCCAGTAGACGAAAATAAATTAATATACTGTTTAATAAATAAACAGGGCGTCTATTCAAATACAAGTATCCACTAAAAATAATGTTTAAGTAATAAAAGTCTGTCAGATTTATAAATTAAAATAATCCATTCTTTTATTTACAAATTGTTTTGTCTACCTTAGGCTAAGAAACTGAGCAGATGTCTTATTTCAAGAGTCAGAGAATGGAGTCTGTGTTTAAAGGCACTATTCAACTTTGCTTGGTCATGGATGCTCTATGTAGCTGAGGGGTTAAGTCACGCCAGATGTAATGATGATTTCCCCTTGAATCTTGTGGCAGAGTGAATATTTTCTCGAATAAGATTTCTCGGATATTTAGGCAGGTAGGCGTAAATAAATAAATATACTGTATAATAAATAAACGGAGCCTGCATTCAAATATGAATATACAATAAATGTTTAAGTAATATATATATATATATGTATATATATATATATATATATATATATATATATATATATATATATATGATCGTATTGAAGAACTTAGTTGCCACATTTGCAAATCACATGCTGACTTCAAGAGCTATTGTCGTTATATATATATATATATATATATATATATATATATATATATATATATATATATATATATATATATATATAGTTTATGCAAAACTAGGTAATCCGTATGGGTAGACCCAAGGAGGATGATATCCAGAGATGAGATTTCCTCACTTCGTTAATTTATATATGCTTAATACGGCCCGTCAAAAATGTGTAAATTTCTTTTCATTTTTCATTTCAACCTTTGGAAGTAAAGTCTGATGATCCAGAGCCCTTTAAAAGGCTTGTGGTGAAATAATTTATTACATGGAACCTTAAAGTGGTCTGTTTTTATTCAAATATATATATATATATATATATATATATATATATATATATATATATATATAGAGAGAGAGAGAGAGAGAGAGAGATAGATAGATAGATAGATAGATAGATAGATAGATAGATAGATAGATAATATTAGTGGTAAATATACACATACATATGCAATCATATATCTAAAATATCTAAACACTCTCATACATACACTCTCACTAAATTTTATTTTTTATTCCCGGAGTTGTTTTTTTTTGTTTTTTTTTTTGTTTTCTTTTTGAATTTGTAGGTCTGATGAATTGGATCGTATTTACGATTCCAGTGGAATAAATTATGACCATGGAATATTAATTTTTAAGCCTTTTTATTATATATACATTTAATTATTAATGAAATTCAGTCAATGTATAATATAACATGTTAAGAGGAGACAGTCTGTCAGGTTGCATCTGTGAATTGTACTTGCATAATAAAATCTGACATCGAGTAATTTGATGTGTTTTTTTTTTCTTTCGCAATCAATTCTGTTTCTAGTTCTTCATCAACCTGAATTTAGATTTTACTGTTTTTTTCTTTTCTCAATCTGGAATATTTCGCGGCATTCCCCAACACAAGTGGGGGGGGATCATTCCATGTTACAAATGATTAAAACGTAATTTTAAAGCACGAAGAAACATTATTTATTGCTTCATTTTACGACAAGCTTGCAATATAAAACCGATTCATGGCAAGGAACATTAGTAACTGGTCATAAAAGCTGAAGAAAAAAAATCAATCATTCAACTTCAATTATTAATAATGGAATTAATGATTTTCTGCCAAATCGAAGGCAGTGCATGAAGAATCTTTATGACCCTTTTTTTAACAACATACTTGTTTACAGTTAGCGTGGTTCTCAGTTATTGGTGTAAAACATCAAACATCTAATCTGCTACTTCTGACAACTGAGCCGAACACATGAAACACGAAGTTGATTTAAAAATGGACTTGGACACATTCCCAATCTATGATTCATAACACTATATTCAGGATATTTCTTTTGTTTCCAAACATATATTTTATTGTTTTCTATTTTTCTTTCTATTTTATCCTTTGATTTCTGAAAGACTTCAAGCAAGAAAATTATCTTAACTAAAGTCGTCCATTTTGAATGCCATAGAATAAAAGGAAAGTATTTTTTTTTCTCTCAAGAAAGCAACCAACCTTCAGCAAAACATTAAAAACAAACAATTTATATTTCAAGGGCGGCCACTTAAAATTTACATGTTGTTATTGTTTATATCAAAATAGTTTAGTGGATTTACGTAAAGGGATTTTTACTGGGAGAGGCCCGATTCAAAATCCTTATTTTTTTTTTATGGCAATTGATGAAAGCTAATACAAAATCTAAACCACATATAAAGTAAAACAAAGAAAAAATATTAAAAGATATTAAATGTAAGCAAGGATTTGAAAAAAAAAATAATAATAATCACATCGATTGCTTAATCAATGAGTAAAAGCGTAGATGAAAATTGTTATAAAGAATCTAAGAAAGAAACGATAACATCCGGTCAGGCCAGCACGACCATCCTTGATAAAAGGCCCATGAGCTATTAAGTCATCCATGTTTTTGCCTGATGTTGTCAATGGAAATGCAGCCGAGAGGAAAGAGAGTGACGAAATACGTAATTACCATGACGATAAGAGAAAGAGAAAATTCTTTGATCCGACAGTCGTTTGTTAATTTGGTCACACGTCCATTGATTCTCCTGCCGCTTTACTCTCGTGAAATTCCTTGCCTCCCCATCCTCTCTTTCTTTCTCTCTCTCTCTCTCTCTCCATCTCTCTTTCCGCGTTTACGCCCCATCCCCACCGGTACTTTATGAGGTTTCGTAGGTTTTATATTATATTCTTTCTTTCTTTCTTTCTTTCTTTCTTTCTTTCTTTCTTTCTTTCTTTCTTTCTTTTATTGTTTTTTATTTACTTTTATTTTTTTTCTAGTTTCGTATTGTTTTTTGGGGTTTTTTTTCTCATTAAAAAATCCTTCCCTTTTTTTTCTTTCTTTCTTTGTTTCGTTCATTCCTACTTTTTCTTCCTTTATTTATCTTTATTTTTCACGTTTCGTGTCGTTTTTACTTTTTTGTAATTTCAAAAAAAAAAAAAAAATAAATAAAAAAAATAAAATCCTATTTTCTTTGTTTCTTTCATTTTTCTCTCTTCTATTTCTGCTTTCTTTATTCTTTTTTCTTTCATTATTTTAATATTTCTTTATTTAAATTCGTTCTCTTGATTTTTTTAACTTTTTCAATTTTATTTCTTTCATTTTATTTTTCATTCATATACGCTCTCATATCCGCTTCTTTCTTTCTTTCTTTCTTTCTTTCTTTCCTTCCTTCTTTCTTTCTTTCTTTCTTTCTTTCCTTCCTTCTTTCTTTCTTTCTTTCTTTCTTTCTTTCTTTCTTTCTTTCCTTCCTTCCTTCGATTATTTCTGTCTTTTTCTCAACCTTTCTTTATCATCTATTTTTCTTCTCTTCTTTCATTATTCCCATCTTAATCTTTCTATTTCCTTTGTCAAAAAAGAGGTTTTTTTTCTCATTTAAAAAAATTTCCTTCTTTTTTTTCTTTCTTTCTTTGTTTCGTTCGCCCGTTCGTTCGTTCATTTTTCTTTTCTTCCTTTTATTGTTTTTATTTATTTTTATTTTTTTAGGTTTCGTATCGTTTTTTGATTTTTTTATCATTTGAAAAATATTTCTTTTTCTTTCTTTTTTTGTTCCATTCGTTCGTTCATTTTTTTTCTTTCATTCTTTCTTTTATTGTTTTTTTTTTATCTGTATTTTTCAAGTTTCGTGTCGTTTTTTTTTTCATATTTAAAAAAAAAAATCCTACTATTTTTTTTTTCTTTATTTCATTTTTCTCTTTTTCTTTTTCTTTCATCATTTTAATAATTTTTTTTATTTAAATTCGTTCTTTTTTTTTTAACTTTTTTCCTTTTTCTTTCTTTCATTATATTTCTCATTCATACACTCTTTCATATCAGCCTTTCTTTCTTTCTTTCTTTCATTCTTTCTTTTTTCTTTCTTT
>OZ010580.1:110706051-110708551 GCA_963932145.1 Acanthosepion lycidas | reverse complement strand
GTAGCTGGCCATCTGAGTAGACGGCCACTTACGAGTCCACGTCCACGTCCACATCTCCCGCCCGGGGTGATCGACTCAGTATCTATCGACGAGACCGAACTCTTCGATTAAATCAACCAGGCTACGATGACCCAATGACCTCCCGCTAGCTCCCTGTCCAATGCCTATCTTGGAGTCCAGGATGGCATTCCAGTCCCCCACTAAGACTAAGCGCGAAAAATCGACCAGGAACGGCCCCAACTGCCGAAACAACGAGACACGCTCCCCCTGATCGTTCTGCGCATAAACCGCAACGATCCGAAACGAACTACTGTTCACGGCAATATCAGCCACGATCAACCGCCCCCACCCAACATCGACGTGGACAAGGTCCATCCTCGCATTCATTTAACCAGCAAGGAAACACCTCTGGCCGGCTGATCCACGTATGCTGAATAGACAACATAGTTGATAGACAACACACGCGCATCAACCTCGCAAGTGCGTCTCCTGGATCGTAGCTACATCTACGCCGAAGCAGGCGGGCGGCCTTACTCCGATCCCTCAAGCCCCTCGCATTCAAACTAGCTATCATGAGAGACATTTTTCAAGTTGATTCCCCTGCTCATAGACTGGACGGAAATCTGCGGATGAAAGGACCGCGACGGATTGTCACAGGCTCCCTGTCCCCATCTCTGTCGTCATGCGACCATCTGGGACAATACTGCCAACGTCCGAGGGGGGTAGGTTAGTTTTAATTTCCTGTATAATGAAGGATGGAGGATTACTGGGACCCTCCCTGCACAAAATTTCTGTAGTTTTCTCAGTTCCGGGGTTCCTATTTCCGCCATACGGATCTCCGGAAAGGCATCCTTCGCCTCGTGAAGGTGATCCCACACTATTAGATTTCTGCATGTGCTCTTTACCCATGTTATTACGCCAGCGGCCTTTGGGAAATTTCGGGGATCATCTGTAGCAAGTCCGTCTACTGACGCCATCTCTAACAAGAGCTTCAAAAAAGCTCTCTTTTGCATCGACATGCCCGCTTCTATTGACTGCTTGTACACACAGCAAGACATTACCCCACTCGGAAATTTCTTCTTACGAGAAGAACTCTGCTGGGAGGTGCAGCGCGTTTAGCATTTACTAGGCATTGTGCTGGTGGAAAGTGGGGTGTTGGGAGGAGTGGAAATGTCATCGGCTGCAATGGTATTAGGAGGGGGTGTTTGATGAGGAGGTGTATTGCGAATGAGGGACAGTAGTTCTTTCAGAGAGGAAGGAGGAAGGCTTCTTGTGGTATTTTCTTCAGGTTTCTTGACTGGTGAAGCCGGGGCTGATTGGGCCTTGGTTTTGGCAGAGTCTTTGTTGGCTTCATCTCGCTCGTCTTTTTTCTTTATTTTTCCTCCTTTTCTTCTTCTTCTTCTTCTTCTTTTCAGTGAAGACGTCCAAGGTGGGGGAATCTCCTGCATTTCTACTTCCTTTACTTGCTGATACGCCGGCTCTGGTTGGGAACTCTCATTCTGCTGCTGAAGGGAAGTGGTGGTACATTTGGGTCCCTTCTTGACGACTTCCGTCCACTCTCCTGTTTTCTTGGTTGCCTGTACTGTTGCCTGTGATATTGCTGCTTCATTTTACCTTTTGGGGTTGAGGGGCAGGATTTTGTCCTGGGCCAGCCTTTAACAAATGCTCCGCAGCCTCACAAGCCCAACAAAGTGGTCGACGATCCTCCGCAACGACATAGATAAGTCTGCCCCCACACATTAACGTGTTGGGCATTCCCATAAATTGCTTTTGATTTAATGTAATTGCGATTTCAATGTCGCCTGTGGCAATTCTGTCCTTACTTTTAATAGGGCTGACGTCAAAGACGTCCCCATATTTAGAAAAGGAAAAAAAACAAGATGGACTTCAGAGATGAAGAGTGGCACCCCATTTAGAGTCACCTTTACCTTTCTCGTCACCATATATTCTGTATGAAGCCTGACTGTCGAAGTAGTTAGAATACAGCCTGCCAGTGATTTGGTTTTCTCTTCTGTCGGCAATAAGATGAACCCACATTAATTTACTTCTTCTGGCTAGAATTTGGGCTGCAATTTGAAGACTTTTCAGAGCCTCCTCCATCACTTCCCTAGTTACGATATTTAATTTCCGAGTCTTGGGGTCCTTTGTTACGAACGAGATTGTCCTTGTATTCACTGTGTCCAATACAGACGGCACAGGTGATAACTGATTTCCATTAACATATCGATAAAGCTTCTCCTTTAAATTTTTGAAATATTCTGGGCATTTTTGTGGGGGCTTATGCCTTACCCATGCCGAAGGAGTTACTTCTGTAGGGGAAGCAGGGAGAGATACGGGCTCCGATGCCGGCGTAACCTCGTCACACCAACACAATTCGAAACAATACACGCAATTAAGACGAATAAGACGACAAAGAAAGACAACAATGGATACAAAAGATGATGGGAGGAGGCAAACGGCAACATCACTTACTCTGAAGGATATATATATATAGAAGGAA
>OZ010580.1:110573551-110701051 GCA_963932145.1 Acanthosepion lycidas | reverse complement strand
TATCGCTTTTGAAGAAATCCCCAGTTTGTTGAGGAGCATTTATTTAAACCTCTTCGAATTATATTCTTTGGTTTAACGAGACCAATTTAGACTTATTTGATCTCAATTCATACCATCCATTTTATAGGAAGGACCAAGATGTTAAGAATCAAGAATGGAGTTATATCGTGGTATGCAGCTGTTTTTCATTGCATGGTACACGCTGACTACACCTAATCGAAGAATGTATGAAGTTATATAAGGAAATGTGCTCAACAGAAAGTTCTTCGCGTCAGTCTAAGTTTTAAAAATAAAAAAACAATTGGATGTTTTAGCAGGAAAATAATCCTATATATACTACCAACGCAAGCAAGTAGTGATGTGAAAATAAGAAAAATTAACGTATTGAAGTGGTAAATTCAAGTTTCTCATTTGAATCCGATGAAAATTTGTGACTTAATTTGAATAAAACGAGGATTTGCCATGAAGCGTGGGCTAAAATATTACCAGAGTAACGTGTGTAGTTAACGGCTATTTATAGGAATTGACTAAGAGCTTTTGTTGCCACCTAAACAAAGTTTATTTTTATGCTACAGAATATTACGCTTTCTTTGGGTCTACTTTGTGTTAGACAATGTTTAATGGTCAACTGATACCCCATACTATTCTCCTGTGAATGTTATATAGTACTTAAAAGCTTCTAGAATATCCTGCGACTGTTTAAAATGAAACTCCTAGAAATACACTTTCTCCAGCAGTATTCATTTACACATTTTATGAATGGGGATTGAATATGTTTGGGCTCCATCATTTTTTTTTTTCAAATATATCTTCTATATATTGTCTTCCGATTCAATTTTTCTCGTCAGAATCCAACTTAAACTATTTGTCCGTGCATTGAATATTGCTGCCATATCTGGTCTGATATTCTTGTTATATCTCAAGATTGACAAAATTCAAAGGCTCTATAATGTAACCGATGAGACAAAAATGAGATAGATAATGAACAGAATTAGATAGATAGATAGATAAGCGTTTGCGATATGAATGTCTCCTTTGAAAATCACATAAATATTCCCTTCATCTTAAGAACGCCTTCCAAACAAAAAATCGAATGAAAATTGGTTCACTGTGCCGTGCCAGGCAATTTTTCTCTTCAGAATTCATCTTGCACATTTATAAACCTAGCATTCATCCTTTGCATTAAATATTGCTGCCATATCTGCTCTGGTGTTCCTGCTGTATCTTTCGATATTCTTGAGAAAATTCAAAGAAGGATCTGTAATCGATCCTGACCTGGCATCTCTGCTTCAGTTACTTTCTCACCAACATGACGCGGTTTTCCTATATCTTTTTCTACAAATATTATCATATCAATTGTTCTGATAAGCTTTTTTCCCTTAGTATTTCAACTGAATGAATTTAAGAGTGCTACTACATTGACAACTAAGTCTCACCGTTTTCCTGTTGAACTAGATAGATGCAACCATTTCTTTTCTCGCACTACTCGTCTGTGGAAATCTATTCCGATTTATTGCTCCTCTGTCACCTACAAGCTTCAATAATTTAAATGCAACGTAAACCGCCATCTTCTGTCCTCCTGAAAACTGTTCCTGTATTGTTCTTTCTCCATAACTTCTGTTCACTAAAGTCTTCCCATTCTCTTTCATTCCTCGACCTCCTGCGTCCTAGTCGCATTCTTTTTGCGGGTAAAATGATAACACACACACACACAAACACACACACACACACACACAAACACACACACACAAACACACATAAACACACACGCACACACACATATATATATATATGTGTATATTTAAAAATTATAACATAAATATGTTATAAAATCACTACAAAAATAGCCATTTTGTTTCAACACCTCTGGTATCTTATCAAGTGATGATGTTGAATGTCTATATAGACATTGGAGGTGTTGTAACAAAATGGCTATTTTTGTCGTGATTTTATGACATATTAATGTTATAATTTTTAAATAAATAATTATATTCGCTCTACTCTATATTGAGCGTTCTTTTAAGAATAGAAATTGTTGGTTATTGAAATTCATTCCGTATACACCAATCATATACTTGAATATATACATACATATATATATATATATATATATATATATATATATATATATATATATATATATATATATATATAATATTTTGAAAAGAATTTGCTCACATTTACTGTTTTCTCATATTTACGATTTTGGGAGTAATTTGGAGGTTAATATAATATATTTAAGAAAAGATATTAATAAACTGGGTTTTGTGACATTTATTGAATGCATATTTACCCTGCTGTATATCTGTGTGGGTGTGCATTTTTGCGTGCATGCGTGCAAATTTATACTTGCCTAAATATGTGTACTTCGAAGTGAGAAGCTAAAATATTGCTAATGATAATAATTGTAATAATAATAATATCGATAATAATATGAAAAATAGAATCAGAGTTTATATATATATATATATATATATATATATATATATACACTAACAAAACAAGATTGAACGATAGTCACATTATGATATTACGTCCATCTAAGATAGGAGCTTGGCAGGAAAAAAAGCAGGAAAATATACTAAAGACAAGATTAGCTATGAAAATATGGGTTTCTTATAAAACATAATATATATATATATATATATATATATATATATATATATATAGAGAGAGAGAGAGAGAGAGATAGATAGATAGATAGATATGCATTTTGTGCATATATATATATATATATATATATATATATATATATATATATATGCTTTACATTATTTTTGTCTCTATACATGCATACCTAAAAATACGTAGATATATGCAAAGCATTTTTTGGTTTTGGTCTTTAGAAATTACTTCAGCAAATGAAAAAAGGTGAAATGTAAATATTACAAAAAAATGATGTTTCCATGCTTCGCTCACGTAAATGCAAAAAGAATTCCTGCTGCGGTGCATCTGAAAATAAAGAATATGGAGGCTTAAATATTGTTACAATTGCTTCTTTTGCCTTTCGAGAATTCCTTTTCCATGTTTGATTCTTTTGTTTAGCTTTTTTATTTTTCAGTCCAAAGTCAGCATTCCGTAAAGTTCTTCCCAGCCACCCTCCCCTCTGAGATACGCACGAACCAGTTTTAACTATGGTCAAAGATCGAGAGAAATGAAGCCACGTGAACTTCCATGATTTGCAAACATTTTTTTCTTTTTCTTATAACATCAATATGGCCACAAAGACCGTTTAAGCCCCAAGAAAAATTATCTAAAATTTAGACTGAATGAAATAGGTTTAATAGAAAAAAATTAGCAAAATGTAAATATGCATGCGCAAGCTTACACACACACACATCCACACTCACACACACACACTCATATATATATATATATATATATATATATATATATATATATATATATATATATATATATATATATATATGTATATATATATATATATATATATATATGTATATATATATATATATATATATATATATATATATATATATATATACAAAGGTTAATTTTTCTGTCCCTGTCTGATTTCCGTGGAAATATTTGGGCAAAACAATCTTTGTTATATATATATATATATATATATATATATATATATATATATATATATATATATATTTCAAATGCTAGTGTATACATATAGGAGGACACATATTTTTCTGACAGGATTTCTCGAATATTCAGGCCGGTAGATGTAGTTTAATTAAAAAAAAAAAAACAGATCTTCTACTCGATTATATATATATGTATCCATCAAAAATAACGTTTAAACAAAATAAAAAATAACAGCGACACACAGACACATACACACACAGACACACACACACACACATATATATATATATATATATATATATATATATATATATATATATATATATATATAAGGTGGCCATTTATAGTCGAGGATACCCGTCTACTAGGGCGGCTAGACAATCCCTATTGCAGGAACTCGCTTAGGCACATTTGTGTTTGCTGAACACCCTAGGAACCCACCTTTGGTTTATACTTCAACTATGCTGAGCAGACCCTAGTTAGAGTTTCTGGGAGAGAAGCGTGTTATCTAGCGTGATCAACAATCTGAACAAGGCGAGCACGTTCAAGCCCTCGGCCACGATGACTTGTGGCTTCGTGCTACCACAGCTATCGACGACCCTCAAGAGTTCCGTCTACCCAATTTCACTCACAAGGCTTGGGTCAAACTGTGATATGATTTTCAAACAATTTCCAAATGTGCCGCATGCTGGGATCGACCTCGATCCATTCCAATAAGAGCAGGAAATACATACATGCATACACACACACGCACACACACACACACACACACACACACACACACACACACACATATATATATATATATATATATATAATTTCAATGAAAAGGTTTACATTTGAATTTTTCAGTTATAAACTTAAATTTATTTCGCTGATGGTTTACATTGCATCTTCATATTGGTTAAATGCACCAAACACATAATATACATATATATATATATATATATATAGATAGATAGATAGATAGATAGATAGATAGATAGATAGACCTAGTGAGCCAGACAAACCTACCCAGGTTTCATCTAAGCGGATCGTCAGGGAAAGCTGGTTTGTCTGGCTCATTAGGTTTTACTAGGTCTGCTCTACGGTTGTATTGAGCTCTTGTCTTAGTTAGTTGTTTACTCGTGACGGGGTTTTTTCGTTGGGCTTTAAACCTGTATCTGTCCGATTTTTTCGACACACTTTCATGTTTCTAGCTCTTTCTTTTTTTAAAAGCTTTTCATCCCTCGGGATTGATTTGATTATTGGCAAAACAAAAATTCGAAGGCTTTTGGAGACGAGTATATTTACCTATATATATATATACATATATATATATATATATATATATATATATATATATATATATATATATATATATATGTATATATACGACGATCGCAAATAGCGTGAAAGCCAGGGTCACAAACTCACATCAGTCCAACTTAGCTCTATCACTGATATTGAATGCTTTCCAATAAGTAGCGCGCATATATAATATATAAATAATATATATATAAAATTGCATATATATATATATATATATATATATTTTACACACACGTGTATATATATTTATATGCACCAAATACAGGAAATACATACATATATATATATATATATATATATATATATATATATATATATATATATATATATATGTAATATCCTGTATTTGGTGCATATATATATATATATATATATATATATATATATATATATATATATATATATATATGTAATATCCTGTATTTGGTGCATGTATATATATATATATATATATATATATATATATATATATGTAATATCCTGTATTTGGTGCATGTATATATATATATATATATATATATATATATATATATATATATATATATATATATATATATATGTAATATCCTGTATTTGGTGCATATATATATATATATATATATATATATATATATATATATATATATATATATATATATATATATATATATGTAATATCCTGTATTTGGTGCATATATATATATATATATATATATATATATATATATATATATATGTTTTTGTATTTGGGCAGCAATCCTTCTCCTATACACGTTTAACTAAAAACGACTGAGAAGGTACTGCTTATAAATTCTCCATGTAATTTTTCTGGTCAGTCGTTTTTAATTAAACTTGTATATATTTATATATATATATATAAACCTTGTGGAGTAAATGGGATAACATTTATAATGCTGAAATACAAGTGAGTTTTTAAAAAAAACGTATTTACGAATTTACAAACTTGTTAAAAATCGGTGATACATGAAATTCTTTATTCATCCCATTTTAAATACAAACTATCATTTTGAGTTTTAAATACTAAAACACTTGAATGCATTCTTCGTAATTCTTGTAGAAGAATTATGGAATCTGCTGTATCTTGATTCATTTCATCTAAAAGTAGAATTAGATATCACATTTTTTAGCTAAGTTAATAATTAAAAGAATATTTAAATACATATTAGTTAAACATCTTAAGAAAATTAATTTAATTTAATTTAATTAACTTCCGTTAACATCTAATATAATTTTCTTAACATCTACCATACGATATTTATCATAAATCATATTTTTAAAAGTATTTAATATTTATTTTGGATATACGCATTTTTTTTTCTGATTAAATTTTGCATTGTATTTTTTCTCATGTGAATTTACTATTTTTCTATATTTCATTTCAAAATGTTTTATTTTAAATGTAATTAACTGTTGAAATTATTCAAATTGATCACAGCGTTTTTAAGTAGCAGTGTTGCCGACGTAATCCATTAGAGGTTTTTTTAATTATATTTTGATAATGCTCGCGGTAAAAAGTGAAAGGTCATCAAGAACATTAAAGAGCATTTCAACATTCAACTGTTTGACATATTCTCTCCCGATCTCTCTCACTCTCTCTAACACACACACACACACATACACTCTCTCTGTCTCTCCCTGTCTTTGTCTCTGTCTCTCTCTCTCGATATATATATATATATATATATATATATATATATAATGGCCTGACGATTGCGTTTAAGGATGAAAGAAACTGTCGCTGCTAAGTATTGATTTCAATGTTCAATTTTATATTTACATACACTCTATCTCTGATATATATATATATATATATATATATATATATATATATATATATATATATATATATATATATATATATGGGGTCGACTTGCATTGGGCAGTATAATGTTTGAAAGACCCGAAACTGTTCAATGACCCAAATCAGAACATCACTGACGACGCCGTCCAGTGCTAAAAAGAGTATATTCAAAGTGTGTGTATGTGTGCACGTGTGTGTGTGTGTGTGTGTGTGTGTGTATGTGTGTGTGTGCGTAAAAATTGTATGACAAATTGGGAAAAAGTTTTTGTGACGTGTTTCATCTGTTGGGATTTCATCAAACTTGGCTTTGTTGTTGATGTCATATCTACAAATGCGCACGAAACGAGAGATGTTGGTAGTTTCAAAATTTTGAAAGAATTTTTTTTTAAAAGAATTTTTTTCAATCTAGCCAAATTCATCTGTATTCTTTTTCTCTCCATCACCTTTGTCTCTGACTATCCCATATTGAGACAACAGACAATCTATCAAGAATGGTGAGATATATTGTAAGAATCTGGAGGTAAATTTACCGTAGCCTGACTATCGATCAAGGCACTTTGCAGACATTTTCGGCTTAGTGGATTATTTCTCTTTTAATCAATGTAGCATTCCATACTTGAAAATTGTGGTCAGTTTCCTTACGGTCAACAATCAATGTGTTTTGCGTGTTGCTTTTTAAAATGTCCCTTTTCTTTAGACTTCTTGACGTTTCTACAATATATTCACTCTGGCAAGTACAATTTGTCATACTATTTTTCTAAATACTGTTTCTGTTTCTTGATATATAAAATTATACAAAATTATATATATATATATATATATATATATATATATATATATATATATATATATATATATACACACACACAGACACATATATATTTAGGCAGCAATCCTTCCTTTATGCATGTTTCATTAATAACAACAGACAAGGTACTACGGTTAAGCTTTTTATTTAATTTTTCTTGTGTTCTTGTGTTGTGGTAGGGTTCTAATGGAGCTGTGATCAGATAGGTGTAACGTAAGAGAACCCATTTAAACACACACACAAATTTACCAGACTCCGTTAGAAACATACTAGTAGAAAACACAAATATATTAACTGCATCCACCTGCAAAAAAAGACTAAAAATAATGGAAGCTTTAATAATAAAAAAGAAAAAAGTCAACTCTTAACAATATTAACTACGAACAAAGCCACAATGTGCTAACCGTATTCGGAAATTACAAACATCCCTACCACACGCTAAGACATACACAGAACGCACACACTCAATTAAGCTGAAAAAATCGAATCATCCTTGATATTGGCTAAAGGTATAGCCGAAAGCGCTCGGAAATATAAAACATTTGGTCAGTTCTTACACACCCTTTGTCCAGAAAAGAAAGCTCTTGTTAGAATAAAAGAAAAAATTAAATAAAAAGCTTAACCGTAGTACCTTGTCTGTTGTTTTTAATGAGACATGCATATATATATATATATATATATATATATATATATATATATATATATATATATATATATATATATATATATATATAAGTGTGTGTGCGTGTGTTTATATAAATATGTGTCGATACAGATACATTAGTTCCTCAATGTTCAATGTAACTCTGAGTTTCATTCATGCCCGTACCAATTATCAGGTACAACTTAAAATCTGGTTGGTATAATACGTCAATATTTATATCCGACTGGCAAGATAGATGAGTAGTCGATTTTCATCAGAAGATAAATAAATTTGTATAAAATGAATTGATTAAATGAAATGAAATGGATTGAGTAATATATATATATATATATATATATATATATATATATATATATATATATATATATATTTGTGTATGTGTGTGGTTGCATGGAGAGTAATTTGTAATCCGGGGTTTCACGCTTTCGCAATCTTCAGAAAAATTACTATCCATGCAACCGCATATATTAGCTCTATCACAGTCACTTTCCACTAAATACCGCGCATGCACACACGCACACACACAAATCATAAATTAATTAAAAAAATTGAAAAATAAAATATTAGAAATATAGATAAAATAAAATAATGAAAAATAACAAATAATGATAATACTAATAAAAAAAAAATAATAAAATCTCCAGAAACATATGTATAGAGCGTATACACGGTGGAGGTGGTATTAGGTTGATAATTAGAGGTGGAGGTGGTATTAGGTTAATAATGACGTAATAATGTCGTGTTTTGACGTATAACGTCAAAAAACGACATTATTACGTCATTATTTTTGCACCAACCTAATAATTACACGAAAATCAATCTGTTTTAACATTTTTCAATAGATATTTACTTATATTTCTACATGTGACCAAATAGATAGATAGATAGATAGATAGATAGATAGATAGATAGATAGATAGATAGATAGATAGATAATGAAGAGAACGAGATAGATAGATAGATAGATAGATAGATAGATAGATAGATAGATAGATAGATAATGAAGAGAACGAGATAGATAGATAGATAGATAGATAGATATATAGATAGATAGATAGATAGATAGATAGATAATGAAGAGAACGAGATAGATAGATAGATAATTTCTATATGCATGTACTTTTCTGACTTTTGGAGTGTCTAAATTGAGATTAAATTTTATTTTCATTGTTGTAAGCCTCGCATGACACAAGGAATTATTTTCAGAGCTCTTAGTTCCAAAAGAATGCACAATGAATAACACACGGGATTGAAATGCTTTCCATAAAACTCTCATGGGAATTCTGCGTGAAGGTTTGTTTTTTTTGTTCCACTTTCGTTAGCAGACAAGTACGCCTGTTCCCTCTAAGAAGAATTAATTAAAATGAATTAAATAAATAAACCAGAAAGCAGTAAATAAAATAAGAACTCGGCGATGATAAATGATTCTAAAGAATTCGAAAAATGTTTTTATTTATTTTTTTACAATTCCAACAGCGAAAAAGCGACGAGGTGTGAAGCGTGTTGTGTTGTTTACGCGAAAAGCATTTTTGCTTTATAATCTCATCGCCACTAATGGAAGGATACAAAACTGAAGAGCTCTACAGCTAATAACAATGATAAAAATATCATTTCTGACTGCATCTCAACAACAACAGAGTTGAAAACAGAATCGAAAACATAAAAATATGAACGATCTACAAAACAACACAGGCAACAATAATATGCACATAAATAATAGACATGTTTGCAGCAAAGTATATAATTTATAAGTATCAGACGTAACTCATTTGAAAATTCAAGGACATGTTACAATGTCGAGAGAAATGTAATCTAAAATAAAAGGGACGGTCAAATAATTCATATTTCTATTTATAAATTTGAAAAGATGTTCATGTAAACCTCGGAATGAGTTTATAAATAGGATTAAATTAGAACAATGGTTTTTTTTAACCAATTCACCACCAGCGATGCAATAAAGCCATTAAGACTTAAGATGGGAAAAAATATAATACAAGGAAAAATATTATTAAAAATCGAGAACAGGAATTAAGAAGACAGAAGATAACAATTTACATTGCATGATGATCAAACTTGACTGGAAAACAAGAAGCGGGAAGGATAAGCGAGAAGTGTTAGAGAAGAAACTTTTAGAATAGAACTTACGGTTACATCTAGCGATTTCAATTGTAAAATGATGAGACCTTACCGCTAATCAAGTATAACGCTCAAATTCATAAAGTATAGTTACCATAGAGGAAAGTTTATCAGAACAATTACCATCAAGGTATTTATGGAAAGAGTACAGGAAAGCTACATTATGGCGATTGAAAACTGACCAACCGAGATGCCAGTTCATGACCAATAGCATTACAGGTTCTTCTTTGGATTTTATTAAGGATTTTTAAATATATAGCAGGAGAACCAGTAGCAGTAATATTCACGGCATGAACAAATGGTAGATTTATAAATATGTAAGAGAGATTCAGTCGACAAAAATTATCTAGCACGATTTTTTTTTACTGATATTTTACCCAATACAAGGCCCAAGCGAGACGGTTATTGAGTGAGATGGTAAGGGGAAAGTAAGTATTACGAGGACTAGTTGAATAACTTTTGGTTGACCCTTGACTTAAGGAGACCAAGATTGTAGTTGTCATGGCGAGCATTCTCTCGGGAGTCTGTTTCACAAATTAACAGTTCTGGGGAAGAATCTGCTTGAGTTGAACTTGCTTTTTATCAAAGGAACACGAAGTAAATGGGAGATGGTTTGCCATCGTGAACACAACATGGGGGATGTTAGTTGTTAATGTTCAAACATCTGCCATAGTAATAGCGACAGAGTAAGGGAAGGGTGGCAATGATCCGTCTGTGGGATAAGGGTTGCATGGTTGCATTGTTGTCTGAACTGAAACTTGTAAGCAGTTTTCCTTTAAGGGGAAAGAAATAATAATAATAATAATAATAATAATAATAATAATAATAATAATAATAATAATAATAATAACGAAAATCAAAACAATTAGCCAAAGGAAATGACCAAAAAAATGACTTGGAGGAGAAGGCGTTGCATGGCAAATGCATAAAAAGAACGAAAAAATCAGATGTGGACCAAGAGAAAACACATCAGTGACTGAGGCGCATTGGGCTGAAAAATGAGACAGAAGGCCTAATTATTGCAACTCAGGACCAAAGTCTCGAAACTAGATCCTATCACTGCCATATAATCAAGGATGGAACTAACCCGAAATCCAGAATTTGCAGAAAATATAATGAAACTGTCGACCATATTATCTCATGAGGTCCGGAAGTGGCAAAAAAAAATAATAATAATGAATATACCTACCAACATAACAAGGGATCGAAATATGTGCGTTGGAAGATATGCAAGGAGTACAAAATCGAAACCATTGAGTGATGGTATGAGCACTAACCAGACACAGTTAGCCAAAATAACAATGTAACTATCCTCTGGGACATGCCACTTCAAACTGTCAGGGAAATAAAAGCGAACAAACCTGATATTATCATAAAAGACAAGAAATTCAGGAAGTGTATATTTGTTGACATAGAAATACCATCTGAGAGAAACACCCCCCCCCCCACACCCCCCAAAAAAATTATCGAGAAATTGTCCAAATACAAGGACCTGGAGATCGAGATTAGCAGGATGGGGAAAATGAAAACCGAGATTGTAGTACCGATAGTAATCGGAGCTCTGGGCCTCGTGAGAAAAGGAATGGATAATTTTACTAACTGTGACCCAGGTAACATCAACATACAAGTTACCCAGAAGATCTCCCTAATAAGAACTTCCTAAAAACGCTATGAATTAAATGACAATTCTTCTAGGGACAATATTTTGAACCCGGCTCTACAGGATAGAAAGCAGGAAACATAACATACACAAATAATAATAATAATAATAATAATAATAATAATAATAATAATGTCAAAATACAAGGACCTTGAAATAGAGGTCTCGAAAATGTGGCATATGGGAACATCAACAATCCCTGTTGTAGTTGGAGCCCTAGGACTGGTTGGAAAAGATTGCAGTAGACTAATTGCAGGGATTCCTGGAAGCCCATGCCTCAGGGAGATAGAAAAAATTGTTCTGACAAGTACAGCCCACACTTTACGAAGGGCTCTATCTATGTAATTTTTTTTTTTTTTTTTTTTTGTCAGTGAAAAGTGTCATGATGCCATTTCTAACCTTAGGTCCCTGGGTGGGACCCGGAAAGAAATGTGTAAACGCCAGAAAGCAAAGAAAATAAAAATAATAATAATAGACGTACAAAAGCTAAATGGTCCGACATTATGATTAAAAACTATAAAAAACTGCATTCTCTTAGATATGGCAGTCCCAGCAGATTAACATATAAAGAATGTTAATGAATACATCAAAATGTAAGAATCTAACAATTGAAATTGTAAGAAAAATATGACACCCTATGACTTTTGTTATATCTATAATAATTGAAACCGTGGGTATGATCAAAAAAGTACGGACAAGAATATTAATAAGATTTCTGGGAGTACCTATTTACAAGAGATTAAAAATGCAGTGTGTGAATCTGCTAAGAAAAGTATTATCAATGCAAGGAAGATGTAAATATTGTATATGTTAAGTATGACTTAATATAAACATTTATGCAAACACAATGTATAAATTTACTTCCTTTCCTTGTACCAGATCTCCAGTAATGACCCGAAAAGAATTGTACTAAACAGAAAGCAAATAATAATAATAATAATAATAATAATAATAATAATAATAAAGGAGGCTACAAATTGCAAAGAAGGTGATGAAGAAGTGTAAATAATTTACATGTTGCAGCGAGAACCAAGAAAAAGCAATGTACCAAATACAGAGACGATGGCAAGATTAAAAAAAAATGAAGATAAAAACTGTCCCCAAAAATGTCCAACATTTAGTTCGAGGAAAAGCATAATTAAAAATTATCCAAATGTTAAACAGTTTTTATCTTTATTTTCTCCCAAAACTAAAGCCAATATACGAAGCTTAGAACAGTTCGTGATCAAACATAATAGACATTCATAGTCTGTTATATTTAACAATATATGTTTGAATACTGATCTACTGTCCTAATCCAATATAGCCTCATCATTGATGAAATATAGTCACTTAATAATGATGAGAAATCTCAACTAGTCGTAGTCTTAACAAGAAACGTAGCCCCCAATCCAGAACATAAAAAAAAGATCTACATGTTGAGAGAAAAAAGAAAATCTCTTAAGAAAGAAAGAAAAATGTAAGAAATATAATTGTTTTGACGAAGTACAAAGTTAAAGTGAACAAAAATTGAGAAAATCGAAAGTATTACGACTGAGAGGTGTGGAAATTACGAACTGCATTCATATTTAGTGGAGTGTATAGAAAAAGTTCTCTGTAAAATTATCAAGAAAAGACCTTGATGCCTGAGGAGAGCTCAGCCAATGCAGACCCCAGTACTAGTGAGGTCGATGTAAACATTAAGAAAAGTGATGGATATTTGAAGAAACTCTCTCTCTCTCTCTCTCTCTCTCTCTTTCTCTCTCTCTCGCTAAAACGTTTTAAATTAAAAGTTGTACTTGTGAGAGAAGACTGAGCGACGCTGAAAATAGATTTTTATAAAATATAAACAGTGTGGACATAGAAATCAACACTACATGAACAATGGCAGTTTCAATCGTTAAGCGAGTACGTTTTAATCGTCTTTGCCTGGATTCTCTCTTTATATAGGTAACTGAGAGTTACGAAAGAGGGGAAAGCCATTTTATTTTATTTTTCTTTTTTTCTTTTGTTTTTCAGCTAAATGTTTTTTGGTTGTTTTTGATCTTGGATTTGTATATTTTATTTATTTTTCATTTTATTTTTATTTATTTATTATATTTTTTCGTATTAGTTTTGAAAACAAACTTTCTTAGCTATAGATTATGTGTTATTAGTTATTTAGTCTTTAGAGTCTTGATGCCGTTGTAAGCAGCATAATAGGAATTTTCGTGTCTGTACTTGAAAATAAACGATGGTCTTTGGTCTATTGCTCTAAAAAGATGATTATTAGTATTTTCTCTTCTAAGAAAATTTGATATTTAACAGTATTGGTGCAAGCTGTTGCTTACAAAATATTTTTATTCTTTTCAAAATGCTTCCTTATTTTACACGTTATTTTTATATGTTTTTGTTTATGTTTTTGAAGTTCCATATGTTTTATGCTTTTTTGCATATTTTTGTGGTTAACTTCTATTATTCCGATAAACTCGTTTCTCATAAAGTCTCAGCGAGAGCCTAGTCAAAGAGGAATAACACGTGGTCTGATGATTGTTTAAGGCTAGTTAACGAACAGTGTTGATTTATATGTCTGTCTATACTGAACGATTCCAAAGGACTTTACCAAAAAAGACTCAAAAATTAAAAACCGAAGATGTATCAAAGGCATCCTGAAAAGAACATTGAAGTATTGGGAAAACAAGATGCTTTTTGATCTCTAGTGAAAGTCTTTAGTTACTAAAAGTGTAAAAACTAAATAATTACGAATTAATAATAGAATGCGTTGAGAACAATTTACGAGATTTACTCTCACTTAGTCTTCACCGATAGTCACTAAGTAACTAAGGTGGGAATACTAATTCTACTTTACAAATAAGGATATACGAGTTTCTTGGAGTTTCTCTGTAATTTCCAACCAAATATTTAGCCTTGTTATAAATGCATCCACGCTCCTCCACTCCTCTTTCTCATCCTTCTCTTCCTCCACTTCTAAATAGGAATGCAAACATCATCTTCATCTGAATGAAACTGTAGGGCTTTTTAACGCTTTCATTACATTCCTTATTGCAAATGCCTCTGTTTCTTTAAGTCATTATCATCACCATCGTTTGTCAATGAAATAATTTCTCTTGTCTCTTGAAAGTTGTAGCCCAATTATACGCTGCCAATTGAAGTATGATTGAAAGAGACGTCTACATTGCAACAATATATTTTGATGATGTAGGCCGAACAATTCAGTCGCTTATTAAAACTTGTCATCATTCCATAACTGACGTCACCTGTGAAATGTGGGCGCATGCGCGGGTATCGTATCTTCTTGGCGTTTGCTTCTTCGACTTTTATATGTTTTTTTGTATTCACTTTTTGATTTGATGTTTGTGAACGCTGTTTTGTGCTTATAGATTTATTTTTTTATCGATTTATTATTTTTTTTTTATTATTTTCTTTCGCTTTTCAATCTTTTTTTGTTGTTGTTGTTGTAGTTTACTTTAGATACGCCTCTTTTATAGATTTACGTCACAGATAATCAGACGCTCAAAAAAATATATTAAGCTGTTATTATGAAAAAGAAATGCTGTCAAGTGTGAAAAAAATAAGACGATGCGTATGTAAATAAACGTTTATAGGTTTCTTTGATTAAACAAGAGAATATGGGATGATTTGCATTCATCTACCGAATATTAATCCTTATATATGTATATACATACATATATTCAATACCACTATGTATATATATATTAGTTTGTTCGCAAAATAATGTCCAATTTTAGAATCAACTCTTATTCCTGCATTAATGTATTTCGATCTGTGTTTAAATCAGTGGGAACCCTTAGCATCTATATAATTCTGCCATCGAGTTACAAGGTTATTTATGCCATTAGGTTAAAACTCTAAACGTTTGAACGCCAAAAAATCTTTGGAAAGCAGTTTCTGCATCAATGGAATGTATTTTGGCTTAAGAAATTGTCTAAATGCTTGAAAAAGTGGTGGTCAGTGACGAGAGATCAGAGGAACAAGATGGATGCGGCAAAGTCTTTTATCTGAAGTCGGTGAGCTTCTGGAGTGTCATCCTGGCAACATATGGCCGAGTATTGCCAGGAAGCAGAAATGGACTTCGTCATACCGGCCACAATTTGCTGAAGAGGATGTGCTGCATTTTCTTTCAGCTGCTGGCAATAAACCTAACACACACACTTTCTCTTCTCTCTCGCTCTCTCTCTCTCTCTCTCTCTCTCTCTCTCTATATATATATATATATATATATATATATATATATATATATATATATATATATATATATATATATAATTATTTATTTAAAAATTATAACATAAACCTTGATTCTACTATCTACATTCAACATCATCACTTGATAAGACACCAAAGGAGTTGAAACAAAATGGCTATTTTTGTAGTGATTTTATAACATATTTATGTTATAATTTTTAAATAAATAATTATATTAGCTCTACTTTGTATTGAGCACTCTTTTAAGAATAGTAATTGTTGATGATTAGAATTTACTCTGTATGCACCAATCATACACTTGGATACATACATACATACATACATACATATATATATATATATATATATATATATATATATATATATATATATATATACTTATAACAAATTTATTCCGAGGGGGTCCTAAAGAAGGACGAAATGCGTCACATAAAACCTTTTATTCCATTTTCCCCAATATTGTTCTTGATATATAAAAATATATATCTTTAGCTCATATATATATATATATATATATATATATATATATATATATATATATATATATATATATAAATGATGTCTTGCAACGATTGCTAGAACAACAGCGGTAGTATCAGGAGGATGCGGAAGCAGTCTTGGTTGCAATCCTAAAGCCAATCTCCTGTGATATCAACCGGAGATCAGTCAAGGATAAAACGGAAATGACACAACAGAGTTGACATGATTTGTACATTCAATATTTCTAAACTCCTCCGCTTCGACATAGAACCTAAAAGATCTATTCAATGGAAAGTATGCAACGTAGAGAAATATATGACCAGATAAACAAGGAAATAGTACGTAAGGAATAATTATTGAACAAGTAAACTCACCCGGTGGGGTAATCAAAAAGCCATACGACATTTGGACTCAGGTTCTCTTGACAAATATTCTTCATTTTTTTAAATTCACACTTAGAAGTTGACGAATAACACACACACACACAGAGTCTCTCACACACACACACACACACACACACACACACACACACACACACACACACACACACAGAGTCACGCACACACACACGTAGACACACAGACATATATATTAGGTTGGTGCAAAAATAATGACGTAATAATGTCGTTTTTTAACGTTAAAAAATGACATTATTACGTCATTATTTTTGCACCAACCTAATATATATATATATATATATATATATATATATATGTTTGTGGGTTAAATATATATATATATATATATATATATATATATATATATATATATATATATATATATATATATATATATATATTTGTGGGTTAAATTGGTCAGTATCTGGGAGAGAGTGTATGTAAATATGAAAAGTATACATTGAGGTCAACACCAAACGGCGATAGCCTGTTTCACACTTAAACGTAATCATCAAACAATGCTGTCTTCATCTAGCTAATGTCTTAATATTTCTGGGAGGTATTTCTGCCTCACCACACACACACACACACACACAGAGTCACGCACACACACACGTAGACACACAGACATATATATTAGGTTGGTGCAAAAATAATGACGTAATAATGTCGTTTTTTAACGTTAAAAATGACATTATTACGTCATTATTTTTGCACCAACCTAATATATATATATATATATATATATATATATATATATATATATATATATATTTGTGGGTTAAATATATATATATATATATATATATATATATATATATATATATATATATATATATATATATATATATATTGTGGGTTAAATTGGTCAGTATCTGGGATAGAGTGTATGTAAATATGAAAAGTATACATTGAGGTCAACACCAAACGGCGATAGCCTGTTTCACACTTAAACGTAATCATCAAACAATGCTGTCTTCATCTAGCTAATGTCTTAATATTTCTGGGAGGTATTTTTGCCTCACCACACACACACACACACACACACACACACATATATATATATGTCTGTGTCTGTGTGTGTGCTTGTGAAAATTAACAAAGTTTATATGCAGAAAATAACTTCGCCCGTCTCAGAAGAATAAAAATGCGTTTAATGCTTAAAAGACAGCGATTTAAAATCTTTACATTTACCATTACTCACAGTCTGGCATTTACAGCGATATATATATATATATATATATATATATATATATATATATATATAGGTATGTGTGTATGTATGTATGTATGTATTGAACAATAAAAAATATTAAAAAATTAAAATCTTCAGACACACTGTATATTAATATTCTTTCGTTTTTATTTCATTTAGATTCCTCGACTAGTTTCGGTCAACATGGCCATCATCAGGAGAAAAAAAATTCCCGCTTGCTGGTAGCAGTGAACAACAGAAATTGATGGAGAAATTGAACTTTTGTCTTTAGTTTGCATTTGTTTTTTTATTTTTTTAATATGAATTTTGGTCAGACCTTTTGTTGGACAGACAGTGTCTGAATCCATCCAGCTCTTATCTTAAATAACAACTTAAAAAGTTGTTATTTAAGATAAGATTTGGATGGATTCATGCTGCTCTGAATTCCCTTGGTCAGTTTGACAGTTTTATTGGTTCCTGGGAAGGCGATGTGTCTTTGTTAAGTGTGTGTGTGTTATTTGGTTCTTAGGGAGTGAGTGAGTATGATATGTGTAAGCGTGTGTATTACTATGGGTGTGTGTTATCAATTGGCTCATTAGGTAGTGAGTGAGTATGATGTGTGTAAGTGTGTATGTTCGTGTGGGTGTGTGTATAAGTGTGAGGCCTCAACACCACCGTAAGCATGTCTGTCTTGTGTGAGTGAGAAATGTGGGTAGGTCCTGATTTGTGGGGTTATATATTAATATTATCTATATTGTTAAATTTGTGATTAAGCCCGTGTGGATAGTGCGTTTTTAAACGTTGTATCCACTTATATTCATGGAACTCTAAAATCTTTCTAATGTTATCTGCACTGAACTTTATATATATATATATATATATATATATATATATATATATATATATATATATGTGTGTGTGTGTGTGTGTGTGCGTGTGTGTGTGTGTCTTATCACCAGACTACTCGAATCGTTTGAAGCACACGCAATCTACCATGATCTTGGCTGGTTCTTGTCAATGGATCAAGTCTGTCTAAGGGCGAGAGCTCAAATATTACGAAAGTTATGAATGACTATAAACAATCGCTTAGCCTGTTTCGTTGTATCACAGCTCTTAGACGTCCGATTGCTTCAAGTCGGGATCGAAACCCGACCTATTTGGTATCAGTCAGACATCATACCTAGGCTATCGTCGCACGGCAGAGAGAAAGGGAAATTTGAACGTTTGCTATACGAAATACGCCTATGGCCCTCTGAAGAGCAATGAGTTAATAGCAGTAGCAGCCATTGATTTTTAAAGTTACCCTTTTTCAAGCTGATTTCCCGGGAGCATATATATTACCATTCACTGTTGTATTACACACCTCTTCAGTGTGGCTAGACGTCAGATTCCTTCAAGCCGGGATCGAGACCTGACCGATTTGGCATCAGTCTAGTCTATCGTCACACGGCAGAGAGAAAGATAAATTTTAACGCAGCCCGGAGAGCTCTATTCATTTGAAGAGCAATGCATATATATATATATATATATATATATATATATATATATATTTCTGCAGCAAGCAGAAATATTTCTCCTCCCGATGATGGCCATTTCGGCCGAAACTAGTCGAGGAATCTAAATGGGATAATAATAAAAAAACGAAAGAATATTAATCTACAACACAGTGTGTCTGGGGATTTTAATTTTTTAATTTTTATTGTTCAATATATATATATATATATATATATATATATATAAGAAAATATGCTGAAAAGGTTGTAGGCACATTCTACTTCCCAAAATCATTATTGCAATAATCAATCTTCACTATATAGTTTTTGTGAACTTGGTTAGGTTGAGAATTTTTCAGTACGCCATTGGATCTATGTATATATGTATGTATGCATGTGTGCGTACTTCTAAATACAAAACTAAATATGCATTCCTACACTGACAGCAATTCTAAGCGTCATTCATATCCATTTACAGGATAAATGATGAGAACTTCACAAAATCTTTATTTACTTTCGAACTATTTTCCAGGTACCCGGATCGATATACACCCGAAGAAGACTGAAGTGCACAATGATCGAAACGTTGTGATGTCAACAACAAAGATAAGGACAATAGTCCTAATGTAAATAATAATAAATTGCAGAAATTTAGACAGAAATTCTTCAAATCTGAACACATGACCAAACGTCTGATTTTTTTCTGTTGTCAAAACCTTTTGAATGGATCTTTTCTATACTCCTCAGATATTCATCGATGTCACCACAAATTTAGATTTTTCTATTTTATTATAATAATACTGTAGATTGTATTTAAATATGTCACATTTTAGTCTTGAAAAACCAGCCGTTTCTGTGCTAAAAGGTTTCAGAATTCAGACTAACGATGTTTAAATAAAAAAAGAAACAGTGAGAGAGAGAAAGATAGTGATAGAATTTGAGAGTGAGTAAAAGAGAGAGAGAGAAAGAGAGAGTTCTACAGCGATTTTGAAAATGTATAGAACAATAGAATTTAATTAATTATTTGTTGCTTCTCTTTACTTATTTATTTTCCTGTTGTGTGGTTTTAATTGCTTTCTTAATTTCTAAAAGTTATGGTCGACATGTTGCAAGGAATAATTTATTTTACTATTACTCTTCATATAAAACAACAATGCTCAGCTATCGAGAAACCTGATACATGAACACACCTAATGTAAATTGCCCACCTTTCCTTAGCGATTATTAGCCGGAACGTGTTGGTTAATATGATGGGCAGGAAGAACATTCTTCCGGACCAGTCTAATACGGAGGTCGGAGCCAAAATACAATATGGGGATTGGCGGAAAAATAACAATTTCTTGCACTAACTGAAATTTGAACGTCAAAACGAAAAAAAATTATATCAAATTTGTGGTTGGATTTATTTCTATTTATGACTAATGCATTTGATAAATTGTTGTGTATAAGGTTCCTTTTATGTTCATAGATACATTTTTTTTTTATATATTTCTTCAAGTTACCCCAATTTATTTTGTATGTACTGCTTCAGAATTATTATTGTTTTAGGAATTTTTGGAATATAATTATTCCCGATTTTACACACACACACACACACACACACACACACACACATATATATATATATATATTTATATATATATATTTATATATATATATATATATATATATATATATATATATATATATATATATATATATATATATATATATATATATGTATATATATGATGCGTTCGGCGGAGGAGGGACGTATTCAACATTTCATAATTTTGCGCCAATACGTTTAAAGTTTTAGGCAGTTTTGAATAACATTTCTTTTCATGATAAGTCGTAAGGAATTCGGAATGTAGGACTACCTTACACTTAAGTAAAATAATAAGAATAATAATATCTATTAAGAATTTATTACAGGAAATATCAAGGTTTACATTGTTGACAATTATGGATTTAGTTACATAACAAATAAATAAAAATAATATAAATTTTGATGCTATATTTTATTTGTTGTTAAATATTTTTCATTTTCTCCTTTGTTATTGGCAGCATTTTAGAATATTTTGGCCACAATTTTAAGCTTCTTAAGTTGAGCAAACTGGAGCTATTTTGTTTATGCTTTATTATCTCTTTTCCATAGTTGTTGTTTTTAGATTGCTTTCTTTCAGTCGTTTTGATGGACAATACCGAAATTCTGAAATTTAGAATGATCGTATTCCATTTCAAAATTAAAGCCTCTAAAAAGGAATAATTTAAATTAATATACAACCAAAAATAAAATGCTTTTGACAATAAAAAAACGTTAATGATTTCACTATAAATATGAAACAATAATGTAATGATATTCCGCAGACAAATCTACGGTTTTTGTTGCCTCATCTCATTGAATGGTTACGAACTAAATTGAGCTTGAAATATTGTGTAATCGACTCTAATTTTTTGTAAAATACTTGAATATGATATGATGAATAATTTCCACCGAACGCGTCATATATATATATATATATATATATTAGGTGGGTGCAAAAATAATTTCGTTTTCTCACATAGTAACATATGTTAGAAAACGAAATTATTTTTGCACCAACCTAATATATATATATATATATATATATATATATACGTATATTTATATATACATGTATGTGTGCGCGTGTATATATATATATATATATATATATATATAAAGAGAGAGAGAGAGAGAGAGAGAGATAAATAGAGATACCATCCTCCCCTCTTAATACCTACGTTCACACACATATATCTTTGTGTATGTCTGTGTATATGCGAAAATATTAAAACCATCGGTAATACAGATCAGAAATAAAGAACACGTTCCTGGCGATATTCGAACTTGTGTCCATTTATTTTGGGAAATGATAGTGAACCAAACTAAATTCTCTATTGATTTTTTTCAATAACTGTTGGTTATTGAACGTAATAATAATAACTATTATTATTTTCTTAATTATTTCAAGGTTTTTCAGAGCAGTCTAGTAACGTGTCTAAAACTTGAAATTACCTGACTTTCTACGGAAATATTAATTATTCTTTTGCGATATAAAAAATAACCTCAAATCTCTAAACAACACTGAGATGTACTTGTTACTTCGAACTTTTTATTTGATACTCCAATATGAATGTTTTGCAAAATGAAAAAATAAAAAATGGCGGTCGAGCAAAAACGAGCTACAGAGAAAACAATGAATATTTTTCACTGTGAATATTTCTATCACGAAGCGCTTGAGAAGTTTTTTCTTAGAATGAACTTTGATTTGTTTTTATATAGCTTAATGACTAAGTTACTATTTGAAAATGTGAAACTATTATTGTTTTCTATGTTACTCTAAACTACCAATTAATGTATGTTTTCAATTTACAAAGACCAGGTGTGGAGGTCCCATTAGTCTCCGATGTATTAGTATTTACATTAACGATGCAGGAAGTTGATGAGAACGTCATTCTATACGCTGTTTACCTTAATTCATCCCGTGGTGTTAATCAAATCTGCTTATTTGTCTGATTTATTTGTCTTGGCAAAAGCGTGATCATGTAGACATTTGTGCTTTCCTAAGGGGGTCAGTCGAACACTCCGTATAAAGGTTCAGTCGAAGTCACTCGTCAATTTTGTATTTATGGCTATCTTTTAAAAGAGAAATTTATATTAACATATCCGAGCAAATAAATATCAATTTGTTATTAAGAGGTTTCATTCCCTGCAACGAGAAATATTATGGCAACAAATTTCAACTGTTAATTGGCTTTATAAGAAATTTAAACTACTTGAGCAGGAATCTGGCTTTCAAAGAGAACTTGGGCATTGCGATGAAGGCTTTATTAATTTTGAATTTCCGAATTATTTAGAGTACATTTTAATCTGTATTAATTCAGCTGTGTTTGGTTTTCATCCAAAACTAATAAAAGGGCTACCCTATGAATTCCAAGCAGCGTATCTGGAGTTTACCTTTAATTTATTTAAGTGTGGTAGGTGTTTGGATTCGATGAACAGCTACTGCAAGAATACAGGTCGTGCCGGTCCAGAAAGAAAACAATGTAGAAAAATTTTAACAATCACTAGGCGAAAATTGAAAGGACAACAAGGTCGCTTACATATGAAAGTCTCCGGGGAGGTGTGTTTGGTCTATTTTTAGCTGTTATCACAAATTTTGCTTTAAATACTGTACCAAATTATTCTTTGAAAATTATACAGCAAAGTATTTTTCTTTTTCTTTATTTTATGTAGTTTTTTTTTTCTGAGCATCTTCTTAAGCAGCATTATAATTTTCACTGTAAAAAGGCTTATTTTCTATATTATATGTTATTGGCCATCATTTGCGACACAAAGTAATTAATTTGTATAATTCATTTTTTGTGTGTTAAGATTAAATTTTTCCTATGCTCGGCTCGTGTCATCTGTCTTTGTTGTATTTCCATATAAATTTAATGTCACCTCAAACATTTGTTTGAACGATGTTTTACGTAGTTTTTTTTTACCAAAATTCTTATAGCTTAAAATTCAAGAGAGAACTCGAGATTCTTTTATTACAAAGCAACTATTCTAAATAATAAAGCATTAGTGTTGCAATCATGATTTGTTTGAAAATAAACGTGGAACTGATGACGCTACGTGTTTACTGGGTCGATGAATAAACAACAGCATTTATTGATCGATTTTTCAAGCCTTAATAACAATGAAACGTTTATTCTGTTTGTTGTTTTAAATGAGATTTCAAAACAATAAAAAAAACAAAAAAAAACAAAAACAGTATCGCATAATATAAACACTCGCCTATTTAAGTTCGTTGTTCACAAGACAATGGGTAGAAAAATCGGCGCGAAATTCATGCAATGGTTTTTAATTTTTCTTCTTTGTGTTCGATAAACACTCACTTAAGGGCGAACGAAAACAGAAAAAAAAACCATAAACGATGCGGAAAGAGCAACTCTAATAAATAGGATAGTCTCTAAAATTGTCCTTATACAGTATTCTTCGATGAACGACGAAGTGAGGATGAATTCTTCAAAAATACTAAAGAATGGTATATAATAAAATTATATATATATATATATATATTTGCAACAGTACGAAGTTAATTTACTCGACATAGTCTTTGATGTTCCACGTGAATCTTCCACAAAACAAGCAAAACATTGGCTGGAAATCCTGTCGGGAACGATGATGTTCTTGAGACAAATCCAAGAAAAGGTTCTTTTCTAGATACTTCTTCATGATAGCTGAAGGACTGGACAGGATTTCGCTCAGGTGAATTTCCTGGTTAGCTGCCAAATTTGCCTTTTCAAAAAAAAAAAAAAAAAAATCAGGAAATTTCTGCGGTTCCACATGCTGCACGTACAAACCGCTTTTTTTTTTATCAGTGACTTTGTCATTTAATTACACAAAAAGAGGCAAATTATTATATTTCTGCACAGCTTACATGTCATGCGCAGCTCGCATAAAAAGACATCAAGAAAATTCGTTCACTATTTCGAACCAAAATCTCCTTTTGCAAAAATTGTAATACCGCACTCGTTTCCTGATTTCCATCCGACTGAGCAAATGCTAAATGAACGCACAAGGCTTGCAATAAAAGAATGCGTAATTATGCATAAACTCGCCACCATTTGTAGCATCCTGCAACACTCAAAAATAAGAGTAGATATGTTCACCTCTTTTGAACAGGAGTAGAGGTTTATCCTTTGTTTCTTATTTAGGTTTGGGCTCCTTCTAAAATCTTTTCTTTGTCTTTCAATTCCAGTAGTCCCTTGCGTCTTAGTGGCATTAAAAATGACACTAACGAAAATGCCGGAGATTTATTCGGCCGAAACTATATAAAGGAAAAGCAAACAGCAATAAAGATGAGTATAACACCAAAATAAAAAGCGTTATTAAAAAATATATATATATATATCAAAATAGCAAACAATGTCAGAAAATTATTATTTGTGATCTTGTAAAATCCACGATGTCATAAATTTTGCCTTCATATGTTATAAAATATAAACCTGTAACCGAAACGTGTTTTCAGTCTTAAACTTTTATATGGAAACCATCTTGCCCACTCGTCAATTATTTATTACGCTCATCTAAGTTGATAGCTTCTACAACCGACTTCATACTCACACACAAAAAAAAAAAAACGTTTACTAATGATGATCCTCTGGGAGAAAAGAAGACCTGACTGCCTTGCGATGAGGGATGCTGCTGATGCAAATGCAGTTACGACAATGAAACTACATCCCTTCAAATCCCCTACCCTTGACATACATTAACAGCAGCAGCAGCTGCTAAAACACAAATTCTTACCAACCCATTTACCTAAAATTTTGCACACGCCATTAGCAGAGAAATATCTCAAGTTCCGATCTACAACGAATTCATTTTAGATACGCTTGCTCCGTTTTTTTTTTTTTTTTTTTTTTTTTTTTTAAACATTTCACCGCAAGCAAGGCGGGAAGCCACTAGGACGCAAGGGGTTACAGAAAATTTAGAGCAAGATCAGATAGGAGTGATAGAAGAAAGGATGAGGGTAGTGGATAGATCAAGGCAACTGGAGATATCGATTGACATTACATTTGAATAGCTGGAGATTATAGCTCACAGGGAAACAGGAAAAGGGAAGGGAGTTCCACAGGCGAGAAGTGCGAGACATGAAGCTATTAGAGTAGAAGAGACGACTACATTTAGGAGTTTCGACAGTGAAGGGGTGAGAGCGGGATGCCAGCCTCGTAAGGCGCTGGAACTCATGACGTCTGGGAACCAGCGAATGCAGCTCCTCGGAGCAATTTCCATGAAAGTATTTGTAGAACAGACAGAGGGAGGCGACGGCGCGTCTGTGAGAAAGTGACTGTAGACGAAACGCCAGTGCAGGGCCAACTACATTGCATATCCGCCTCTGGAGCCTATCAAGAACCCCGAGGCAAACAGAAGGGGCACCAGACCATATATGGCAGCAATACTCTATGCAAGGGCGAATTGTTGATTTGTAGATCTTGAGGATCGACTCCGGGGAGAAAAACTTCCTGGCAGGGCTCAGGGAGCCAACTTTCCTTGCAGTGGACGAGGCAATTGACTCAATGTATTTATTCCATCTCAGGTCAGCAGTCAACGTGAGACCGAGAAGCCGCAGAGAGTTTCTCTCGAGAAGTTGAGCGTCAGACATTCTAATGGAGGGAAGGGAAGGATCTCTGTGGTGATTAATAGAGAGCAGTTTTGTCTTGGAAGCATTGAAGTTGACCAGCCAATTCATGCCCCAGTTCACAATCGATTGGAGGTCCTTTTCGAGACGAACGGCCAGGCGAGTTTTGTCAGCGAGACTAGATTTGTTTTTGAGACAGGAATAAATTGTGGTGTCATCCGCGTAGATGCCAACTTGGGAAGTTATTGCGTCAGGAAGGTCATTTATGTAGATAAGAAATAGAGTGGGGCCTAGGATGGAACCTTGAAGAACACCTGCATTCGTGGGATATGATCTGGAGGAGAATCCATTGAGAACGACCTTCAATTTACGGTTTGACAGGAATGATCGTATTAGGTTATATAATCGACATTAATGCCATAACCCTGGAGCTTGCGAAGAAGGCCGGCATGCCAAACCCTATCAAATGCTTTGGAGATGTCTAGTGCCACGGCTCAGGCTTCCCCGTTATTTTGAAGAGCTCGGTAGACTGTTTCAGTGATGGCCGTAAGGACATCGGCTGTACATCGGGCAAAGCGGAAACCATATTGCTTGTCTGAGAGCAGATTATGGGATGTGAGGTGGTTAACCACCCCGGTATTGATTAGGGCTTCGAAGACTTTGCCGAAGAGGGGAAGGAGACTGATAGGACGGTAGTTGGAAGGGTCAGAGGGGTCGCCGGAGTTTTTAAAGACAGGAACGATCGAAGAGGACTTCCAGCAGTCAGGAAAACAAGATTCCTTGAGGGAGTAGTTGTATAGTTTAGAAAGGGCGGACGCCAGTTCAGGCGCGCATTTCTTCAAGACAATGCCTGGTATCCCGTCTCCACTACTAGCCTTGATGGGGTCTAAATTGGAGATAACGCCCAGTACCAAAGATGGGGTTATGTTTAACCGACTCAATATGGCATCAGTTCTAAGAGGGAAGTCGGGTATGGGTACACCGGAAGAGTCGAACGTCGAGTTGAATCAATACGCTCTTGCAGAGACGCCAATAATCTTTGGAGCCAAATTTGCGAGATGCAATACGTTCCTTCATCCGAGCCGCAAATAGTGACTTAGCATCGTTGAGGACACGCTTACATTCGTTACGGGCGGAGGCAAAGAGACGTCTATTGCAGTCAGACATGTCGCTACGGAATAGGTGGAAGTAGTGGTTCCTATGGGCGATGGCGGCTGAGCAAGCAGGAGAGAGAGTCGGAGACACGTGTATGTCCGGTCTGGCGATGCGAGAGAGGACTCTCTGGCCAGAGGGAGATGTCCATTGACGTAGACACCAAGACCGTGCATTTGGGTTAGAGAGTCTTTTCTGAGGAGAGGAAGATAGCCGGGGATCGAGAGATCAGAACAGGGGATAGACGTGACATGGTTTGTCTCAAAGAGAGCAAGTATATCCGGGCCGTTTGCAGTGAGGAAAGATTCCAGACTGTAGAAGTTTGTCCTAATGCCCCGGATGTTGGAGAACGAAATGTTGAGGGGTTTAGGTGGTTTTTGAGAGGCTGGTTTAGGGTTAATCTTTTCGGTTTTTGTAAGCCATGTTTTGAATTTTGTTTGTAAGATGAGATGGCCCGAAGTAAAAGAAACAGACAGTTTCGACCGTAACGCGGGCAGAGAGGAGTTGGCAAAATTTGCATCATTATGTGGCCTCAGGGCTGCCCACCGGAGGTGACTGCAGGGACACCTTTCCATGCGCGACATGGCACAACAAACACTCCGGTATTATACAACTGTTGATCAGAGCGGCCGCTCAAGACGCTACGCAAGAGTTAGGGCTCCGAACGACCAGTCGGAAACAGCAACCAGAGAACTGTCAACCGTGTACCCTCAGAATGAAGAGGTGATGCCACAGACTGCACACATCACGGGAGAAACAGAGCTGCACGAATACAGAGGCCGGAGAGAGAAAGAGTACCGGGAACCCTTTCCTAGACAAGAAACAAGGTGTAAGCCTCTACTCATATCCAATAGAAGGGGGAGGAGTGTTGACCGGGCGGTAGAAGAGACTACCTACTCCTGGAATAAACCAAAGACACACGATAAAATGAGAGTAGGGAAAAGAGCGAGGAGGGAGAGGGTAGAGAGAGAGAGATATTCGGTCTAACAAGATTGGCCTTGGCATATTTATTAGGTTGGTGCAAAAATAATGACGTAATAATGTCGTTTTTGACGTTAAAAATACGTCAAAAAACGACATTATTACGTCATTATTTTTGCACCAACCTAATACTTTGTTTAGACTACGTGGGTATCATGTATTTTTCAAATTTATTTTTCAAGCGTAAAAACCGATAGTACACATTAGTTTTCACCCTTTTTAAGTGGATGGAATTAAAGTTCCAGAATTTAACAATCAACTGTATTCGTTCATTTTACACATTCCTTGGAGATTCTAAGACATTTATTTTTCAGCCGATAAAATATCTTTTTCTGATTTCTGATGGTAGATACTACATGAATAAGTACACACACACACAGATATATATTTATTTTTATTTTTCTCTCCTCAATCGAAGTAGGTAAGTTCGCCTAATTTTTGAACAAGGGTAGAAGTATATATCTCTTGTTTCCTGTTTACGATTGGGTTTCCAGTTCCTTCTAAAATCTTTTCGTTTTCTTTCATTCCCAGTCGCTCCTTACATCTTAGTGACATTATTGCCTTGCTTGGAGCAAAGTGATTAAAGAAAAACATCAACTCTTCATTTGCAGTTCGAATTTATTATAGATATTCTTATGACCTCGCACCACACTGAGACCATATATATATATATATATATATATATATATATATATATATATATATACATATATGTATGTATGTATGTATGTATGTATATATAAATAAAAAGAAAGAACAGTAAGATATATAATCCGGTGTTCTTATAGATATTTTTATTTTTACAAAATAGTGCTCATTGTAAATTACAGAGCATTAATGTTATAAATTAATTGATTTAGAATATGTTTTTTTCGCTACACAGTGGTTACTCCAAAATTCGGTTGAGGATGAAATGGAACTAATGTCTTTAATTTAATTACAAAATTAAATTCGTAGCTTTTAGCTTCCATTTTTGAAACATGGTTAGAACTGTGTAACGAAAAAAAACATATTTTAAGTCAATTAATTTATAATATATATATATATATATATATATATATATATATATATATATATATATATATATGGCAAAAGGCATAACAAAAATTGTAACCCCTCTTCTTGGAACAGCCAATCCATGTCATATAAAGAACTCAGGCAGAGAAATGAACAAATTCCCGGCCAGTCTGGATATAAAATCCCAGCCTAAAAAGCATTTAACACAATCAAAGATAAACTTCTCGCTGCCAACAGCTAAATTAATAAAAATCTGCCATCTTATCACCAATCAATGTTATTCCATATTTAATGATAATTTTTACAAACAAAAATTTAGATCACCTTTCAGTGCAATGATGGCATGTATCTTCTTAGAATTTCTCGAATCCGGTCCTTTCCAAAATATTTTACCCAAACAATCAATAGACTTCCGATATATTGATGATGCTCTATTAAGATATCCTCGTGTTACTGATTTATCTGTCCTAGCAGATAAACTAAACAAAGTCGGACACACAATAAAATTTAGATTCGAAATGGAAGAATACAGTTCCTTAACTTTATTAGTTATAAAGTTACACTGGGTTAACTTGGTATCCAACGGAAATCAACCCAGAAAAACGATTTAATAATATTTCTATTCTAATCATAACAAGAAAATAAAATCCGGTATAATCATTGTATTCTATTTAAGAGCATTCATAATTTTCAGTATTTTACACGAAGAAGAGAAATACATTGAAAACATTTTCAAGCTACCCTAATTATTTTATATTCGGTGCGAAGCAAAAGGTTCATAAAATATTCCAAAATAGAAAAACGGCCCGTCCTGACAAATCCAATGAATTAAAAAAAAATATTGTCCTACCAACTAACTCTATTACATCTACAATTGAAAAGAATCTATCTAAATCAATATAAAGTTTGTTACTACTACATCTATATCAATAAAAGACTTAGTTAATACCAAATAAAACAATAAGCTAAAAGAAGGAAATTAATCGATCGCCTGTAATAATTGTCACAAAAAATACATAGCAGAAACCTCAAGGGATCTAAATAAAAGATTATATGAACAAAAAAGTGACATTTTACAAAACAATGCATCAAATGTGTTGGTTGCCCACGGTAACGAGACTGGCCCGAATTTTGAAAAAAAAAATGCTACTCTGATCGAAGGAGAAAACAACTCACTACGATATAAATACCCAGAGAGTGCTTTGATCACAAGCTTTTACAACATTTCACCATTCTTGGCAGAACTTCTATTATCAGTGTGGGATATCTACGACTAACATTCAGGACGGTAAATGTAGTTAATACTGTTTATTATTAACAGAGAATTTACTGAAATATTTCTATGCATAAAAATAACATATAAACAGAAAATATATTAAAATAATTGTCGAACTTAGTCCATTTCTTAATATATATATATATATATATATATATATATATATATATATATATGAAGAAATATAGTCATAAGATGTGCTATATTTATGGGATAAAGTGCTCAATATCAGAGATGGAGCAGGTGTAAATATAAAAGTGAACATAGAAGTCAACACTCAGAGGCGACAGTCTTCTTTCATGTTATATGCAATCGTCAGGCCACGATTGCATCTATCATGAAACAGACTGTCGCCTCCAAGTGTTGACTTCTATGTTCACTTTTATATATATATATATATATATATATATATATATATATATATATATATATAGGTACCTCTAAAAAGTTATGCCATAGGTATTTAAAAATGAAAAATGTTTCTTGAAGCTTATATTTTAGTTTTAATCTTAAACTAATAAATTAATTTTAATATTTCCAATAAGCAAAATAATTTGCTCTATTTGAAACCTAATTCGAATTAATTGAAATTATTTTTTTTTTCAATTATCCGTAAAATCGCTAAAATAGTCCATATTGACAAATACGGACAACACAGCATAATTCTCTAAATTTAAAAAAATCTTTATAAAATAAAAGACTTTTCTGAAATTTTATTCGTGGAAAATTAAATGATTTAAAATTTAATTAATATGAATTAAACCAAATATTACTTTTAGTTTCAAATATCACAGAAAAAACATTTTTTAACAATAAAGTTGGTGTTTTATGACGTGTTAATACATCTATCGATAACCCAAATTTTGCGAGATTTATGTAAGGGAAAATGCTTGTAGTAAAATTGCATGATGAATAAAAGGTAAATGCCTTTTTTAGATAATATTTAACTATGCAGTAATCTTCAAAATTTAGCAAAATATTCTCCGTAATCTAATATTTTATTAAATTTTAGGTACTTTCGCTATATAGTCCTACTTACGAAGACGCATGCTAAAAAATGTTAGAAAATTACCAATAAATTTGAAATTTACTAAAGTTACCGCTGTTATTTTCTGATAATGTCGTGTATGGAAGTTCGTACTTACAAAATCCTTACATTTATACAAGCGCAAAAAAATTCGAAATTATTTTTAATATAGCGTGTTCGCTTAACTGCATTTATGATTACTAAATATAGTTTTTATTTAATAACAATTATCACTTGATCATTACAAATTAATACAGAATTTTAAAAGTTTACAAACTATTCTAATTAAAATTTAAAAAATAATATAAATAATTCTTGGAAAAATTCATTATTCATCGAAAAAATGTTTTTCTTAAGACAAAAGTGCTATATATTTTGGTTATAAAAAGGAATTAAAGGCATTAATAATTAAATAATAATTTAATTTTCTTGCATCTTTCATTTTATGTTTCAGAGCAAATTTTCTCTAACTGGGACTTCTGTCTGACAAAAATGATTTAATTTTACGAGTTTTCCTTAAAACTAATCTAAATATTAAGTGCTACAAAAATCATCTCTCGAATGTTCATTACATCAATAAGTGTGGAGTAACAGATGTAAAAAAAAGTATTTTTACCAACATTTTCTAAATAATTAATAATTTGATTCATTTGCGAATAGGTCCCGAAAGTTTTATAAAAATCCGACAATGTCCTGATTTTTGCAAGAATTTCCAAATCAACGTTTTTTCCACCGCAAAAAGACGCTCAAATTTCCAATACTATTGATTAATTTCTGGTTTTCTTGTTTAAAATAAATTCGAAAAAAAAATGGCGCTTTATTATCTAAAAATAAATAAACGTACAACATGAAGCGTAATAGAAGGGGAAGAGAAATGCAAGTGAATTGAAATTGTATCACAGGGGATTTTTATGAAATGTACATATTTTTATTCTGGTTCGTACGAACTCAAAAGAAACTTTTTAGTGTGTATACATCGTGTCATTATTTCTGATCTTTCATTCGGAAGGTTTTTCTAGTCTGGAAATATTATTATTGCTAACATTTCTTCCTGACAAAGATTCCAGATATCACGGTGATTTCTGTAAGGTTAGGCTTTTTTCTTTTTCTTTTTTAATATTTCTCTGTTTACAATCGGATCTTTGTTTTTTTTCTTTTAATTCCCATATATGGCTGACAATTCTGGTAGAATTTCTAAGTCTTTCCCGTTTGAATGATAACTTTAATTATACTACATTGAAGCTGCCTTCAGTACACCCTAAGTTTATTTTGGACTGACCATTTGTAATTTGTAATATATATATATATGATCTCATTGGTTTTTTTATTTTATACAACCTTACAGCGCATCCTGATATCAATATAACTGATATTGGTTTGTACAGAGACGATAGACTTACGGTTATTAGAAACTCAACTAACTTCAAAATAGATAGAATTAGAAAGGTATTATATAAACAATTTAAAAGCATGGGCTTAAAAACTACGGTTAGCACTAAATTAAAAAAAGTGAACTTCCTAGATATATCATTAGATCTAAGTAAAAATACATGTACACCTTATAAAAAAACCAATACCAATCCTTTATATATACACCCTAAATCAAATCACCCCCATCTATAATTAAACATATACCGTTATCTATCAGTAAAAGAATTAGTACAAATTCAGCAAATGACAAGATTTTCGATGAGCATATCAATTCCTATAACAAAGCTCTAAAAGAGAGTGGCTACAAAAACCCAAAATTAATTTATATAAAAAATGAAAATGGAAACCATAGAAAAAACAGAAGTAGAAAAATAATTTGGTATACATCCTCATACAACCAAATGGTAAAAAACAAATTAGGACAAACATTCCTCGCATTAATAGTCAAGCATTTTCCTAGTGGAAGTAAACTAAGTACTATTTTCAATAAAAACACACTAAAACTGAGTTACAGCTGTACGGAAAACTTAGAAAAAATTATTAAGAAACATAATGCTAATATCTTAAATAAACACTTATACCAAAACCAAAAAAATTTAGACAATGGAAAAAGAAAAATAAAAACTGATGAAAATAAACAAAAATTATGTAACTTTAAAAACCCTCAAAATTGCCCTCTACAAAATAAATGTCGCACTGAATCATTAGTATACCAATGCAATATCTCTTCAATTGAAAATCCTGAAAACATAAAAATATATATAGGTTGCACAAGCCATAAGTTCAAAAAAAGATTCAACCAACATCAAAGTTCATTTAGGCTAAATAAATATAAAAATCAAACATCTCTATCAAAGTACCTCTGGCATCTAAAAGAATCAAATAAAACACCTACAGTAAAATGGAAATTAATAAGAAAAGCTAGAATATGTAGGTCATTAAATGACCCATGTCCTTTGTGCATACATGAGAAACTGTATATTACTAAGTTTATAAAAAACAAAAATTTACTGAATCAGAGAAATGAAATAGCTATTTTATGCCGTCATTGTCAAAAATTTTCCTTAAATAATATTTAAAAATAAAAATAAATTTAAAAAGTGTGACCTCGTAATATACGTACTTATATTTAATGAAAAAATATAATTTTATATACTGCAAGTAATTCTATTACATTTACAAAAAAAGTCTATTAAAATAACTGAAAATACTTTAAAGTAGTATTTAAAATTTTAGTTAAAACGAATTCTAACCTAAACATCTTTTAAAATTGTAGTTAAATAAAACGTATTCTAATCAAAACACCTCTCTCAAAGTACTACCGGCACTTAAAGGAATCCAATAAAACACTTACAGAAAAATGAAATTAAGATGCAAAGCTATAAGATGTAGGCCATTGAATGTCCCATGTCCTTTGTACAGACTAAGGATAAAAAAAAAGAAAAAAAAAGTTGATTAAATCAGAGAAATGAATTAGCTATTTTTACCGTAATTATCGTAAATTTTACTTAAATAATATTTAAATATAAAAATTTTAACAAAGGTAATATACATACTTATACTTGATATGTAAAAATAATTTTACTTACTGTAAGTAATTCTAATACATTTACTTATTTTAAAAAAGAAACATAGTCTATTAAAATTAACAGTGAAAATATTTTAAAGTTGTATTTAAAATTGTAGTTAAATAAAAAGAAATTCTAACCTAAATATCTTTTAAAATTGTAATTAAATAAAACGTATTTAAACCTATAAATCTCCCTCCAAGTACTAAAAGCACTTAAAAGAATCCAATAAAACACCTACAGTAAAATGAATTTAATATGATAAGCTAGAAGATGTAAGCCATTGAATGACCCATGTCCTTTGTACTTACATGAGAAACAAGATATTACTAAGTTTATATAAAAAATAAAAGTTTACTAAATCAGTGAAGTCAATTAGCTATTTTTGGCGTCATTGTCATAAACTTTACTTAAAAAAAAATTTAAAAAATTGTTACCTAATAATATACATACTTATAGTTGATGTGAAAATAACTCTACATACTGTCAGGGATTCTAATACATTTACTTGTTCTTAAAAGAAATATAGTATATTAAAAATTAATAGCGAAAATATTTTTCAAATTGTACTAAAATAAAACGTCTTCTAACCTGAACACCCCCCACAAAAAATCTTTAAATATACAAATAGAAAAAATGCCGTAAGAATTTTTGCCGTTAACAATAAAATTTTTTTTAAAAATCCAGACGACATGCATTTAACGGATGTCAGATTTCATTGAAGAATACATCCCTACCCACTACCAAAACGTAGCTAATAACGGATACATCAAAATATAGACATAAAGAAGACGCAAACACCCCTGTCTAGTAGAAGTGAATTAATCTGTAACCTTGGAAACGTGAATTATGATTTTAGCTGTGTCTTTAAAACCCAGTAATTTTAAAAGTTACTCCAAAAATCGCTCGAGGATGAAATGGAACTAAAGTCTTTAATTTAATTACAAAATTAAATTCGGACCTTCCATTTTTGAAACATGGTTAGAACTGTGTAGCGGAAAAATCAATTAATTTATAATATATATATTACGAAATGGACAAAGTCCGACAATTTATTTATTAAAGACATTTTTATGTTTAACGTTATAGATACAAGTATTTAAGTAAATGCTCTGTTTATAATAAACAGTATCAAATAACATTTACCGGCCTGAATGTCCGAGAAATTTTCATAGAAAATATTCGTTCTTTGACAGGATTCGAACCTGCATCCTATACGGAACCGTCATTATACGCTGACGTGCCATACCGTTAGGCTACAAAGAAGCGTTTGGTAGACAAGGTCGAATTTACTGCTTATAAACTTCAATCTTCCATGAATCTCGAATATTCATAACTGCTCATGGCGTATCAAATGTAAACAAATGACGTCATATATATATATATATATATATATATATATATATATATATATATATATATATATATCAATGAGCTTATAGCCTAAAACTAAAATACTATTTATTTACACAACAAATATACTTTTCAATATTATCTCTTTATTGCCAAGGCCCTTGATGGCACTTTTATTGTTTTGGCTTTCCATAAATCAAACATTACACAATACAATTGTATTCTCAGATCAAAAGGAATTCACCTAAGCTGAAGTGCCACAAATAAGAGAACGCGAATAGTTTCGCCAGCCGCCATTTGTATCCAGAAGCGTGAAATAATGAATACAGATGTAGTGTAGCTGTTGCAGTCACTTGATGTGGACAGAATTAATTAGTGTTTTAGTTGCGGAACAGAAAGATAAACCACCCTATCTTCGAATTGGCAACAACACGTTTGGGTCTCAGTAGAAAGGAATATGTGACGTCACCGGTGAATGAAAACTGCAGGCACCTACATGGTAAGCAAAAATTTGGCTATCGGCGACTGACGAGAAACTATTTGCCGTGTACTTTCAGGACGTATCATAGGCCTCCACATCTCGTCCCTTGTAGCGTTTAATAAGTTGTACTATTTCCCACAAACCTTATCCTATCATCCATTAACTCAAACCCATCACGTATGTTCTTCTTTCCCCCAATCTCTCCTGTTAGAATCAAATTTTCCAAGCCCTCCTACTTCATTACGTGCCCTAGAAATTTCAACTGCCTCTTCCTGATGTTAAGTATAAGTTTCCTTTTTCTTTCCATTTTCTCTAAAACGTCGCTGACATGTTAAGTCCATGGTATCCTCAGCATTGTTTTATAGAACCCCATTTCTGCTGTTTCAAGTCTCTTCTTCATCTGTGAGGAGATTGTCCTGCATTCATTGCCACGTAGGAGGACAGATATCACGTAACAGTTTTATACTATTTTCTTTGTTTCTAACGAAGTTTTCTTGTCTCTTAATTTGGAAGGTGTCTTTGGATATCCCAATGCACCTTCGGATCTCAGTGTCGCACTTTCCGTCCTCTGCTAAAACACTTCCCAAATAATAATTTTTTTTACTTGTTTGAGTTTAGTATCCCCGATTTGAAATCTGCTTTTTGGCTGACAAACATGCATTCTGTCTTCTTGTAGTTTATATTTAACCTTTTCTTCCCGCTTTCCTTCGCTACCTTCCGTAGGAACTTTCGAACTTTCATTTGTGTGTTTGTTGTTAACACTGTGTCATTTGCATATCATATGCTGTTAAGATTATGGCCACCAATAATAAATCCTGGTAGGACTTCTAATTCATAATAACCATCTAAAGGTGAGGAATATTGCATAAAATTGCATCCCAGTTGGTTGCTGATCCCGATCAACCGACCAGTCAACACCCTGCGTTGACAGTAGCCAACCAGTCATTATTGTTACAGTTTTTTGTGTATATATGTAACTAGTGAGTTAGTCCAAATGCCTTGACTCACTTTATAGTCCACCAATAGAAGGTTAACCAATCAGAAGACGTAGATGATTCAATCCGTCGTGTATAAAGGCGGCCATTTTTGTTTACCCTACCTGAATGACCAGTACCAACTTGTCAGGCGAAGATGAAGTGAAAGAAGTACTACGCTCTGCTACTTTGCTGCGATATCCACTGTAAACCTGAACTACGCTTTCCTACTGTCTCCGAAACATTCACTGCTAACTTCTGGATTCTATACTCGAAGACGACCGTCATCTGAATAACAATTATTGTCATCAACACTATTTGTTTCTCTACCTCACCTATTCAGATAACATTACCATCGAACCGTTAAAAACTTCCATGTCAGAAGATTTAAGCGTCCAACCTTTTCCGGATAGACAGTTATGTTCGTGAGCCTGGGGAGAAGACCGTGCAATGCTTTGAATCCATCCTCTCACGAGACTGATTGGTTTAAGAGTTGGTGGCACCTTATTAGTATGAGGCGTGTTCTATTGGAGTATGCAAAGAACACTAGTGCGATTGTAGTCTGTCTTCACAGGTATGATAAACATAGATCTCGTCACTTATTTATAATCATTATGTCCCAGGAACATAACAAAATCAGCCATCTTGTACGAGTTTTTGGATAGAATATAATCACACAATCACCTCAAGGCTACGTTGCGTAGAAATCGTTACTCAGGAAAAAAGAAGAGATTTCTTTTAGTTTGGCATTTCAGTTTCATAACTGTATGTCAGAATGATGAGATTCTCATCGCCCTCACTCCGTCTCTCCCATTGAGAAATAGACAGAGAAACTGTTGAAGGGCTCGTCTACGACGAACCTCTAGAGTCGGCAATCAGCTGACAAATTTTATATTTGTATTAACTCTCTCTCTCTCTCTCTCTCTCTCTATATATATATATATATATATATATATATATATATATATATATAAAATCCTTGACAAAGAACTTTAATTGCTCTTTGATCTGAGAGTTTCTTTTTGTTTTTGTCTAAGTTCCTTTTTAATTGACCCCTACTAACCATATAAATGCATCTTCAGCTATCTTCAGCTAAACACGATGCTGCTTAGATAGTTGGATTGAAAGGAATCTCTCTACAATGAAAATAGAAAAAGCAAACGATCGATTCTAACAAATGAAACCAAGCGACGAATATTGTTCTGAATTATTGAAAGGAAACGGCGTAATGTTCTATCAAGGGACCGCTAAACTTCATGTTTCTTTAGTGACAAGACCAACGGATTAATTGGGAAGCTTTCGTCACCGATCCGCTGTATTCAACAGAAATTTTATTTTCTGTCTGACATTTATTTCACTATTTAAACATTTCTTTTAATGGAAAAAAGTCAGAAAAAACAAACAAACCAAACAAAACCTTTCATTCATTGGAAGACAACTTAAAGACTAAATGGGACATTTCTCTGCATAGAAAGATAAAAAAAAATCTACTGAAAAGACGGAAGATTCTTGGAAGATCACAGAAGATGATGAAATAAAACGGAAATATCTTCTTATTTGGATTTTACATAAAAACTACAACGGCTACAAGAAGCCTAATAACAGAGTTATCAGATCAAGTTTGCAGCTACAAAACATCGTCACAACCAAAGGTTATGTATTTTTGAAGAGATCGTCATTTGTTGGCTTGACTGTTGTTGCTTATGAAATTTATTCACACTCATTGTTGTTGACATTGCTAAAAACGCATTAACCACCCTTTAACTGTGCTCATATCCACTGTTTGGTTTCCGTAAGCTTTCAGAAAGCATCAATGAATATCAATGAGTGCAATTTTTCCGTGTAAAATCAATGACGTACATCTGCTTTGTACAAACTTTCGTATCAAATATCAATTTTACCAAATTTGCCGGGTTATTCAAATAGATTTAGAGAAATCATTGACATCTACTTGTACACTTGTACACCATCGACATCCACATTTGTTGTGGCGGGTGAATATAAATAACATATAAGACATTACTTTCAGAGCAACACTCGTCTTTTTTTTTTTTTTTTTTTACTTAATAAACTGAAATTTTTGACCATTTGCTACTTAATAAACTGAAATTTTTCCCCATTTGCTACTTAATAAACTGAAATTTTTCACCATTTGCTACTTAATAAACTGAAATTTTTGACCATTTGCTATTATATTTCATTTATAGAGTGAAACAACATTGATATGTTAATAAAAATGATAAAAAATAACCGTTTCGATACAGGAAATATTTGGCATTCATTAACCGAAGAATTAACGTCATCATTTATAAAATGCTTTTATTACAAACAATTTATCTATTCTATTTCTAATAATAGTGGATTATGTTTTTTAGACTTTTGGATTTTGCTAGCGTGAAAAGTTAACAGCTTGATTATATCATTATTTTCTTTTACTCAAATGTGCTACCCATTTTTACTGTTGCTACTATTGCAATTCCTCAAGTGATGTGTTTTTGTTATTTGTTTAAGATTTTGGAGGGCTAATCCATGCAATCTGATAATGGATCGATTTACACAATAAATTCTTTTGAAGCCGTTCTGAGACGTCGTAGAGTTTTCAACTGACGAGGTTATTTAAGTACACTATAAATATTTTGCAACATGGCGCGTGTTGAAATCCTCACAGTATTTAGTATTGTTGAAGATATCGCTAACATTTTTTGTCGAAATTTCCAAACTCTACGTTTCGTTCCATTTCGCAAACCAATCGATGAATTTAGAATAAGCTGATTTGAGTAATAATTTATTTAATTGAATTTAATACTGTAGGACTTCATGGTAAGCAATATTTTGATTTTTTTTCTTTTTTAACATCGAAGTATACATTCTTAGGATTTCTTACTCTTGAGCATGCAACATACAACTGGCCATGCTTAAATATTTCTTTTTGGAGCCAAATTCTAACTTTTTAAAGTATTTTGTGATTCGATTTAGAGTTCTCAAAAACGCAAGGGGAACTGGAAACTGGATTTTTGTATATATAAATCTTAAAGAACGGATATGTGAAAAACAATATGGCATTTTTATTAAAATAAGTATTTGTTATTTTAATCATTAAATTGTTTTTAAAATAGTATTTTGCATTTTTATATAGTATTCTGTATTTTATATAAAATAAATTTTTCATTCATGTTTTCGCACTAAGCTACACACCATAGCAAAACCAACTGTACTTTGTATCTCCTTAATTGTTTGCACTACACCCCAAAATTTGGTTTCGATCGGTCAACGTATGGCTATTTTTAGAAATGCGTGACGAATGGACGGGCGGATTAATGGAAGTGACAGAATTTTATATATAGATGTCTCAAGTTTTTTTTTTTATCAATACTTTGTCTTTTTTAAGCATCTACAGCGCTGGACAGGGGGACCCCTGGCACAATCTGTCCTGTGTTCAACCTCCTAATCTCCTATACTAACTACATCCTCCAGCAAGTCTTCTGATCAGGAGATTGGATTTTCTGTGGAGCGTGAAAACACCTCATAATTGCTGTTTGTACAGGTTTACCCTGATACAGGCCTGTTATGGTCGCAGCTATGGGGAAATAGTGAATCCCAAACAAAAAGAAAATACTATGAAAGTATAAAAATACATTTTTATAGTAAAAGTACCAGCAATACATTTTTATATAAAAAAAATTACCAAGATATATTTATAGAATTAATAATAATACATTTTTTTTTACAGAAAAATGACCAACAATACATTTTGTCTAGAGCTGAAGGCATACAGTTGCATTCAAAATATATTTAGTTGAAGCCATAAAATTGTGTTCAAAATAATAAGATTTTGGCATTAAATAATTCATAGAGGTTGATATGCCTCTAAAATTCAACGAACCAATAAATATAATATATAATGAGCTACATTTTCTTAATGAAATCAATGTATAACTTCGATAAAGCAACATAAAACACACGTATCACCGCCTCTAGTAATCATGTCTACACAAACATGTATATTCACAAAAGCTGACTATCATCTACCATGTATTCAAATGTGAAAGCAGAATAACATATTTTTATTACGTTAAAGCTTCCAAGAAAATTAAATTTCGGCATTAAATGAACCATAAAATACCGATTAAAAAATTATATTAGGTTGGAGACGCAAAAATAATGACGTAATAATGTCGTTTTTTGACGTTAAAAAATACGTCAAAAACCGACATTATTACGCCATTATTTTTTCACCACCCTAATATATATATATATATATATATATATATATATATATATATATATATATATATATATATATATATATATATATATATATATATGAATTTTTTTATTTATTAATCCGACATCTTTTTATAACTTTAAAAGTTAGTTTTAGGGGATACTCATATTTGTGTCAAAAGCACGTCGGATCTAACGACGGCTCCTCCTGAAAGGGGAAGGGCCATGTTCGAATCCTGCCAGAGGGAGTATTTTTCTTTAATAAGATCTCTCGAATATTCAGGAAGGTAGATGAAAATAAAATACTGTTTAAAAAAATAGATATAACGTCTACTCAAATATGAGCATCCTCTAAAAATAACGTGTGTATATATATATATATATATATATATATATATATATATATATATATATATATTCAAATGGCATTGCGGAGCTGAATACACAGGACGGATGAGTCTCAGGTTAGAGTCGAGAATACGCCAACATGTTCCTAGGTATATAAGATTACATTCTTGTGATCATTCTAGTGGGTCGCAATCAGCGCACAAGTCTTCAATTGGACAACACCTATTAGATAATGAGTCATGCTCATTTTGTTTTTCGACTGACTCGTTTTCCATTTTGCATACAGCTAAATCAAAACATTATTTATTAATTTTGGAAGCTTTATGCTTAAAATTATTCCAGCCTGTACTATGCAAGCAATAGGAGAAATTTTAAGATCCTTGAATTTATTCGGAGATATGTCAGATTTATTTTTCCTTTTTATGCTCCACTGGATCAATTTTTTTTTTTTTTTTTACTTATTAACGTATTTTAATTGTAAATTTATTTGTTTTTTTTTTCTTAATTTTACGTGTTTCGTAATTTTAAGCGTGTTCCAGTTCTATCTTTTATCAATCCAAATGAGTTAAAAATTGCCAACGATTGGTCCCTGATGATGCGTTGGTCGAAAGGCAGCCTAGGTCCGGATATTTAAAAAAAAAATGAACATAAAATTATGTTTATTTAAATCAATATATATATATATATATATATATATATATATATATATATATATATATATATATATATATATATTAGGTAGTTAAATTTAATTAAGTTATTGGGTTTATTATAAAAAAACTACAACTTGAAGTTATTATGCAAAACCTGAAATCATTTTTTACTTCAATAAGAAAGTAATAAAATCATTCAACAACTATAATAGAATAACTAACAAACATATGATAATCTCTTTCTGTATTTCTGAGATGAGGTATTATGTACATTATTTACATTATTCGGACTATTGTCCTCAGCTTTGTTGCCATATTTATCACAACGTTTCAGACATTGTACGCTCAGGCCTTCTTCAGGTGGTTGGAATATCGAACCCTTTATTTCGCTCAAAGAGTGTAAGGCAGTGGAGAACTTTCAGAGGGAAAATTAACAGGAGATAATTGTCAACTGACATCCATTAAACATGGCACGTGGAACTAGAACAGTCTAACCCAGTGAGCGAAATAAAGGGTTCGGTTCGACATTGCATCCAACTGACGAAGGCCGGAGCGTACAACGTTGTGATAATAAATATGGCGACAAAGATGAGGACAATAGTCCGAATAATGTAAATAATGTATATGATAATCTTTTAAGCGTTTATATATTAATAACCCTACTTCTAAATAACAGCCAGTAATCTATTATTATTATGCATTGTTTTTCTTAATTCTTCTTCTTACTTCAACTGGTTCAATTTCGATCATGGATGTTTTAATTGCTTCCCATGGGTCTGCTTTGTTGCCACATTACTTGCCACAACTTATAATTTCATTTTTTTCATCCAATTCAGACCGGGACTTGATGGTGTCAATTCCATTATCTTTTCTTCTATAAACATTTTACGCCCATAAAATTCACCGGTCACCTGTAATATAAGAAAGAGCCCTCTCGTGCATAAATAAATACTTCATTTTGAAACTGTCAGGCTAGGACTTCTACCATTCAAATAAAATTTCGTCCATGAAATCACAATAATGAAGTTTAATTCCTTCATTGACTCTAAATCAGGGGTTTTCAAACTTTTTGACTTGCGGACCCCTTTATATTTCAGGCTTTACCATAGGGACCCCCTTATAAACGCTTATGAAATTTATTTATAAATATTTGCTGAATATAACATATAATTTTGCATTAATGCAAACGCCTAACAGCCAATGAGAAAGCCGGAAATCGCAAAATAGATCCAAAATTAAAATCCTTTGATTCCTTCTCTGCATGAATAGAATCCATTATCTTCATCAATTTAAGATACAAATTATATTAGTATATCAAATCTATGAAATAGTTTATTGAATCAATTTATTTTATGATCGGCCTAAAAGTTACTTATAAGCGCTTATAAGTTGCACGTCACCCCTAAAAAAGTATTTGCTGTCCACGGACCACCTATCTTGTCATTGCGGACCCCCTGTGGTCCGCGGACCACAGTTTGAAAACCCCTGTTCTAAATGGTTCAATAATGGTTTGGTTGACATCATCATACTGCTGCCTCCTTGCCACCTTACGTATGCATAATATAAAACTCTTTGGCCCATCAGGTCTATCGCGTGTTACCGAGATTCGTGCGTGAAAAATACTTTATTAAATCAATTTTAATGTATTTCTTGGCTTAAATTTGACGCTTTAAAATATTATTTTTATTAAGAGGAGTTTATTTTAGGAGATCCCAACTATGCCTGTTGTTCTTCTTGGCACCCTCTATTCCAGCCTGTGTAAAGATCTAGGCGCTGAAAAAAAGTGGTTGTTTTAAAAAAATCTTTTTTCTTCCTATCAAATCCATGTTCTTGTGCCAGACAAAAAACTTAGTAGAAACAGCAAGTCTTTATAATAGGAGCAAAATTACAAAACAAGACGACCATTGCGTAAAAGTTTAAAAAGGAAAAACACATTTACATTACTATGTTACAAAGGAAAGGGTACAGATACAAGGTTGCGCAAAAATTTCGTGCGCCTATTAGGACAGGATAATAATTTTCTGAGATTACAAAAAGAGGATTACCATCGGACAAAAGGAAAAATATGTTATAATTTTTGAAAAAAAAAGCATGGATTGAAAGACAAAAAAATTATACTCTTTAAAAGTGGAAAAAAAGGAAAAATCAGAATTAGAAGAAAAAAATTTGCACAAGACAGAAAATACAAAATGTACCCACTTCTGTTCTTAACAGAATATTCAATGAATAGGACGTCTCAGCACAAAGGGCTTTTCGAGTTTTTCAAGTTCTTTGGGTTTAAATTCTTCTCAGGAAGGCATTAGAAAGGAATGTTCTGTCCTGGGGTTTTGAATCTACCTTGAATCTGTTGAATCTATCGGCTCTTTCTTTCCCCATGTTGATTCATGAGCCCCTTAGCAGGACCAGACCTCTTGAAGCATAGGTGCTAATGCCTTCTTCCTCCTCAACCGTTAATTGCTTTATTGTCAACGATTCCTTCTTCTTGCTGTTTATCCGTTCAGCAGTCCTTTTTTATTGAAAAAGCAGGGATATACCAGCTAGGTCCAGAAATTTCACAAGTGCTTGAAAATCTGGCCTCTTATTGGCTAATATATACGAAATTTCCTCTTCCATGAATTCGAGAATGAATCTGCACCAATAATATAATTTTGGCGCTATCAACCGCTTGAGCCAAAAAAGCCATTAAAAATGTTACAATTTTTACACAAACCGTCTGGCCTTCAGAAAGATAGACTTCTCTGAAAAAAATACGTGTATTGAAAAAACAACCTAGACTATTATACATTTACAATTCTAACATTTTTTTAAATTATGAAAATAAACATTTTATAGTTTCGCTATAACTCGCTTCCGTTTACGTTCGCCTCAAGGAGTCAAGTTCTTAAAGCTTTTCCTTTACTTTTAGTTCTCAACAAGTTATATTTTCAACAACTTTCTTTATCGCTTGATGATCTCTGCAAAGCCCCTTCGAGATCTTCTTTGTGAACATTCCCTCACTCAATAACTTCGTTATTTTTTGATTATGAGCCCTAAACTAATATTTCTTCAATCTGCTTAATATTTTTACCCGCAGTTTTTTAGAATAAATCTTATAACTTTGATAAAGCATGTTAAAACTACCTAAAAAATTAATCCAAGTTTTGTTATGACGTCTAAATTAGTTGCTTAAAATTTGACAAAAAGTTTTCAAAGCAAGTTCGAGTTTTTGAGGATTATGTGATTTGCATAATAACTACAGATGGACTATAGATTACTTCGGATTAAAGGTTTACTTATCAGATTTCGCCAATATAATTGAATGATGACACTTTCAAGGATAATGGACAAGCGACCGTGCACACATACACGTATGCATATGCATGCATACCTAGATATTAAATATGAAAAAAAGATTGAATGAGAAGTAGTAATTCTTTAATAATGAATACATTCATTTGGGGTATCAATTGGCCAATCAATTTCTCGCTAATAAACACACCTAAAAGCAGTCAATATATATATAATACGCTGCGAATTAAGAGACTTAAAAAAATAAGATATCCTTTCAGAACATAGATGATCATGGCTCTTCACACGTTCTTTTTATTTTTCATCTGTCAATTGCCTTAGCTTCTTTGGAAAGATAATCGAGCGATTTCCCGTTACCCTTATGTCGAGTAAACTGTCCTGAAACCGTGACACCAAATTATACGCTCTCTTCAAGAAACTCTAAGATCAGCTTAGAATAGTTACAGTACAAACCGCAAGTTACCTCTGGGGTTGTTGAATTGTGCATGAGCAGGTGTCTGCAACAGGGATTAGCTAACCCTTCTAGGAAATTCTATAGTCTCCTGAGACCGACGGCCTACTACTAGTTGCCAAAAATAAACGTTCTTTCTTTTCGTCAGTAAAGATGTAGAGACTTAAAAAAATTATATTTTGATCGATAATATGAATTAAAAAAAAACATAATCGCCATGTTAAAATCTGATATCAGACAACTTACTATCTTGTTATATTTTGTGATTGTTAAAGACGTTATTATAGGCATAACGTTTCGACCAAGTATTCGCTGAGCATCTTCAGGTGTGCATTATTATATGGGTTATTTTTCATGCATTGCTTATTGTTTGTTGCCTCTGTTGAACCAGATTATATGGATTTCATTACCTGATCTACAAGATATTAGCAAAACTTGATAAACTAACGCCTATATTCACGACACCATCGGCCCGAAAGTTACCAGTAGTTGGTTTTGAAGTTTTAAATTATCATGTCGGGATCGTGCCGATTGATAATTTTAGTTCTGATTTTTAAAAGAGGAAATCTAAGAATGATTTGAACTATTGATTTGATCTTTGGTTATTACAGACACAAGTACCTTCAGGCGAATTTACGGCCAATTTTGACTTTTGTTTTTGTCTACATGATGCTTTTCTCTTTCGTTACGTCTGAACTAGAATATATGCTTTTCAGTACTTGATTCATAAAACGAAACGGTGTTTCTGTGATGCACATAAAAAATGAGAATGAAAGTTGGAATAAATCAAAATATGTTGTGTTATGGTCCGATTTCTTGTACCACGGTGATAGTCCAAGGTAGAACCAATAAAGAAGAACTCGAACACGGATATGGAATAACACAGAGATATTACAAACAGGAATATATACAGAGAGGTAGAAAAGTGTTAGTACGGACAATCAGATTTAGTAGAGAGAACAATGTAGTCTCGACCAGTATCACTATTCCAATGTCTTGCAGTAATTGCCTGAACGCGACTCTGTTTCGGACTGCCTCTGACTTGACTCTTGACTCGACTTGAACTACTGACTATATTTAGTCACCCCCCCACCTACGTGGGCATCATATGGCACAAGGCCGGTTTAACGTGGGATCTCCGAGCCCGCGGGCTCGGCCAAAAATATCTCCATTGAACCTGTATAAACGGGTTCAGGGCCGGTTTACCTCCCCGAAAGAGAATCCGCCCTTCGGCGTAGCCTCGTTCGGGTTCCTCCCCGCCCGAAAGCAGAGAGTTCAACTTATCAGCAGGTCGACCGAGATCGACTTGAACTACTACTTCTTTCCTACTCCTGGGATGAATTTTCTTTTTGACGTAGACGGTCGGTGCGGCCCATTTGCTGTATTCTACTTTTTTCAATATGCCCGTATTTTCGAGTCTAGTTAATTCTTGGTCAATTTTTTCTATTGACGCAAACGGTACGCTCCTTTGTTGAAAACAGGTTGAACGTTTTCCTTTATTTCGATATTAGCTGCCATTTTCTTACATCTTCCGAGACCTGCTGAAAATACTTCGATGAAACTAGTTTTTAGTTTTCCTTTTAATTTGTCTGCCTCGGTTGATAAGCTTTTTACATTTTGGCAGTACGTACTAATAGGTAAATCCCACAATTCGAATTTTTGCATCCAGTCTGTTCCGAATAGGTTTTCGGTATTTCTTAAGGTGTACATTTTTAGTTTTTTCGTCATTCCATTAAATGTTACGTTTGTAATTACTTCACCGTCGAATTTTATCTTTCTCCCCATAACTGATCTAGCAATTTTATCCGTTTTTAACATGACAGGTTTGTTCAGTTTTCTCCATGTTTGTAGGTTTATGATAGTTAAGTCTGAGCCAGAATCCAGCCGTAACCTAACTTTTCTGTTTTGCATTTCAACTTGTACATATTTTCTTATATTAGTCTCATCTGCTTGATCAGTCCTCGTAATTCTTATTTTGATTTCTTTTCTATACCAACAATGAGAACTTTTGTGGCCAATTTTTTTTTACATGATAGACAAGTTTTAAAACGATATGTACAGTCTTTAATCCAATGCCAAGATCCACAACGATAGCATGGACAAGTTGGTAGTTTTTTATGTTGATTACAATTAGAAAATTTTGTTTACCTGTTCTTGAGGCGGGAAAATTGGTTCGGTTTGTCTCTGAGGAGGGAAAATTTGTTTGCCTTCGTACTTTGCGTACGTGTGCTATGCCAGCATGTTCTATGTCTTTTGAGTCTTTCTTCACACTGATGCATCTCTGGCAGTCTTCGGCTAGTTTTTGAAGTGTCAGATCTTGTTCACTCTCCAATTTAGTAAGTATCCTGCGTCTCATTTCCGCGTCTTTGGTTGAAACCAGGCCTTGGACGTAAATTAAGCATTTGAAATTGTCCGATAATTTGAAGTCATCACAATATTTAACAATGGATGCGAAAGTTAAGTAATCTTCGCTGTCCTTTTTTGTAAGGTTCAAGCATTTCCATCTTTTATGGAATAGTGAAGTATTATGGCTGAAAAGTTGCGTTAGCAGTTTTATGGATTCTTTGAACGTTAACTCGCTTGTTTTTCTGGGAAGGATATAATCTACGAATTTGGTATATTCGCCTGTGCCTAATGTTCCTAGTAATAGGCGTACTTTACGTGCGTCTGACCAATCTTTGCAGTCAAAATCATATAGATCTTCGTACCTTCGGAAGTAATTTGCAAAAGTTTTATCTTTGTCGGGTGCGTACTTGAAATCTTCGATATTACTCCAAATAGCGTCTTGTGAGAGAACTGTTTCGTTCTCGGATTTTTGCTCTTTATTTTTCCTTTCGCGTAACAATAATTCTTGCAATTCCAGATGTTTCTGTTCGTACCTTTGTTGCTGTTCAAATTGGATTTTGATAAGTTCCATAATGGTTGACTTAAAATCTTCTATGTTAATGTATTTTTTTTTTGTGTAACCTGATATTCTGTAGCCTAAGCACGCAACAAAAAAAAACAAACTTTCCTTTGTTGTCAGTGAAAATTTTTTCTTTTTTTTTTTTTAGAATTAGTTTCGTATTACCTTTTTAGGGTTTCCTCGTCGCCACTTGTTATGCGCGACGGATAGCAAAAAAAAAACGTATGTCCTCCGCGTAGAGAGTTGGTTTCTTCGTCGCCATACTGTGGCGAACGAAATTTTTTTTTCTTCCACATTCGAATCTTCGTCGCCACTTGTTATGGTCTGATTCCTTGTACCACGCTGATAGTTCAAGGTAGAACCAATAAAGAAGATATCGAACACGGATATGGAATAACACAGATATATTACAAACAGGAATATATACAGAGAAGTAGAAGTGTTAGTACGAACAATCAGGTTTAGTAGAGAGAACAATGTAGTCTCGACCAGTATCACTATTCCAATGTCTAGCAGTAATTGTTTGAACGCGATTCTGTTTCGGACTGCCTCTGACTCGACTCTTAACTCGACTTGAACTACTGACTCCTTGCCTACTCCTGAGGCGCAGTATTTAGTAAGTATAGAATAGTCCATTATTATTATTATGGGCAAGATCCAATAACATGTTGACAATTTGTCATCCCCAAAATAAAATTCAAATATTACTTGTAGTTTAGTTTTTGTGTTATTTCCCTCTTTCTTGATTTGTTATCACAAATATCCAACACCTTGAACCAGAATCACTTGAAGTGGATGTTCGAGATGTTCACGTCTGTGACTTCAACCAAGCGTTCTTTCATTGCCTCTTGCAAAATTACTGAAAGTAGAACAGTAACAAATGAGATAGATAGATAGATAGATAGATAGATAGATAGATAGATAGATAGATACATGCGAACATGCTGATAGATAGATAGATAGATAGATTTTTTTTAATCATTTTACCCCAAGAAAGGCGTGAATGCCACTGGTACGCATAAGGTTGCAGGGAGTGAAGATGAGAGAAAAAGACTGGGTATATGGGGGGGGGGTCGAGGAAAGGATAAAAGCTGGATGTGGTTCAAGAGGATAGAAGATCACGATTGACGTTGCATTTAAATTTTTGAAGATTGTCATTATCAAGGAAACGGGAGGTAGATCCACAGGCAAAAAGTGCGAGAAAAGATACTGTAGGAGTAGAAGTGGTGGTTACATTTAACTAATTCAACAATGATAGGGTGGGATCTAGATGCCAGTCTAGTAGGACACTTAAAGTAGTCCGGGCACCAGGGGAAAAAAGCTTTCCAGAGCACTTTACATGAAAGTATTTGTAGAAAAAGACAGAAGGAAGCCACGTAACGTCGGTGAGATAGGAAATGAAGTCGAGATGCCAAGTCGAGATCTATAACATTGCAGATCCTTCTCTGGATTTAATCAAGAACCTCAAGATGAATAGCAGGATCACCAGACCAGATATGGCAACAGTATTCAATGCACCGTCGAATGGTATATTTGTAAAGATAGACTCTGACGAGAAAAAACTCTTGGCACGACACAGTGACCTATATTTCCTTGCAGTAAATGTAGCTATTGGTACAATGCAGTCGTTCAACTTCAAATCAGAGAAGTCGCAGTGTGTTGCTCTTCACGAGTCTAGCATCAGCCATGCTAATGTTGGGCAGGAAATATTTTCTATGGCGGTTAACTAAGAGCAGTTTCGTTTTGAAGGCATTGGAATTTACGAGCCATTTCCTACCACCGTTAACCACTGATAGGAGGTCCTTTTCAAGTGCAGCGGCCAGGCTAACTTTATCAGCTCTGATGGATTTGCTATTGAGACAGGAGTAAATGGTAGCGTCATCAGCATAAATGCCTACTTGGGAACTGATGACATCAGAAAGATTATTTATGGAGATCAGAAGTTCAGTGTAGGGCCCAGAATAAAGCCTTGGGGGACACCCGCGTTCGTTTGAAAGGATCTGGAAGCGAGTCCGTTCAAAACGACCTTCCTTTCACCTATTTCATATAAACGATTGGACGAAATGAAACAATCGTCCACTTATGTAGAAGATCAGCATACCAAACCTCGTCAAACACTTTTGAGATATCTAGATTCTTAACCACTTCAGCATTGATTAAAGTCTCGAATATGTTGCCGAAATATGGTAGGAGACTAAATGATATCTGAGATCAGTGACGTGGTAATGCGCATATCACTCAGTAGAACCTCTGTCCTATTGGGAAAATCAGGTGTGAGTACTCAAAATAAGTCGGTCGTTGATTTTGAAGAGAATGTCCGAGCAAAGCATTCAACCTTATCTGCTGTAGATGTCAGGACTTCGAATTGATTGAATAGAGGAGGGATTGAGGATTTGCTGTTTTTCAGCACACTCTTACAGAACCGCCAATAATCTCTAGAACCGAACTTACGAGATGCTATACGTTGTTTTATTCTATCATTAAATATTAACTTCGCTTCTTTGAAGACACGCTTGCACTCGTTACGAACAGAGACAAAGAGGCGTCTGTTGGAATCAGTTGGAAGTTCTGATTCTCACCAACGACGTTTCTGCAATTTCCTGTCAATTATTCTAATGAAATTCCCTCCTTAGTGCCTCAGTTGCATGAATTTAAGCGTGTTACTATATTGGCAATTAGGTCTCACCCTTCTACCGTTGAACTGCAGTTGGCAAGGAAGCAAGAAATAGGAAGGGAGTTCTACAGGCAAGAAGTGCGAAAAAAGAAACTATTGGAATAGGCCAGATGATTGCATGCTAGACGTAACCGCCTGTTCCATGAGTTGCTTTTCTCGCACTTCTCGCATGTGGAACTCCCTTCCGATTTAATGCTTTCTTACAACCTACATTCAAAAGTTTAAATGCAGTGCCAATCTCAATTTTCTGTCTTTCTGGATCCTTTGTCTACATTGTTTCTTTTCATCGCTTTTCTCTAATTCTTTCACTCCCTGTAACCCACAGCGTCCTAGCGACATTATCGTCTTGCTTGTGAGAATTTGCTTGAATAAAGTCTAATCATTTGGTCTTAATTTAAGAATTTTTAATGAAAACCAAACCCCTATTTGGATCATTCGTTGTCTCTCTTGTACTATAGAAAGGACATATATTTTGTTTAATCAGTATCACCCCAAGCAAGGCAGTAAAGCCACTAAGACGCAAGGGATTACAGGGTGTGGTGGATCTAAGAACAGAAAAATAAATAATGAGGCGAAAGAGAAAAGAGCAATCGGGACAGTAGATAGCGATTGACATTGGATTTAAATTTTTGCAGATTAAAGTTTGTTGAAAAGTATGAATCCGGGAGAGAGATTCCACGTGCGAGATAAGAAACTGTAACATAGAAATTACGGCTACACTTAGCTAGCTCAAGTATAAATAGATGAGATCTCGCCGCCAGTCTCGTACTGCGCTTAAATTCATACAGTCTAAGTACCATAGCGAAGAGTTCATCCGAACAATTACAGTTGCCTCTCTGCCTTTTGTCGGTTGAGCATTGTGGAAGAAAGGGTATTTGACTGCTGCTGCTATAATGCTAAGCTCTTCGTAATGAATAGAGCACGCAGCTGGTAATGCTTATATCACGTATAGAATGCGTTAAAAATAAAGCGTTAAAAATCCCCTTTCTCCGTAACGTGCCTGATAGTGTAAGGATAAGAAAGGCTAAAGTGTGTAAAAGTTAGTAAGATGCAGTAGGATGTTTTGATGTCGAGAATAATTGCCACATATAATTAAATATTATCTGTTATTCATTATATGTGACAGAAATGTAACAATAAGAAGTAGCCAAACACAACTTGCTATTAATCTGCGTCTCTTTGCTTTTTGCCATTTCTATCTTGATCTCTGAAGAAGTTTTAATAAGAGGAAACATTAGATTAAGATCTGTTTCCTACTTGTTCTACTTGCTTATCCGGTCATATATATATATATATATATATATATATATATATATATATATATATATATATATTCTCAGATGGAGTGTATCCGCAGAAGAGACAAAGTGAATAAAAAAGCCAAGAGGAAAACTATAATTATCTGACGCCTTGCCTTGAGGACATTCAGAGCAAGAAAACGCGTCAGCTCAGTATAATTTTTACATCTTTTCTCTTTATATATTTATATATATATATATATATATATATATGATAAAATACATACATATGCGAACGTACTTGTATATTTCTTTTCAGCTGTTATACAAAGAGTACGCTATGATATATAACAGTGCTATTAATTGTGTATATATGAATATATATATAATACCCAACGCAGGTGGTATTCCGCACCAGAAGATTGTAAGATTGCATGAAACTCCGAGTCGTGCGATCGACGTTGGATATTATGCATATTTACTAATATATATATATATATATATATATATATATATATATATATATATATATATATATATATATATTCTGTGTATTAATAATGGGTACCTTAATTACATTATTAAAAAGCAACAAATTCAATTAAACAACAATTTTATTGATAAAAAACACTGCCATAAACATTATATTGACAATAACGCTATTAACACATTAAAATCAAATGCATTACAAAAGAGCAATAAAAGCCATCATACGTACCAGTCGATAAAAATACATGGAGTTTTTACTAATACAAATTCACACCTAGCAACTTAGAGATTCAAAATAATATATCCCAAACTTCCAAACCGTATAAAAGACCAATATTGTGTATGACTATATTTGCGCACTGGGACAAGGTTTCTTTGTAAAACAAAACCTAGGACTTACATAGGATATACCACAACCACACTTTAACGGAGATTAACCTGCCATCTATCAGATCAAAGTGCCATCAGACAACACATTAATAAACAGCATAGGATCATAGTAATGTTAAACAGTTAACTCACGCACAACACTTAAATACTAGCAAAATCAAATAGCTCTACTCATACAACAAAGACAACTATCAATAAAAAAAACAATTATTACTTAATAGCTGCATCCTTAAACGTATATAAAAATATAAAAACAAAAAACATGTCACACATCGCTTACACCACAACACCACAATATCTCTACATTCCTCTGAAAATGATTTAAGAAAATCGAAATCTTCGAACATATTTCATGTAAGGTTCTTTCGAAATAAATTTCCGATAATTTCTGACGAAATTTGCTCCTTGGCTTAAAAGGATTATTGGTAAGTTGTAAAAGTTGTATAGTAAAATTAATTGACGCATAATGTTTGTAGTTTTTAATATATATATATATATATATATATATATATATATATATATATATATATATATATATATATATATATAACTGATGTGTTGTCTTTTTTTAGCAAGGAAGACAAGTCCAACTCAGACTAAAATTATAAATGTCATAATTATTTAGGAATCGAATATTAATTATGGAAACAATTAAGATTATCATTTCATTTGTACATTTTCATCTCAATATAAAAATTCTGTCAAACATATTAAACGATTATCATTTTCATCTGTGACATACAAAATTCTGCCATGTGCTTCAACTTCATTATACAATAAGTATGTTTTTACTGACTCTATTGCCATAGAAATTTTACCTTTGCCACACTTTTCGCGCGTTTGACGCATTGTAAATAATGTACGCTTGGGTAAAATATAAATATTCTATTCATTATTCATCAAGGAAGTCCTTTAAACATTAACGAATTGATATGTGTTTGTGTATGTAGGTATGCGACTGTGTGAGTGTGTGTATGTGTGTGTGTGTAATCAAATTAAATTAAGTACACAAAATAAAAAGTAACAAACTTCTCTCTCTTCCCGTATATATATATATATATATATATATATATATATATATATATATATATGCATAATAAATTAAGTTTTTCATCTATAAATATATAATACAAGGGTTATGATTACAGATTGTTTGACTTAAAAACCTCCTCTTCCAGAATTTAATAATTTAATTGTGGAATATTGTGTTTTATATATATATATATATATATATATATATATATATATATATATATATATAAGCACTAAATTCCTGATACCCACTGAATAGTTGGCGAACAGGTCTATCCACTAAACTCTGGAGACGGGATACTGAAGGTAGCATCAATCAGCTAAGTGACAGATTTTACTCACATTTATCATATATATATATATATATATATATATATATATATGCTTACGCGCGCTTTTGTTAAATACTCAATTATAAACACCTCTTCAGAAAATAAGGCAGTGGGTTTTTGATATGTTTCTGTCCGCAGACACGCCAAACCATTCCAAATATTGAATGTCGGCTTGGAATCACTTGAGATTGCATGCACATTACGAGTTTTGCCAATTATTTAAGACAAGAAACTTTAATTGATCTCGCGGGCTTCCTTGTGTTTGCTCTCACTGACCCATTGCTAAGCTCTGAGATATGTTCAGGGATTACCTTTGTAACCTTTAATATCTTTTCGTTCTTTCTGATTACAGAACGACTTGGCTGAAAGAATGAAGATACTTCCACTTGAATAGTTGAATCTTGAGAATTAATCAGTCGGAAATTACTGCCTTAGAATTTGGTAACATGGTCTTCACTATAAGAGACTTTCACTTCCCGAAAAAGAAACAGACAGTGCCTGCGGACATAGTTTTATATAAAGAGCAAATGAAAATCTGGAAAATTCAGGTATATACTCTGATTGAAAACTCACAAAAACTCTGACTATAATAGCTGGTTGTTTGATAATGTCTATAAAATCTGATAAGCAACTCTGATTTAATCCCGAAAACAAATCAATCAAACATATTTGAGCTCGCGTGCAAAAAAATTGTTTATATCTCTTCACTGATGCAATGTTTAATTTAATCATAGTTTTTGTTCTAATCAACGACCCGTTGCTTAATGGTAAGACTTAACAGTAAGACTAATGTTTTAATGAAAACTTTTAATAAGCTTAAAATTCTGACACCCCAAACTTCCGTTTTTTTCAAAGTTAGTACCAACATTGGCTTTCGGTCTGTGAAAGGGTAGTCAATTTAGTTTAATTTAAGTTGTTTATGTACATTCTGCATAAATGACTCAAGAAGGAAAAGATTTCTGCAAGAACAAATTTAGGGTGTTTTCAAATCTGAAAAAGAAAGGCAGTTGAGACAAAAAAAAAAAACTACCAGCGGGTCTTGATCCAGCATATAGGTTGATGGTGAATTGAGATCAGACATTCATTATATTAAAGAAAACCCTGACGAGTAATCACATATAAATCAGAAATTGTACAGTATAAATATAGGTAAACAATACAATGAAACAGATATGATTTTGCGTGGAACTTGCTGGCTTAAATTTGTTCGGCGGGCAAAATGGTAGTGAGTCTCATCCTAGTAACCGTTAGACAATGATCAATCCCAGAGATAAAATTCAAGTTTGGAATGTTGTTCTGCGATGAAAGATTTCACTGCAGACTTCTTCCCATTTTCACTAGAGACTTCCTTCCACTCCATGAGGTTCCTTGACTTGAAGAAACGACTATTTTTTCAGCATTTTTAGCGATAAATCATATGATTTCACTTGTGGTATGGAGTCTCAATCTCAACAGACGTCCAAGTCTGTTGAGATTGAGACTCCATACCACAAGTGAAATCATATGATTTATCGCTAAAAATGCTGAAAAAATAGTCGTTTCTTTGTACTGCTCCATAAAGAAACTAACTTCCATAACTTTTACCGATCACGATGAATGGGTGTTCTCTTAGGGTGGCCCCGTGCCGCCAGTACCCATTGGGATTTAAATACAACCCAGACCTCAAGTGGAACGCATAGATACGATCAATCGCTTAAGAAATAGGGTCTGTCTCTTGTACCGCTCCTGTAAGTACTTGACTCCTCTTGTTATCCTCTATTTTTACAAGAGCCAGTTCAGGCTGGAAATGGTGTACTGTTACCATATATGGACAGGGACTACCTAGTCACCACTTTCCACTTTAAAAGCACACAAAACCGTCTCCGCGTCCTTGTGTGTCACAAATTATTTTCCACCCTACAACACCTTTCCCACAAACGAAAAGTCGCAAGCCTCTCCATTTGCTTTATCGCTATTTCAATGGAAATTGTTCAGACGAATTACATTTATTATCATCAGTTCTAACTTTCACGGCTAAGACCCACCATACAACGCACATTGTAGTGAACCGCCCCCATTACCTTCGTATTCCATTGGTAAAATGTAATTTCCACACGAGCAGCTTCTTCCCACGAGCCGCTTCTTTGTGAAACCAACTCCCATGAGGATGCTTCCTCGATCACTACAATCTTAATTAGTTCATGACTAGGGTCAACCGTTAACTTCCCCATATATCCCCATAAACTGTGCATCTTATTCTGTAACCCTCTACCTCGAGTGGGTCTTGAGCAATGTACAGGATTGTCATCACTGTAAAATAAAAAATCATCCTGCTATTTACAAGAGTCAAATCAGGATAAAAATCGAGTGTCGTTTTGTATCAGATGCTGTCCTTACCCTCACTTTCTAAAAAGAGTTCAAAGGCATTTACGCGGCCTTGTAGGTGATGAATTATTTAAAACACTACAGCCTCTTTCCTCGCTAATCTATCGCTACTACCATGGCAAACATGCCACGGACACTGGAATGAACTATCCACATTTCCGTCTTAACATATTGCTAAAAAGGCAAGTTCTATTCGGACGGCACTTTGCTGAGAACTGTTACTTTTCTCCGATCATTATAATCTTCATGTCAAAGGTCAACCGTTATCTATCCTATATATCCTCTTACTTCCTCCTCTTACGATCATACAAAAACCTCATGCAGTAACTCACTACACTGAGTGGCTCTTGCGCTGGGCGTTAAATTAGGGGAACGTTTAATGAAAAATGTTTAGAGTACAGTGTTTAAATTTGCGAAAACGAATTTATTCTCCTAAAACAAAAAACAAATGCGATCACATCATAACTGATAACGATTTTTTTTACACATCCCAATCACCTTAATGTGCGTCAGATTTCTCTTTAATATTAATTCCGACATGAATACTAAGGAATGAGCCTGCTATAATACTAATACACACACATGCACTATATATATATATATATATATATATATATATATATATATATATATATATATATATATATATATATATATATAGTGCATGTGTGTATTAGTATTACAAAGCAGATTTCGAAGCTAATCCGACTACAAGAATTATCAATCCAACCCGACCTGAAATCGGCAGAATTAGAAAGAAATTCCTAGAAAGGTTCAACCAACAAATAAAGGATTACCTAGGATCAAAACTTTATATCAATACCAAATAAGTTACTAACTGGTTTGCTAATATCAAGGAGAAACCAAATTGTACAATAGTACAGTTTGATATTGAGAATTACTACTAATCGATATCAAAGGAACTTTTCACGAATGCTATGAATTTTGCTACCCAATACACTGATATAACAGATGTAGAGAAAAACATAATTATGAATGTGAAAAAAAATCGGTAATCATTTATAATAGCGGGCAATGGATTAAAAACTCTAATGACCACTTCGACAAAACAATGGGATCATTGGACTCCGCAGAGTCTTCTGACCTTATTGGTCTTTTATATTATATAATCTTACTGCATATCGTGAAATTAGTATAAATGACATTGGATTGTACAGAGATGATGGCCTTGTGGTTGTAAGGAATTCTATGAATTTTAAAATTGATAAAATTAGAAAACTATTACACAGAGAATTTAAATGCTTAAACTTGAAAATTACTGTAAATACTAAATTGAAAAAATTTAACTTCCTTGATATAACACTAGATTTAACGATTAATATATACCTACCTTGTAAAAAAGTTGAATACTAATCATTTGTATATACACGCTAAGTCTAATCATCCTCCATCTATAATTAAACATATAACTTCATCTATCGAAAAAAATAAGTACAAATTCAGCAAATTAGAAAATATTGTGTGAACATAGTAATTTCTATAATAAAGCTCTATAGAATAGTGGCTATAAATGCCCGAAACTCAATTATATAAAAAATGAAAATGGACACCATAGAAAAAATAGTAAATAATCATCTTGTATACACCCCTATACAACCAAATGTTAAGAAATAAGTTAGGACAAAAATTCCTTGCATTAATTGACAAACATTTTCCTAAAGATAGTAACATCACTACTATTTTTAATAAAAAATACCCTAAATTAAGTTACAGTTTACCGAAATCTTAGAAATGATTATTAAGAAACATAATGCTAATATCTTGATTAAACACTCATACCAAAATCAATATATATATATATATATATATATATATATATATATATATATATATATATATATAGATGCTAAAATAAAAAGAAATGAAGATAAAGAAAAATTATGTAAGTGTAAAAACCCTCATAACTGTTCTGTCGTAGAGAATCAGTAGTTTATTAATGCATTATCTCATCTATTGAAGCTCCAGACATGGTTAAAATCTACATTGAATTCACAAAGAATGAATTCAAAAGAAGGTGGAGCTAAAATCAAACGTCCTTTAATAATAATAAATATCAAAATCAGTCGTCTTAATCTAAATATTTCTGGCACTTAAAAGAAACCAATAAAATACCAACAGTAAAATTGAAATTAATAAGAAAACCCAGAGTTGGTAGGTCATTAAATGAGCCATGTCCTTTGTGCATACATGAAAAATTATACATCATTAAGTTTCGGAAAAATAAAAAAAATTATTAAATCAAATAAATGAAATAGCTATTTTTTGTTGGCAGTGTAAAATATTTTCCTTAAATAATAATTAATTTTGCCAAAAATAAAAACGAAGGGAGATGAAACATGAATTTTAATACTTGATCATTGATTATTATTTTAAAATACGAAATTAAATTCTAATATATTTATTTGTAAAAATACCGTATAGTCTATTAATTATTAGAAGGAGGAATGGTACCTTAAATCTGTAGCAATAACATGTAATTATTAAAAATATGACTTACTCATATTTAGATGACTCTTTTAGAAAATCTTTATGTATAAAAATATGAATTAAGCGGAAAAATAAAAATTTTGTCATTGAAAACGCAGACGACACGCTGAATAACGGACGTCTGTGTTTGTGAGCAGGTACCCCCACCACACCTAAACTTAACCTGATTTTGTTAGTAACATATATTTGATACATAAATTTTCTAGGGAAATTAAAACCCAACCACCCCTAATCAAAATAGATTTAATTTTTCTTAACCTTAACAACTCAAAATATTAAATTTCTCTGCGCTTATAAATAAAGTAAATTTCTTAAAAAGTTATTCCTAGCATCACTTGACAACGGAACGAAAGTCTGGATTTTAAGTTTAGTTTTTATATTTAAATTTTAGTTTCAGTTTTAGAACATAGTAATTTCTGTGCCGCAATAGAATCATATTTTTTAAAAAAGAAAATAAATAAAAAGTTTGAATCGACCACTGTTTTTTTTTTTTTTTTAATAAAATAAATGCATAAGAGCACCGGATTATAAATCTAACTGTTCTTTCTTATTAGTTTATATATATATATATATATATATATATATATATATATATATATATATATATATATGTATGTATGTATGTATGTATGTATGTATATATATATATATATATATATATATATATATATATATTTGTAGGATGTGTAAATTATCGCCATTCTATATTTTCAATTTCGCACATGCGCGCTGTTTGTTTTTGGTTTTGTCGACTGCACAGTATAATAGAGTCAGCTGGGCACCGTCTGTGAGAAAAGGAGCACAATAATGCAATTCACTCCGCCAGAAATGTGAAAACGACATATTGTCCTGCCTGGCATTCGCGCCGGAAGCTTCAGTACGAATATTTCAGAGTTTTTGAGAGTAAATATGAGGACAGTGCACAGGATGCGGAAAGAGTTGGATGAGTCTAATGGTGATTACGAATGTGTTTGGTGTGATCACTAGTGATAGCGACGATATGCCTCTATTTATATTTCCACAGTGCCTTAAAGGAGGTAGCACTGTCCTGGGTCAAGAGGGTGGCTGCTGAAAGGCCCTATGTCTGACAACAGGAGAACCCATTTATGGCTGACAGACAATTTCTGTGACCACATCACCCCTTACATCTGACCACCTAACTCTCTAGTCTGCAAACCCCCTAGATTATTATGTGAGGTGCAATTGAGCGAGAGACCAAGAAAACTCCTTGTAACGCGAAAGATGAACTGAAGGCAAAGATTATGGCAGCATTCACCAACTTAAACAAGGAGACCGTCCAGAAGAGTTGTAGGAGGTTCTGAAGCCAACTGGATGCCGTGATTGAAACCAATGGTGATTTTATTGAATAAATTTATTCTTTAGTATTTCAAGATATTTTTGTGTAATTTTGGTGAACATATCTGTTAAGATAAGACAATTTATCCAGCGCACGCCATACATACATACATATATATATATATTAGGTTGGTGCAAAAATAATGTCGGTTTTTGACGTTAAAAATACGTCAAAAACCGACATTATTTTTGCACCAACCTAATATATATATATATATATATATATATATATATATATATATATATATATGGTTTTGAAAATGACGAAATGCATTCTTTTAGAGGAACCTTTTTCATACAACACTTCTTCAGAAAGACTCTTTCAAACAAAAATAATCAAATCGACGAAACTTAAAAACACGAGTGGGGGCGGGGGATAAATAAGTTTTGATTATTGTCGTTCCAACGAATCTATCCGAAGAAGTGTTGGACTTAAAAGGTTTCTTTTAAAAGAATGCATTCCTTCATTTTCAAAACCATATATAAATTCACCGGTATAAATCTTTTGTTATATATATATATATATATATATATATATATATATATATATATATATATATGTGTGTGTGTGTGTGTGTGTGTGTATGTGTGTTTGTGTGTGTGTACACTATAGCCCAAAAGTGGTGCTCAATTTGGTTTGGCGCACAATTGGATGTGATGCATGTTCCTGGTATGCGCTTGCCCAACTGGGGTTCATGATAAAGATATTTGGGTTAACATATTTGTCACTTTGTTAGCGCACAACAACAACAACAACAATAATGATTTTAGGTTGATAACAATATTTCTTTGCTGATGACACGTATATTCAGACTGATTTCCTATAAAGGATTCTTCTTCTTCTTCTTCTTCTTCTTCTTCTTCTTCTTCTTCTTCCATGTACCGTGTCAAAACAGGGTGTGGCTAATCTTGGCCCTCCACAAATTCCTGTCTTTGAGGCTCTTATTAAGGTTTGACTTTTTGATATCTTTCCTAATCGCCAACCAGTTACAAGCTAAGTACGTCATTTGTGGCTTTCCTCCGCCCCCTCTTGCCTTCAATATGACATGTGAGTGTCATATTCTCCAAGCCTTATTATGTGCCTTAGCAATTTCAATTTTTTTCCTACTGATTTTAAGTATAAATGTTCATTTCGTTTCCATTTTCCTAAAAAACATCATCTTTGTTCACATATTCAGTCCATGTTATTCTCGATATCCTTCTAGAGAACTAAGTTTCAGTTGCCTGAAGTTTTTTCCATCGTCTGTGAGGAGATTGTCCAGAATTTACAACCATATATGAGGGCCGATAATACATGACAATTCAGCATTTTTTAATTTGCTTATAACGAAATTAATTCTTAATACTCTGCTTAGCTTTTGGGAGGCAGATGTTGTTATTCCAATACGACTTCGGATTTCGGTATCATATTTTTTCCGTCTTCTGTTAAAACCTAAGATATTTAAATTTTCGTACTTGCATCATTCTGACGTCTGCAATTCGCATTTCGGGATGTTCATTTTGTTAACAACTATACATTCTGTTTTCTTACTATAGTGGGTCAGCCAATTTGTATTGCTTATAAATAGAAATAAAAACTGACCCATTTTACAATATCAAATGTAACAAAGACAACAAGTAGAAGAAATTATGAATTTGTTCAACAATAAATATTTTTAATAAACACAACAAATACATAATATATAGTGCAAAAGTTGATAAACACAATAGGGTGCTTTGGTGTGTGTTACTGAAAGAATTTGTGTTACTGTACTGTACGTGTGAAAATGAGAAGGTGTAGTTAGCTATATTTGTTTTTATAGGAAAATTAAACAGTTGTTTTTTTTTTGTATTAAATAGAAAAAGTATTGTCTTGACTCGCTGATTGTTATAGAGTTATCGCTCATTAACCAGGGATTCTTCCTGTGGAATAGAATATTTTGTGGGAGTGAGTGTTAAGCCTGGAAATGGTTGACAAGGTTTGTTGTTGTATTGAAGATAAAGTTCGTCTCCTTTGCTGTGTTGATTTCCAATGAAGTCAAGTGAATTAGTTCAATATTTTAAGTGCCCACTGACCAAGTCGCGTCGAAGTTTCGTTTTTATTAGTTCTCTTGGTCACGTGGTGAGGCTCGTGAACATGTTTACATTTTATGGCGTCAACTAGAGGTCAAAATTTGGGTCGGTACCTTCGGACGTAGTTGACGACACGTAATTAATATTTTACAACCAATCAAAATGCATCACTTGTTATATTTGATTGGGAGCCTTTGTGTGTTTAACTTGCACAAAATTTAAGATTTAAAAAAAAATGTAGGAATCTGGTTCTACATTACAATCGATGTTTAGTCCTTTCTTCTCACTTTCTCTAACTGTCTTCTCTAGGATTTCCTGTCATAGGTTTCCTTTCTGTGTTTGCTATCAACACTGTGTTATCTGCATATCTTATATTGCTACGATAGTAAGCACCAATAATGAATTCTGGTAGAACTTCTAATTCTCTCGGAATCGTCTCACAAGTTGAATAAGTCCGATGAGAAGATGTAACCTTGTCATACGACTCATTCTACTTTTGTGAATTTAATGAATTCTTTGTTTATCCCTATGAAGTTCTTAAAATCCTTGTTTCATTTTTCTCTGTATTCAACAACCGCTTCCGTTAACCTGTAACGATTATTGGAATTAAATTCTTTGCATTGTTTCTGCAGTCAGTAAATTGGACTTGTTCTGAATCTTCAATTGATGCATTTGCCTTTGTTCATGTTGAAGCCATGCAAAACTGCCTGATCTCACAAAGTTGGTCCGCACATCAACGATGGCAGTCTTCAACGAGTCGTGACACCGCTAGTTATGACTTCATTCCTCACTGAGGGTTTAATAAAATAACCATCTGTTATTGTTGACTGATTAAAAAAAGAAAGAAAAAATACTTCAAAGACTTTGCTAATTGCTATGCGTTCCGAACACGTTGTTAAAGGAATTTTCACTTTCTTAATTGAATGTATCGTCTGGTTTCCTCGCAGACATACTGTCTACTCGATCAGTAGGGAAAATCTTGCTTTCAATTTCCAAACGAAAAGTCGCTTTAACACCGAAAGAGATATGTTCTTCTACGTAGAGTAAAAGCTCTTTTAGTGCAATCTTATTTAATTTGATCTCCGTCTTCTGCTTGTAGATTCAGTGCGAAATGTTTTGTTATTATGGTAATGTGCTTTTCAATTCTTGCAGAGGAGATTTCTCTAAAACAATCCGTCAATTCCAGAAACGATTTCACTTAGTAGAGATTGCGTCAAATTGAATTTGAATAAAGACCCAAATAGAACATTTACGTACGAAAATCGAGGAATTACTTTTTTGTATCCCATTGTACTCAACTCGCGTTATATCATAGTTGATCGGTTCTGTTTTTCCTGTCGCTTCTTGCTGTCTCAATAAATATTAAAATTTGATCAATCTAAACGAATTCTGAAGGTTAAATTACTCTAAATGCTGCTATTTTAAACGAAATCAAATTGTAATATGAGCGCTGACAAAAAAACGGTTACCAACACATTAAGTTTATAGGTTCCATAAATTCATGTATCGATGTCCTTAATGACACATGTCACAGTGGATAAACGCGTTGGTTGAAGTAATTTTGACCCAAAAGAGTTGGGTGTTCAATACCTAGGTGAATAAAATCTTGGAGAATTGAGTTAAAGGTCTAATAACTGAGATATCCGGAAGAGGCATGGCACGTAGAACTAAAAAATCTAAATCGTTGAATGAAATAAAGGTTTCGGTTTCAGCCGGCCTGAAGAAGGCCGAAACATCGTGAATCAAAGATGAGGACTACAGTCTGAACACTATAAATAGTGTAAAAAGCTAATAATTTAAGAAACTTGGCATTTACAGGGAAAGTGTTAATTTTGACTTCTATTTTGCGTTGCCTTAATAAATATTAAACACTGATCGATCTAAATGAATTCTCGAAGTTAAAATACTCTCTAAATGATGCTAAACTAAATCAATGGTTTTAGTGTTCATAACATAATCCATTTGACTCAAATTCAATTGGTATTCGGTGAGGTTTGTAGAGATTACGGGTAAATTTTCAAACACTATAACCCATCTTTTAATCGTAACTCGCATTACATCATAGTTAATCGGCTATGACTCTTTTCTACCGCCTACGATCGCCGCCTCAACGAATATTAAAAAATTGATCGATCTAAATGAATTCGGAAGGTTAAAATACTTTAAATGCTGCTTTTAAGTTAAGTCAATAATTTTAATGTCAAATTCAAATTGTATTCCATGAGTGTTGCAGAGATTGAGAAAGCACAGCGAAACGTTGTCATTTTCGGACGCAAAATAATCTGTTTAAGATTATCATTTGAATTCAAGTTTGACTTTTAGTTTAGAAATATGAGGTCAGATAAAAATTTAAAACCTTAAAACACTGATTTAGTTTAAAAAAATCAAGAAAAAAGGGAAACAGTTTAAAATTTTAAGACCTTATATTTAGTTTAAATTAGCTACATTTTCAGTATTTTAACTATCAAAATTCGTCCGTCATATTGATCAAATGTTTAATATTTATTGAGGGAACAAAAGACAACGTTAGGCGACGCAAAAGCTGTTAGAAATTAAAAAAAAAAGATAAATAAATAACCGTTGATAATTTTTTACTTTTTATCACATAGAAATTATCCAAGTTTGGTTGTAAAATCGTAAGAAATTCGATTTATTAGCATTTTTAGATTGATTCATACGAGTTTTAAAGTAGTTCTCTCTTCAACGCATTGTAGCCAAATTAGCAAATGTTAGGGGAACGCATTTTCGATGGCCTCGCATTAAATACTTACGATATGGCAATGTTAATATTAACTTGTTGTGGGGGAGAGTTACCATTAATTACTCATCATTTCAAGTGACATTAGTTTGGAACCATTAAATATACTCAAATATTTCGTTTGAATCATCTGCCTCCCATTTTTCTGGTTTTGTTTATTATATTAAGAGGAGTTAAGTATTTGTGTATTTCATAAACGCTATCACCATGCTAGTAAATTTATCATTTAATATCTATATGCATTTTCAAAATTTACGATCCACTCATAATATATGCCACCTGTCCCAAGCTTAATCCAATCGTCTAAGATCGCTCTAAAAGTAATGCATCCTGTTTTTAGCAAGTTTTCAAGTACAAAGCACATACAGTGAGCATGAGTTGGCTTATGGCCATATCACGATGAAACACCACTTCACCGTACTTAAGCAATGTCAAATCTTGTCATGGATGAACGCTTACTAATATAGGGTGCTGTACAGATGTGGAAATGGATACAGTTCCAGTCGGGGTTACGTACACGCAAATACCATTAAGTTATGAATCCACCTCTTCGTCCCCCCAACTATGGGTTAATTAGTAGAAATAATATCAGTAAATCATTATTATCTCCAAAATATTCTTACGGTCAAAAATAATTGTTTTTAAGTAGCCTGCAAAAAAGTTGATAAGCCGTGAAAAACAAATTAATCCTTCACTCAATCACATGTGACATTCAAACCACTGACAACTTTGCAGCTGAGATCGAGTTAGATACGCTGATTACTATCGTCCAGTTCACACTTCTCCCTGGCCTTTTGAACTGATTTTCCCTTGTGTCTTGCTTAGGATTGGGTCTCCGATTCCTTATAAAGTCAACTGTGACGTCCCCCCGGGTGTCGCTGCGCCAAATGTGACGTCTGCCTAGCCGCGTCCGTCGTGCTATCCTGTCCTGTGACGACCAACTGGCTTGGTATTGGTCGCGGCACCAAACGTGACGTTCTAACCTTTTGGTGATTCGGATGGGAATCTGGTCAGATTCGGTATCAGCCTTGTCGTTCCCAGCTCGCCTCCAACGTCTGGTTACCGAAGTAACTGTTTTGATTTCCAGTCTAACCTACCCACGTTGTGAATTGATCTTAGGCAGACGAAATCAATCAGTCGCCGGGCCGTAATGCAAGCCGAGTTCGAACAAGGGTAACACCGCACAAGTATATGTAAAAGAAAATAAAATAATAACTCGAAAAGTTCAAATGTGTTAAAAAAAAGGATAACAATATTTTATATCTGGTTGCTGAATACAGGACTGCGTCTTCTTCCCAACCCACTATATGGATAAATAAATTGTTCTTGGTTAGAAATTGAGTCGTGATTTGTGTGGAATCTTTCAAGTCAGCTATCTGCGAGGCGGGTGCAACTCCAACTGTGAACTTCACTCAAACTCGAACTGAACTGGTTTTCACTCGCTGCAACTCTGCTTATATGGACGCCGACCAAAACCGGGGTGAGCTTGTCGGGGTTTGAGGTTCCTTGATAACTCTAAACCCACAATCCACTTCTTTGTTTTCGGTCAGGAAAATTTTATTATTTTCCATTTTTGGAAGTCTTTCGTCTTCCCACCTTCTTCTGTTCTCATATTGGTTTCTCACCATGCCCTCAGAGGGCGTCAACGGTTTTCCCCTCTCTCTCACAGTGGCATCTCACACCTATCCCTTCAGGGGGGGTCTAACAGGCCTCCCCTCCTTCTTTACATAATTACCTCTGCCTAACGCTCATGCCACCATTCAGCCAATGGGCGCTCAGCAGCGTGGGTGTAGCCAGACTAGCCTCGGTTTAAAAAATCTTGCTCAAAGAAAAAAAAAATTATCTTCCCTTTTTTTTTTCTTTTCTTTCCTTTCTTCGAGGAGACCTCACGCCCTAGACTCTTATCTTAACCAAATCACCTGGAATTCGTCAATCAGATTTTCGCCAGCATCAAGTGGGTGGCCATTTGGACGTATTTGCATTCTTGGTGCCAATTACTGATCCGATAAAATAGTTTCGCTATCATAGCCAGCCCTGACGATAAACAGATGCTCCTCTCAATGATATTCTGCATATAGACAAAGGATTAACCTTTCCTTCATGGTGGTCAGTGGACACTTGTTTTTCTCGGACAGTGCGTCCTTAATTAATTTCTATTTTTATCTCTTTAGAATTCTGCGGGAGGTAACTTGTCCAACTTGAAAATTCCCTTTACAATTGCCATGGGCAGATTGGACATATCTTACTCTCCGCCCCGTAACATAAATCTGATTAAATTCTGTGTTTTACTTTCTCGACAATGGAAATAAAAATCTTACCACTTTCCCTGTCAGAAAAATAACACCGCTTAGTGTCCTTTTCGTGATGGCTTCTTATCACCTAAATTTAATTCTCGCCTTTCTTTTTCTTCTTCTTTCTTTCTAGCGACGTAAATAGTGTCACACTTCTAACGTCTCCGCCTAAACTCTGAAATTTTATTTACTATATATTCATTTTTATAATTTTTTTATTTTTATCCTCAATAGTCTTATGTATCGTCCGGTTCACACTCCTCCCCTGTATTTTGAACAGGAGTCAAGTATTATCTCTTGCTTCCTGTTTAGGATTCAGTTTCCAGTTCCTTCTAAAATCTACTTTTTATTTCTAATGTCTCCGCCTAAAGTCCTAAATGTTATTTACTATTTATTCATTTATTTTTTTATTTCTTTCCTCAGTAGGACTAGGTGGGTTTACCTATCGCCCAGTTCACACTCCTCTGCAGTCTATTGAGTTGGTGCAAAGGTTTATCCCTTGTTTCTTCAAAAGACTTTTCTTTGTCTTTCACTTCCAGTAGCCCCCTTGCGTCTTAGTGGAATTATCGCCTTGTTTGAGGTGAATTGATTTTTAAAAAATGAAAAAATAAAGGCACAAAGAACATTATATATACCGGATGTAACAGCAAAATTGTCCAATTGTTAGATTAACCGTTCATCTTAGAAATGATTAGAAATATTTTACTGGAATTCTCCGAGGTTTTTATAAGACTATTGGGCTCTACTTTGAACAATAAGTTAAAATGATGATCACTCTTGTTATGACCTCCTGATCCAGTTTTCCTCTCTACTGTTCCATCTTTTTTAATCTTATTCACCATTCTCTTGGTGCTTCTTGAAAGGACTTTGAAGATGGAAGCCATTGTATGAATGTTGGTACCATTACTGAAGGCCTGAATGATCTCACCATTGCTCAGTTGTGAAGACATAGTGGGCCTGACACAAAATGATTTTAATCTGTTCTCTTTCTAGCGGAATAACTCCAAAGGCTTTTTCAGTGATTCTTACGACAGATGGCTAAACGTCTTATACGAAAACCTGGAAAAAAGAAACTCATTTGTTTCGTGGTTTTTTAGATATTAAATATTTTGTGTGATGAACAATTTTCCCATGCTGTTACAGAGTCTGGAAAATTTTGCTGTTAAAATATGGCTACCAATATTTGTACCTAGCACAACGTCATAATACTGTTACGAAGGGATGTCGAAATATTATTGTTGTAGCATAGCCACGGACGATAATACAGTAGTAAATACTGTATGATGGTCTGCAGTTGGAGATTCGTTTCCATTTGTGCTGGGGGCAGAGAGGGCAGAGTTTTGTCTCGGGAAACAGCTACCCGACCCCGTTTTATACGGGGTCTACGGGTAATTATTGGCCGAGCCTACGGGCTTGGACACCCCACATTAAATTCGGCCTTGTGCCACATCTGACAGCGTGGGGCGGTTGATAGATATCCTGTAGTTGGAGTTTTATTGTGGGATATTTCATTTCTATAAGTTGACAACTTCTACGCGCCGCTGGCGAATCTTATATGCGTTGTTCGTGTCCTAATTATTATCGTTCATTACCAATTTTTGTGTGATTATTCTATTCAGTAACTTTTTCTAGGTTATAAAAATTATTGACTCCATAAAGAATTCATTCCCTACCAAAAAAAAAAAAATGAAATGAAATGATATTTGGTTATTTATCAGAGTTTTGGGAAGTAGGTTGCGCTGAAAACTTTTCATCGCCCCCTGTATATTAAATGCAAACAGTGTGTTTTGTATGCCATCAGATACGATAGATGCCTCGATGACATTATTGACCATTGATAATCCCTTCTGTTTTGATTTTCAATGCGCAACATATATATTAAATGCTGAAACTTTCTAAAAGAAAAAAAAAAACAAAGATTTTTTAATCATTGGATTTATATTTTCCCTACCCTACAAAAAATATTTTTTCGTGCCGAAAATTTCGAAAGCTAAGTGTACAATTAGGGGTACTGCCAGTGGGTTAGGTCTAACTAAAGCCGAAATCTTACCTATATTTCCTGATTTTAATGTAGTTGGCGCTTAAATACAGCCGTAATTATTATTTCATTTTTCTTCTTCCGACAGAATTTGTTGTTCTGATAACAGAAATAAAATCATATACACGAAAAAACTGTCTATATTTTGATTATTTACACTATTTTCATTGTTCGGACCGTTTATTGACATATTTATGACGTTTCGGCTGTTGTACGCTCCGGTCGTCTTCAGATGTTTGGAACCTCGAATTGAACCCTTTATTTCGTCCACCGGGATAGATACTTCTTCTGAATATCCCTTGAGGGAACATGGCTCAGTTGATAAAGGCGTAGGCTGAAGTAATCCAGTGAATTGACCCAAAGTGTTATGAGTTCAATACCTGGCCACAGCAGAGGTGAACAAAAAAACTGGAAGATTGAGTTAAAGGGAAATAACTGATACTGAGATATCAGGAAGAGACATGGCACGTGGAACTAGAACAATCTACCCCGGTATACGAAACAAAGGTTCAGTTCGAAATTCCAATCACCTGAAGAAGGCTGGAGCGTACAACAGCCGAAACGTAGTGTATATGGAAACAAAGATGAGAACAACAGTCCGAATAATGTAAATAGTTTAAATAAGAAAAAAAAATCGATGAATTTGTTTAGTAAATCCTGCCCATGATGTCGTCTTTGTTACGGAAATAAATGCTATACAAAATATAACACAAAGACTGAACATTTCTAAAGTTTCAAATTAGCTAGAAGATATTTAAGTGCGTATTGACCAAGACAGACGCAGAAATAAAACTATAGGAAAACAAGGCAGTAAAGAAAAGGCTAGAAAAAGGTATTGGCAGTGCCGGATTTACCTATAGGCTAAGCAGTCTAAAGCCTAGAGACGCTAAATCTAGGGGGCCTTTAGCTAAAGTGTATAATATTTTTGATACTGTCATGAGACTTACTCACACATGCTGTCATAACATTTCGTAGACTCTAAATAACCCTTCAAATGGGTGCAGAACAACTCAACACCGTCAACTGAGCGCCGGAACAACTCAAGACTGAGGCAACTCAGCACCAGCAAAACGTAACATTTTTATAACCAAATAAAAGTAATTTATTAAGGATTAAAACCTTAATTCGAGAATAATTTTCTTCAGATAAGGCATTTGAAAAGGTATTATGTCTCATATGAACCAGTTTTATTGCTTTTAATTATTTTTCATAAAGTAAATCGCAAAGAAATTTATTTTTTAATAAACTAAATTAACATATAAAAATATTTCAATAAAACAGATTTTTATTTATTTATTTTTTAATAAAGTAAATTAAAAAATGCAAAACAAAATGTAGTTTTTTGCATTTAATTATTTTCAATGAAGTAAATCGTAATGTAATTTATTCTTAATAAAGTAATTTTACATAATGCTTTATTTGAAGAAAAACATATTCACTAATTAAGGTTTTAATCCTTAATTAATTGCTTTTATTCGGTTAAAAAAAAAGTTATGTTTTTTCTGGTTCTGCGTTTGTCTCAGTCCTGAGTTGTCCCGGCGCTCAATCGGTGGTGCTGAGTCGGCGGTGTTGAGTTGTTCCTTTCCGATTTTCAACCCCCGGTCGTCATCCTCGGCTTTACTCAAACTGTTTAATTTGACACTCTTCCATTTTCGTCTACTCGTGAGAATGGAGAATTTGTAGGATCAGCACAAGTGAAATAACCTAGGGTCTGTCTTCATCTAAATCGGGCACTAGGTACTGGCTATCAACTGCAAGAAGATAGAAAGCATGGTTGCCAAAAAGAGAAAAAGATTAAGAGGAAACTCGAGCCAGCAAAAATATAGCTCCACAGAAGGATACTGAGAATTCCACGAGGAAATCTTAAAGAAAATGGTAACCAAAAGAACACATACTCAGAATCAGAAATAGACAAAGGAAATTCCTTGGACGCAAGGAAGAAAGGATTGGATAATTTAAACCCCACAAGGCGCGTATCGAGTGCAAAGGAGATAAGGTAAGTCAGTGGGATACCTGCCTGACGAGTTTCTACGAATAAGTGAGGAAATGGGATGAGAAACTTGACTAAGGGAGAAATGCTGCTAAGAGCCATACGAGATAGAAAGTTGTGAAGAGCCATGATTATCAGGATTATAGCATTTAGAAGAAGACGATTAAAATGTTATAGAGGTGAGATTCATCTGTGGTTTAGACCTTTTTTTTTTTTATTTTAGAAATAATCGCACACGCCAACACTTTTTGGAAGAGAAACTAACAACGACCTATTTTCTTCAGCTTCAAAGTTTCAATCAAAACAAGAGAGCGTAGGCGGTTTCAAAGAATTCCGGTCATCACTTTACCTTCTCCATGAAGAAAAAAGAAAAGCAGCCGTACTCAAGTAGAGAAAGTAACGCCAAAGAAAATAAAACAGGTAAGAATGTTGTTTTTCCATATTTGAAACTAAGCGACTTATATAATGAGAATGGAAGGAAGCTGATAGCTCGGCAAACTAACAGAGCTGCTACAGTTGGTGATGATACCTTTGATACTAGTACCAATACTAAGAACTATAGCGCAAAACACGTATACCAGTCGGTACTAATGATCTAAGTGTCTACGTGCAGAACACCATGCAGCAATCATACAATCAACACACGTACATGTCGGAGTTGACTGCTTTCTTGTCGTTTCTATATCGACATCTACGTCAAAGACCTTGCCATTACTATTCCCTTCTTCTTCTTCTTCTTCTTCTTCTTCTTCTTCTTCTTCTTCTTCTTATGATAATCTTCTTCTTCTTTTCAATATTTCTCTCATCGTCTTTCTATCTAATTCTTTCTATTTCTTTTTTATATTCTATTACTTTATGAGTTATTTCTTTTCTTCTTTTTCTTCTTGTCGCTTAAATCTTTCTTTCTTCCTTTTTCTTTCTACTCCATAATCTTTTATTACTTTTAAAGCGACTTTTTTTTACTTTCTTCTTTTCTTTTACAAATTTTTCTTCTTTTTCAATTTTTCTGCTTTTTAGTTTCTCATAAATTTCTCTCTTTTCTTCTTTTTAATTTTTTTTTTTTTTTTTTACTTTTTCTTCTTAATCTAGTTTTATTTTTCTTCTTTCTTTGTTTTGCAGCGTTTTATTAGGTTGGTGCAAAAATAACGACGTAATAATGTCGTTTTTTGACGTTAAAAATACGTCAAAAAACGACATTATTACGTCATTATTTTTGCACCAACCTAATAACTGTAATTTTGATGATTTACTTCCTCTTCTTCCTTTGTTTTTGTCTTCCTTACGCTCTGTCATTTTTTATTTTACGATCGACGTTCTTCTACGTTGTCGTCATTGTCTTCTTCTTCTTCATCTTATTCGTTTTTGTCTTCGTCTTCTTCATCTTCATCTTCATCATCATCTACTTCGTTTTCTTCTTCTTCTTCATCTTCTTTTCTTCATCTTCTTCGTTTTCTTCTTCTTCTTCTCCTTCTTCTTCTTCTTCTTCTTCTTCTTCATCATCTTCTCCTTCATCATCATCTTCTTCTTCATCTTCTTCTCCTTCATCATCTTCTTCGTTTTCTTCTTCTTCTTCTTCTTCTTCTTCTTCTTCTATGACTGCTACGGCTACTATATCATCATTATCTTATTATTCCTTCACGTCTAAATGAGTTGCTTTAACAGACTCATTAACGCACCTGATGACACGTCTTCCAAGATAAATCGATCTTCCTAAAGACAATTTCTTCTTCACCTCACAAATGTGTATACAGGCGCACACGGCAGGATTAACGTAGAAACATTTACTATTCTTCTGCCAATTTATTATTCTGCTTATATTAAATCGTTTTCAGGAGCCACACTGGCATTAATTTTATTTAATTCAAGAATATATAAAAGGGGAGGGACACTAATTTCGTTTTTCGATTTTTTCTTTATTTTTCTTTTAGTTATTTTTCAATTTGTTTAGTATTGCAAACTGTTCGATAAAATCATCCTTGTTAGTCTTTTGGTTGAGATCCAAATGTTTTGTTTGTCAGAAAATAAACTTCGTATAAGAAAGAAAAGAAATTAACGAATATTTTTTACATAATTTTGACAACCAAAGAAGAACCTCTTTTGATTTTTTTATTGTTAATCTAATTATAACAAATTATGAGTATCCACTCATTTTTTTAGTGGTTAATGTGCGCCATTTCTACAAGTCATTGGTAGAATATTCGATCATAAATTAGGTTTCATTACAGGTTTTCCTAACAATCACGTAATGGCATCGGCGAATTAAATTTATTCAACATAATTGAATTGGCAACAGTTTCAAGGGAGCAAAACACAAACAAAAAACAAAACATTTACTTTCTTAACAATCACAGAAGGTTTTTTGTCTATTTTTATGATTTATTTCTTTTTATAAAGCGTTTCCTCTTTAGAAGAAACAAGTAAAGTCGAAAGGCACAATTTCCTTATTAAGACTTTCAAATGTTCATGCCGATAGACTGTTCAAAGAAATAGACATCTACTTAGATACGTGTATCCAGTAAATATAACATTATATTTAAATGATATATATATATATATTTTTAATAAGACGCTCAGTTTATTTTAAACAGCATTTTATTTCGGCTACCTGAATGAATATTCTAGAAATCTTTATAAAGAAGAATGCGCAGAATATATATATATATATATATATATATATATATATATATATATAATTATTTATTTAAAAAAAAAATTTATAACAAAAATATGTTATAAAATCACTACAAAAATAGCCATTTTGTTGCAACATCTTCGATGTCTTATCAAGTGATGACGTTGAATGTAAATATATATATATATATATATATATATATATTATTATTATTATTATTATTATATATATATATATATATATATATATATATATATTATTATTATTATTATTATTATTATTATTATTATTATTATTATTGGTGGGATACGCGTTGAAGTTGTTATTTGTTTTTTTTATCTATTAAACAATAACATTAATAACAACAGGCCTAGACTGAAAAATCCTGCTAACGAAAAAGTATACCAACAGTAGCCTAATTTTGATTTCAATTATTTAAGGCGCTTATTTAGCCACATTGGGTCGCTACCAGTTTAGCTGAGGAGAGCAGCATGGTAGAACAATGTTTGAATTACCGATTTAAGGAAAGTACATTTCTTGTTTCGACTTTTCCTATATATACATACATACATATATATATATATATATATATATATATATATATATATATATATATTAAAGACATTTTTATGTTTAACGTTCTTTTTATAGATACAATTATTTAAGAAAATGCTCTGTTTATAATAAACTTTATAAATAACATTTACCGACCTGAATGTCCGAGAAATTTTCATAAAAATATTCGTCCTTGGACAGAAAATATTCGGCCTTGGAATTTTCTATGAAAATTTCTCGGACATTCAGGCCGGTAAATGTTATTTAATACTGTTTATTATAAACAGAGCATTTACTTAAATACTTGTATCTATAAAAAGAACGTTAAACATAAAAATGTCTTTAATAAATAAATTGTCGGACTTTGTCCATTTCTTAATGTATGACGTCATTTGTTTACATTTGATACACCATGAGCAGTTATGAATGTACGAGATTCATAGAAGATTGAAGTTTATAAACAGTAAATTCGACCTGGCCAACCGAACGATCCTTGGTGGCCGAGTTCCGTATATATATATAACGGTTCCGTATAGGATGCAGGTTCGAATCCTGTCCTAAGGACGAATATTTTCTATGAAAATTTCTCGGACATTCAGGCCGGTAAATGTTATTTAATACTGTTTATTATAAACAGAGCATTTGCTTAAATACTTGTATCTATAAAAAGAACGTTAAACATAAAAAAATGTCTTTAATAAATAAATTGTCGGACTTTGTACATTTCGTAATATATATATAATTATTCGCGAATACAGGTATAAAAGATGAAAGTTATAAGGTCACAAAAGTATGTAATGTCCGCATGTACAAAATTAATCATATTTACTTTAAAGAAACTTGCATCTTGGAATAATTCTGCCTAGTATTATTATTCAAAGCCCCTCTTTTCTCTCTAAGAAGCAAAAGAATAATAACATTGAAAAGTTTACCATTTTTGCAACCATGACTTGAGCAAAACACTTCGTTTGAATTTTTTTTTTTTTTTGTTTCCATGAAGAAAATAACAGCGCACTTGCGGTCCGATGATCCTTGCGGTGATAATTGATCTTCTGTTACTCTGACTTGTGTCATCATCAAGTCCTTTGATTGAAAAACCTCTAAACTGGCGAGTTGCCACGTTACGTTCTTGTTCAACGTCATCCATCCGGTACAAACCTTTATGTATTATCATCAATTTAATTGTGTTGTGGTCCATATCTCTCTGGAATTGTCTTGTCAGGTTTAGGAAGTGACTCCAATTTCTCAAAAAGGAAAAGAAAAGAAAAAAAAAGAAAAAAGAAAAATAGCGCTCATGTATTTATTGTTTTGATTTTGTTTCAACATTTTCTTTCTTTCTTCTTCTAGATTGTTCTTTGCTGACTTTTCTTTTATTTCTTTCTACAGGATTAAAATCGCTTCCTGTGTTACTGGATATTGTAATGATCTTCTAGTTGAATAATTCAGTTTCTTCTCGCTTTTCATGGTGCTTCACAAACATCGCTCATTTCGTTGTTCTGAACTTCAGTCCAATCTTTTGTCTGAAATCCTTCATACTTAATTAGAATCTTCATTCTTTGTTTTCTTAATATTTTTTAATCAAAAAGTTTTAAATTATTCATTTTATATTAATATTCACTGGATATTTGAATTATAGTGGCTTGGTGCTTAGGGGTTAAAATAAACAATTGATTTACCCACATCAAGAAGATTAATGAAGGATGCTAATGATGAGGAAACACACGGATAATTTTAACAAAACAAGATAAGGAATTTATTCCCGAAATTACACTTTTGAAGTAGTGTCAATAGCTCGTCTCAGGAAAATAAATCAGCATTTTTAAAGTCCGTTGTTTTAACGTATTTTCATTTCAAACTTTACGAAATGTTCATACAACAGATTAAATGATCGTTCACAAAATAATATTCCAAAACATTTAAAAGAAACGTAAGAGATTTCGTTGCCCACAAAAGAGATATAGGGTTGTATAAGTTCAAAAGTAGACGAAGAGAGATAGTTTGAAATATTTAGCTTTCTTGGATTGTTGAAAGAAAATTCTTTGAAGTGCCGTATGCTTTGTTAAAAGGCTGATAATATAATTGTTGAGTAATTGTCACTGGCGAAAACTTCCATGCTGGACACGGTGAACAGAAACGAAACCTTTCAGATGACTTCAGACAATTTTCCCTTATTAATTTAATTTTTCTCCTCATTTTATATTAAAAAGAATTTCCCATAGGCTCGTTACTTTCTTTTCTTTTTTCTTCTTGGATCAACGGCTAATTTCTGTGAAGACAATGTTTTCATTGGTCCAAAACAATTTCAGATAGGCTCGCAAATTTATTTCTTCCTTCTTTATAGCTCACCGTTCAATTTCTGTGAAGACAAGGTTTTGTGAGATGATATTAACCCTAACCACTATCTCTGACTCGTCGTTCGTGGAACTCGTTGCTGACTATTGGGATGACCATCGACATTTCCTTTTGTATGAAATGAGACCTATTATCTCGTATTGTTATCATTAATATTTGGTAGTTTTTCATCATCAGCGTTGTTTATCTATTTGGTCTGTTTAACAACTTACCAACACCTTATGGCTTATTTAATGCCGAAAATTGTGAGCTTTGTTAATCACAAAAATGTAATCTTGGTAATTTTTATTACTATAAAAAAGTATTTCTGGTAATTTTTATTACTATAAAAATGTATTTCTGGTAATTTTTTCTAATGCATTTTTATATTTTCATGCTTTGGCCCTAATTTGGTTGTTTACTATTTGCCCATAACTGGGGCCCTAACAGGTGCTACCACCCATGTTTATCTCTTCATCATCATTAAATTTATAATGTTATACTGCCATCATTATTATCGTCTTCATTATCATTACAGACTTACTTCCGCGGGCACTTTTGCTATGAATTGTTAGAGGGTATTAATAATCAGTGTTCAAGTACACAATTCAAATATAGTCTTACAACTGACGCAACTCCCTGTATTGCGTGATGAGATATACAAGAATTTTTGAGCATGTCGTCCTGATACCAGCCTCCTCCATCTTTAAAAATAATCTTTCAGATCTAAGTTTCTGGTTTCATAAGCACGTTACACTATCCTGCCGACTACAGCTGTTTCGACACCAGACGAGAAATGAATAGATAAATAAATAAACGTAGCAATACCGCCATCTTTGCAACTAGCAACGGCATGGAAGGCGATATAACCATTTTCGTTACTGTTTAAATGTGATACTGAAACAAAACACGAACTCGAATCAAATACACATCAATCATAGTTCACCCTACCCTTTCGGTACGTACCCTGTTGTGTCTCCCCCTATTTCAAGCACGTTTCATTTGCTTTCCAAAAGTTCTTATTGCTATAAAGGTTATATTTTGTGCGTACATGTGTTTAAATAGATCTTGAGGAACTCTCTTCCGGTTCCATGTTTTTCAGTCAACTTAAATCTACAGCATTCCTGATTACTTTTCTATTGTTCTCGCTCCTTAGTAATGTTTCTATTTTTTAGTTCTTCCACACCCATTAAACCCCTTGTGCCTTAGTGGCTTTATTGCCTTGCTTGGGGTGAACTCGATAAAAAAAAAAAGGAAGATATCCGTTTTTTGTTTAATAATGAAATTAATTTCTACCGATCTAGAGATGGATAAGTCCTACTTGCTATTAGGTTGGTGCAAAAATAATGTCGTTTTTTGACGATTTTTTTTATTATCGTTCACCCATTTATCCAACTTTTTTGACTTCCCTATTTGCTTTAAATGGCGAACGACTGTTGAGTGGTCGACCTCGAGTTCAACAGCAACTTCTCGTGTGGTTTTGCGAGGATCGGCTTCAATTAAGGCTTTCAAATGTTCGCTATCAACCGCAGTCGGCCGGCCGCGACCGTCTTCATCTTCGAGGCTCTCGTCACCATTGCGAAATTTCTTGAACCACCGTTGTGCCACACGTTCGTTAGTGGTTTCTGGGCCAAACGCATCATTGATATCACGAGCTGTCTCGGCAGCTTTTCAGCCTAGTTTGAACTGGAACAAGAAAATCGTGCGGATTTGAATTTTGTCCATGCTGTCGAAAAGCCTGCAAAAAATGAATGAAGAGATTGAGAACGGTAACGAATAACACGATTCGATAGAGCGAAAAACGCGCTTCAAAATGATATATAACATGGCTATATATATCAATGAATTAATTCAGAAATCATATATAAAAGTAACATATGTGAGAAAACGACCTTATTTTTGCACCAAACTAATACTAAAGACTATGTCTCTTTCTCGTAGTATGACATTTGTAGGTCTTCTACCCATGCCAGTAAACATTAATTTTACTGTTTCAAAAAAAAAAAAAAAGGGATGTTTGCATAAACACGTGTGTTCACTAAAGATAGCACTTACAGCAATAAAAAATAATGTCAGATTAAACATTTCATGAATTGCTTTAAAATATTCCAAATGATTTTAAACTTTTCTGGCCGCTCCACATCACACGGATATGGCATGCTATGACATACGATGATATACATATTACTTTTACTATCTCTAACACAGAAATTATTTAAGTCATCTGAAATTCTTTTAACATAAACCAACTTCTACGTCACTTTCCATCTTGGTAATAAACCCAGCTACATACAAATCCGACTAAATAAATTACCGAATAAAATATCTTCCGGTTTATTTCTTGGTAATCATTGATCTTCCATTCATTTCTTTGAATAGCATGTGTAATAATATTATTAATATTAGATGAAACATTGTCTGTGAATAATATTTTGAATAGTATTTCTATCGTATCTACTTTTTCTTTCTATCGTAACACTTCAGGCTCTCATTTTAAAACCGTTACACTTTTTTTTTTTTTTACTAATACTAATAAGAGTTACTCTAAACGTTTTCTGTTGACATAAAATAGACAGATTATATTGTATCAATAGCTATATCTGCTGCTAGGAAAGTTGGTTCACTTTGTCATGTTAGACAATTTTTCTCTCGAGAATCTATCATACATATTTAGAAATCTACCATTCGTCCTTGCTTTGAACATTACTGCCACATCTGGTCTGGTGCTCCTGCTATATATTTAGAGATTCTTGATAAAATACAAAGAAGAATCTGCAATGTCATTGGTCCTAACCTGGCATATAGACTTCAGTCACTTTCCCACCACCCTAACGCAGCTTCTCTATGTCTTTTTCTATAAATATTTTCATTGTTCTGATGAAATTTCCTCTTTGGTATCTTGACTTAATAAATTTAAGCGTAATACTAGATTGGCGGCAATTTTTCATCAGATGAAATGGCTAAATGTAACCGCAAGTTTTATGCTAATAGTTTCTTCTATTGCATTTCTCGCTTGTCATTGGTCGCTTTTGGTCTTTTGCTTCCCAGTCAAATTTCATCTTCAAAAATTTAAATGCAATGTCAATCGTTATCTTTGTCTTCATAATTTCTATTCTTTTATTGTTCTCTCTCCTTAAAAATGTTCTTTTTTTATATTCTCTAACACTCAGTAACACTCTTGCATCTTAGTGACTTTATTGCCTTGCTTGGGGTGAAATTGCTTTAAAAAGGAAGGCATGCATCTTTCTCTGATTCTTCCAGCTATGGAATTGGCGCTCTTGCCTTAGATTGCAACCAGTCAAAAAATGAAAACCTAATTCCAAATTGTGGAGAAGGCAATGGAGAATTACTCCACTACCTTTCCCAAGAAAGTGTGGCAATTCACAGATAATAAAGAAAAGGAATCTGTGGAAATATATGATTGTCTAAGTCCCGAAAGCGCATAGCATTATTTTTTTTAAAGATATAAAATAAAATAAGGAATTGAAATGAGAATAATATCTCTGCGAGATTTAAATTCGCGATTCTTCATTCGGGAAGTCTGTCTTACAATGATATCATCTTTACCATTTGGGCTACAAGAACTATCAGGTCATCCCATAAATTCTGTCCGAATTTTAACTTTTTGTTAAAATGAACGAAATTTAAAGAGTATTTTATAATGTCTAATGGAGCTGAACATTATTTTTATGTTTAGATGCATTTAAACTGATCAAATTTTATTTCAGAGAACAATAAAATTAAATTTTGCTTGATTAAAACCCTGCTAACATGGAAGTACCCAAGAATCATTTGAGGCACATAATGCTTTATGAGTTCAAGAAAGGAAACTCAGCAGCCGAAGCGGCTAGAAACATTCACTCAGTTTATGGAGAGGAATGTGTGAATGAAAGAACTTGCAGAAGATGGTTTGCAAAATTCAGAGGTGGATATTTCACCTTTGAAGATAAAGATCAAACCGGACGTCCAGTTGAGTTTGATGAAAAGCTTCTTGAAGCAGCCCTTGAAGAAAACCCTGCTTTATCAGTTGAGGAATTGGCAGTGGTTCTCAGTTCAAACCATACAACTGTTCATCGTCATCTTCAACAACTTGGAAAAGTTCCTAAACTTAGAAAATGGTTGTCTCATGAATTGTCTGAAAACAACCTCAAATCCCGAGTTGACATCTGCTCTTCTCTCCATTCTCGCCAACTTGTTTCACCTTTCTTGGATAGACTTGTGTCTGGCGACGAAAAATGGATCTTTTATCGAAATGTTAAGCGTCATAGACAGTGGCTTGGTAAAGGGGAAGGACCCCAGCCACAGCCGAGAAGTGAACTTCATGGGCAAAAGGTTCTTCTTTCAATGTGGTGGGATCGCCAAGAAATAATCCACTTTGAATTCTTACCACCTAATGCAACAATTAATGCTCAAATATACTGTCAGCAATTAGAGCATTTGAACCAAGCTTTGAGGAAAAAAAAGACCTGCTCTAGTGAATCGAAAAGGGGTGATGTTTCATCAGGACAATGCGCGACCCCACACAGCAAGAATCACGTCACAAAAGATCGAAGAACTTGCTTGGGAGAAAATTCCTCATCCACCTTATTCTCCCAATCTTGCTCCTTCAGACTACCATTTGTTTCGTAGCTTACAGAATCATTTGGAAGAAACAGCTTTTGTAACACTGGAAGAGGTTAAAACTGACACTTGTGAGTTCTTCGTATCACAGCCAAAAGAATTTTACAGTGATGGAATTAGTAAGCTTGTTAATAGATGGAAGGAAGTCATAGATAATCAGGGAAAATACATTGTTGATTGAATCTGTAATTAAATGTAACATTTGGTGACTTATTTTCTTTATTCAAAATTCGAACAGAACTTATGGGATGACCTGATAGTAAGCTTGTTAATAGATGGAAGGAAGTCATAGATAATCAGGGAAAATACATTGTTGATTGAATTTGTAATTAAATGTAACATTTGGTGACTTATTTTCTTTATTCAAAATTCGAACAGAACTTATGGGATGATCTGATAGTAAGCTTGTTAATAGATGGAAGGAAGTCATAGATAATCATGGAAAATACATTGTTGATTGAATCTGTAATTAAATGTAACATTTGGTGACTTATTTTCTTTATTCAAAATTCGAACAGAACTTATGGGATGATCTGATAGTAAGCTTGTTAATAGATGGAAGGAAGTCATAGATAATCATGGAAAATACATTGTTGATTGAATCTGTAATTAAATGTAACATTTGGTGACTTATTTTCTTTATTCAAAATTCGAACAGAACTTATGGGATGTCCTGATAGTAAGCTTGTTAATAGATGGAAGGAAGTCATACATAATCAGGGAAAATACATTGTTGATTGAATCTGTAATTAAATGTAACATTTGGTGACTTATTTTCTTTATTCAAAATTCGAACAGAACTTATGGGATGACCTAATAGTTACAAAAGACCAAATCTAACCTGTAGACGTTTTTTCTGTTTCTCCATTACCCGGCTCAGCTAACTTTAATATTTTGTATACACGCATAAATTATATTAGTATTAATGCTATTTTGAATGTTATTAGTAGATAAAGTATTATCAATTAATTATTAGTGTTTAATGAATATTTATTTCATTTTAATTTCAGCTGCTACTCAGACCATCATTCAACGGCTGTTAGTAAAGAACGGGAATTGAAAATAATGAATAAAGTTTTCAGCGACATTTGAACAATTCAAGTCAAAGAAGAAAAGATTTCCCCGAACGATTTTTGAAAAAAAAATTAACCAGTACAGATCTATTTTCCTCCATTAGTTTAAAAAATGACTCAAAATGTTTTGAAAAATAATCAAAGAAAGCAAATAATTACATAGCGATGGAAATTCAATTCAGCACCGTTGAAACTCGTGTCTTGATGCATCGTCAGCACCCACATGCATCCGAAAATCGGGAGCGTCATCCTCTCTTCTTTCTCACCCTCCAATTGTGGCTGTTGCGGAGATGCCTACTTCTGAAAAGTCGTGAATAGGAGTCAAAGTGGAGTGTAAGTGGCGGACGCAGCTAGGCGATTCCTAACAGCACGTCACAGATCCTCTTTGTTGACGGTGGGACTCGAACTTCTCGGACCCCACACCGATTTGAGGCAGAATAGTTGCAATTCAACGCAGTGTCTTTTTGAGTTCAGAATATTAAGTTAGATGTACAAACTGGGGCTTTACAGGATGAACAATTTTTGCGGATTTTGACATCATTTTTGGGTCTTTTTTGTCCAAATCCGTGAATTTGTTTTGCTCAAGCTAAGTCTCGAAAAAAAAAACTATATAAAATTCTAATTATTTTTATCCATAATGTTGAATGTGATAAAATTATTCGACTTTTTAACAAGAAAGTTCTCAAGTCGATGTTAAATAATGCGTCGAATTTTTTAAAATGGAATGATCTATTATGACATGTCTCTAATTTGAATTTAGATACATTGTATTTATTTTCCATTTTTCTAGTTAAATTGTTCACCTAGATTGCATATGATCTATTATCATACATAATTAGATTAGAGTAAAATTTATATTTTTTATGAATACTACCTTATAAAAATTGAGATTTTGTCGGGTTGGGGGCTTAACATAGATTTAGGGGGTGGAGGCACGTGTCTCTTGCCTCGGCCCTGATTCTAACTTCCGATCTGATAACTGTTAGACTCTACATCCAGTTAGGTGTCGACCAAGAAGGGCCATGCTAAACTGATTCCTCTCCAAACTTAAACAATGTCGGTTTTCTTTATCTTATCCGACTGTATTAATCATTATTCGTTTTCTCAGAATAGCAATTTACTTGTTCTCAATGATTCATAAAAATATGATGACATACGAGTTAATATTTAGTAAGATTATTCATTTAAAATACATTGGTTTTAAAGAACGAGAAGCCTGTTAATATTATATCATTTTCTTTTTCATATTAAAATCTCATTCCTCATATAAATTTATTTATTGTATTTAAAATAAAAGATGAATAATTTAACATTTTCCTCAAAAAATAGTCACTACTATAGATCTATGCAACCGTATTACGTTGTTAGTAAAATTCGTTGCCGAGTATTAGGGTGCACATCGACACGCCCTTCTGTATGAAATGAGTCCTATGAACAGACGGTTACAGTCACCACATGATAGCATAGGAGGGTATGGAGAGTTCTGGCTTTTCTTTGGCATCTTTTCCTCTCTTCTATTTGTCTTCTGGTTTTTTTGAAGAATGTTATTTTTTATGGACTGCTCTTCTCCAGTTGCTTCTTTAGATGTTAGAAGGAGAAAAGTATGAAAAAGCCATTCTTTGAGATAGCCACGTCATGGGACATACACGCTTCAGCTGACATCATCCGCTTCAGCAAACCAGAGATTAAGAGGAAGATCCATGAAGATGCATATATCGGGATTTAAGCCTAAGATACTCGGAGATGAAGTCCTTATACAACATACAATAACATCATTTATATAGCCTTTTTGATAATAGTAACACCTAAACTATCAATTGATGATAAATGAACGAGAGTAGAAAATATGAAGTTGATGAATATAACTTTAGGTAAGTAAAAACAGAAAATAAAAATTAGAACAAAGATCGTCATTTTAGTGGTACAAAAACAAATAAATACTAATACAAAAAAAAAAAACATGTTACAGTCCAAGTCGATTTGGTTAGAGTGAACTATGTTGTCTCGACAAGTATCACTATTCCAATGTCCTTACAATATGCTCTCAATTATGTCATCCTCGTCGCCATGATGGTCCAAGTTCCTTGTACCACGGTGATGGTTCAAGGTTAGAACCAATGAAAGAATAACACGAACACAGGTAGGGAATACAAAGATATATTACAACAGAAATATAATACAAAGAAGTAGAAGTATTAGTAATGACTATCAGATTTGGTTAGAATGACAAGTATCACTATTCCAATGTCCTTACAATATGCTCTCAATTATCTCTCCTTGTCTTACAATCTCTGCTCATACCTCTTGAGAGGCGCAGTAGTTATAATGTCAGGAATAGTCCATTATTATTATGGGTAAGTTTCCATGACAAATCTATATACTATATATAATTAATTAATGCTGAATTTGCTTAGAAACTGGAATTTGCTTAGAAATTAGTACAAGATTTATTAATTTGTTATAATTATTACCTATATTTTATAGTGGGCATTTATGGGTAAAATTTCTTATACAAACGTATGAAAAATTCATCACACAAAAGCTAAGATTAACTGAGACTGTATTTAAATGCAGAATTTATTTAAAACCCATTTGTGTTTAGAGAGAAAAAATAACTTTAATATAATGTCATTTTGTTCATATTAAAATTTTCAATTGAATGTAATTTACTGAATAAAAACCACAGTCGAAATAAACGAGTCATTGTAAAGTTGACGATCCTTTCGTTAGCTGTGTAGTGAGTTCCTTGCCACAGCTGTGAACTCAGAGCCGTCCTTCTCCTGCACTGGTTGCAAACCAAGGTTGAACAGCTCAGCCCGCCCTACTAGCTGTTCCATAGCTGGGACGTGTCTTAAGGGAGAAGAGATAAATTCAAGTAGCGAAACTCCAATCTCTCGTTCAGAACCGCCATCTACTATCCGTTACAGCACCTGAGCATCATTCCATTGCATCGCCCGCACAACTTTAACAAAAGGAAACGACAAAAAAAGTCATGTAAATCTGTCTCGAATACTTTATTTGGTTTCTTTCCTGTGACTTTAAACCCAGAAAATATTTTTAGATTTTAAGAATAATACATACATACATACATATATATATATATATATATATATATATATATATATATATATATATATATATATATATTAATAATAGTTTAGTGATAAAAGTCTCACTAATTAATCCATATATGGGAGGATAAAAAGTGGATTTATACATTTTCCCAAGGGTATTTGCGCCTAAGTGAATATAACGAACCCAACGGGACTTGGAACTCGGCTCTCCGATTAACAATATTGAAACACTGTCCATTACACCACCTGCACATCCAAGCTGGTATTCCCAAACGACTAGCAGGCTTAGAAAATTTCAAATTAACAGGATATACTAATGGCAAGATGGGCAGAGAGAAACAGAGAAACTAGCTTATCTAAACCATGGGAGAACAGGGGAGTGGGGTAGAAAATAAACACTACTAAGGGATACAAAGAATAGGAAATTGTAGAGAGTCATGATCACCTAAATTTACGGTTAAATATTATTAATGGTCAGGATACAATATAATACCTGGCCCGTTACGCAAGTTGATTTTTATTGACAGGACTAAATGTAATTATTATTTCTGTTGGTGTTATAATCTACTTCAAGTATTAAGACCATATTATAGAATTATTAAACTTGGAGTCTTTGAACATTATTACTGCTTTTTACATTCTAATCGGAAAATAAAAATAATTCATTATGATAAAAAAAAACGTGTCTATTCTCGTTGGAAATGAGTAATTCAGTTGGGCATTGATGCTTTTAAATATATATGGTGAATTGTTTAATATCTGTTGTAGCGTCAGCTACACACAAATAATTAAAATGACCTAAAATAGCTTGGTTAGATGATTACAATGATGGCTTCCAGGAATTTCAACTTGCCTCGCCAAAAAGTCTTACTGACTGAATTTCGTCTCTATAGAAACCGAAAAGAGATGTATGAAACAACACCTAAATTGTCCAATGAGAAAGATTAAAATAAATTTGGTACGTTTTGATTAAAGAAACACATAATTATCTATACGTTGGCACCCACAAATATATGCAATGAAATGTATATCCAGGTTCGAATTCTACCGAAGATCATATTTTGTTTATTACTATATAATATTATTTATTTTCTTTATGGAATCTCTAAGCCGGTAGACGTTAATTGCTAACAAAAAAACAAAACAAAAAAAAAACAGGTATATATACAAAGATACTTGTACCCACTAAATATAATATTAAAAGTAATAAGAAATATATATGTTTGTATGTATGTGGTGCTGAAAAATTCTCAGCTCAACCAAGAAAAGATTCATCCCAAGCTTCTGATGTTTTGTCATTTTGTCAGATTTCGGGTAGTGGATCAGTTTGAGAACATTTCAATTCTTCCTTTTGTGTTTATGTTTGTATATCTATCTATCTATCTATATATATATATATATATATATATATATATATATATATATATATATATATATATATAGATAGATAGATAGATATATAGGCAAACAACCGTGGTAAGTAATCCAAGTGATTTCTAGTAATATAAAATATTAAAACTGTACTACAGAAGAAAGCTCAATATATTTGTTATAGAGCAAATATGAATTACATGTAAATAAAATTCAATACCTCATATGATATATGGCCATTTCGCCCAGAACTGTATTTTCAACACCAAGGAGTTAGATAAAAAATGAATTATAATGTTTTTGTAAATAGGAAGAAAGAGGAGAGAAATTCACCACTAAGAGAAAATGAAGAAATGAGGAGGAATAGAAAGATAAAGAGAGAAAAAAAGGGAAGCAAGGGAATAAATTAGGGGGTGGGTGGGTGGTGGATCGAGTAAATAAATAGTAAAGAGAGAAATTGAGAAAAAACTTTCAAATTCGTCTAGGCATGATCTGACTTTGACTTGTATTTAACGTGTGAACTCTTGTTCAAAATGAGAATTTAGATAAAGAAATACAATCTTTAAAAATTAAGGATATACTTTTTTAGATAAAATTAAGGAAATTTTAATAATTACCATATATTTTATTTAAAAATTTTAAAACAGAAATTTTATAATAAATGATAATTAAAAAGGTTTAGTTAAAAAGATTTTTGTATGTAGAAGAAAATAATAGATGAAATTTTTAAAAGGAATAAATAATAAATTAAAAAAAAACAGAGAATATTCGTATTAAACACGTATTAAGTAAATATTAGAGTAATATTTTTTTTAAAAATATTATAAAACAAATAGAAGTATAAAAATAATAATTAGATAAATTACAAGAAACTAAATAGATTAATAAGACCAAATTTGTACAACATGAATGAATTAAAAATAAGATTAAAAAAATATAAATTAAATTATAAATTAATCTAGATTATGGATTAAAATTTGGATTAAAATTTAAAATTTAAAGAATCCCTAAAAATTGAACATTTAAATAACTCTTTACGGAGGGAAATTACAATATTATATTTATGGCGGGAAATTACAATATTATATTTATGGCGGGAAATTACAATATTATATTTATGGCGGGAAATTACAATATTAAATATAGACATAAACATAACTTAATAACGGTCAGTAGTAATTAAAAAGAAGGTAATTAAAAGTTAAAAATAAAAATAAAATTAAAGATTCAAATTAAGAAAGACTTATTTCAAAAAAAAAAAAAAAAAATTAAACGGTGTAGGCAAATTTAAGAAATTGTTATATTAAAATTAAAAAAATAAAGGTGGGTAATATTAATTGTAAAAATGGATAAACGAAATCCGAAAAATTATATATAAATATATTTATGAATAAAAATGACAATAGGAAAACTTGTAATTGCTGACGCGTTTCGTCCAATGTGGACTTTATCAAAGCAAAATACGAAAATGAAATTAAATAACAAAGTAACTAATAAAAGCAAAAACAGAATGTACCTGGAATGTAGAGAAACGCTATTTTCATATTTTTTAACTGAAAAATAACGTCAGTAATTGTCACGTGTGGAGAATATTGTCATTATATGTGTTGATGTATTCAACCATTTTCTTTTGATTTTATGAATCTGTTGTGTATATTTGTTTGTAAGAGCATTAATTTTGTTAAGAAAGGTGAAATAGGGAAAAAACCTGGGCGTAGATTAATATTTGGGTAATTTTCTATGGCGGCACTCTCCAGAATTTTCCTTCTTAGTGAGTTATTTTTCTTTTTTTGAGTGTAGCATTTTTAAAATCAAAATTATGGTTGAATTTATTTCTATGTATGACTAGTGCATTAGCTAAGTTGTTTTTTGTGAGGTCTCTTTTGTGCTCATAAATGCGTTTTTTCAAACTTCTACTTGTTTCTCCAATATATTGAGAGGAACAGTTTTGGGAATTTATTCTATAAATGCCTGCTTCAGAAATATTAGTGCTATTATTGTTTGAAGATCTTAGTATATCCATAATGGTTTTGGAAGTGTTTGTGACTATTTCAAGATTATTTAGATGGGATAGGTTATTCTGGATAGTGGACGTGACAGAATTGGTCGGTAGTATTATGTATCTGTTTTCACGTCCACTACCCACAAAATCCAACGTTTACGGGAATGAGAAATAGTGTTGTGTTAGAAAATTCATTAACTGCTTAAAATAGACTGTCCAATTTTCTTTACTCATAACTCCATATCTTCCTTCAGCTATGGGTTAAATAGTATGACTTGTTTCTGTAAAGTCATTGTTATTCTAACAAAATTATTAATGCAATATTCACTCACAAATAAAAAAAAATGAATTATTCTGACAATCCCAAATGTTTCAGATTTAAATAATCTACAAAGGGGTTGATAAGCTGCAAAAAGGAAATCCATCTTTAATCATGATAGTGTTTAATCTAAGAAATTCGGATATGATAAAAGTAATATTTGCCGCATGTCTCCAGTCTTATTATTATTATTATTATCTGGCATAAGAAGCGACAGTCATGAAAAATTAGGATTGCATTTAATTATATGACACAATCTTGAGACTTACGACAAAAATCTAATCTTTAAATGTTTGTCCTCCAAGATCATAGGATTTGGGACAATAAATTTATTTCAGTCTTGATACATGAACACTATCGCCTTATGAACTGACCAGAATAACTCTTATATTTTGATAGCTTTTGATTACAATTGGTGATTTAATTCAGTTTTCTGTGGTTTCTTATTCGGTTTGAAAATTGTACCTTGCATTTCAACTCTTCTGTGTGTGTCAAAATTAACAAGGAACTGAAAAACATTGTAGTCAGGACAGATGTGAAAAAATATCAAAATTAATTTGTAATTTTAATATGCAAATTCGATTCAGCCATTAACCTTGTTTGTAGGTTTCCTATAAAATAGGATATAATAAAAATAGGATATAATACACACACACACGCACACACACACATATATATATATATATATATATATATATATATATATATATATATATATATATATATATATATATATATATATATGAATGATAAGATAAAGAACATATAGAAACGTTTAGCAATTTAACAGGTTTCACTTTCATTAAAGCTTTAATATCTTATTATTCTGTCGGATTCCGATCTATATTTGCTCTATAAACTGCGTCTAGAGATTATATGCAAAAGAGGTATTGTCAAATATTTTATGTAAAATTCATAGATATGTGTTATCCAATGAAATAATTTGTACTATTATGTATAGCGAGTAAGCATGAAAGCAATTAAGTCCCAATTTTCAATTTCAGATTTATATTTAGTATTTTTTCCGTAATTATAGTAATTTGCAGTGTCAAGAGATTATTTGCAAGAACTAGAACTTAGTATTATGGCTCGTAAAAAAGAACTAACAATGAATGAAAAGAACTATATAATCAAAGAAATTAGCAAAGGAAAGTCTTTGCTTCAAATTTCTAAGGATTTGAAAAGGGATCATCGAATAATCAAGAAAATATGTCAAATGGGAATTCAACCAAGGAAAAAAAGTCTCAGGTTGAATTCAGAAATTTAACAAAGCGAGACTTATCACATATCCGAAGAGAATTAATAAGAACCCCAAATGCGTCAAGTGCGTTCATATTTGAGGCTGCTGGAGCTCTTATGGTGTCAAGGGAAACAAGGTGTAAAGCATTAAGGAAGTTTGCTGATGTAAAAAATCAAATAAAGAAACCCATTTTAACAAAAAAAACATAAGAAAAGAAGATTGCAGTGAACAAAAAAAAAAAATACATGAAAACTGATTTCAGTAAAGTGCTTTTTACAGACGAATCAAGGATCACCCTCGATGAGCCCGTTGGATGGGCTCGAGGATGGGTTTGCAAGCAACATGACTCAAGAAAATTTTTTAAACGCCAACAAGGCGGCGTTGGGATCATGATATGGGCTGGGATTATTGGGGTTAAAATGAATTCCAAAAGTTACTGTGATTTTCTAGAGCAATATTTCTTTGAATGACTTGATAACCAGTCTTTAGCCAAGCGTAGATCTATGATCTTTATGCAAGACAACGAACCAAGTCATGCATCAAAGTTTACTAAATCCTGGTTGAAAGAAAAGGGATTTGTTGAAGATTCTCTTATGGACTGGCCTTCAAATAGCTGTGACTTGAATCCCATTGAGAACCTGTGGAGCATCCTCAAGAGAGATATTTATTCTAATGGAAGGCAATTCAACAGCAATCGTGACCTCTGGGAGGCAGTTAAAGTTGCTGCAAACAACTTAGCAGCCGCTAAAATTGCAAATTTAACATCAGATGTTGACAATAGGCTGCTAAGAGTTATTGAAAAGAAAGGAGCATTTGTGCAATAAATTTTAGGAGGTTATTATTATTTTGTGTTAATATATCTTTTATTTTTAAAATAAAATGTTTTTTTATGTTTGACGAATTTGTTCTAAAATCTTTTCATATTATTTTTTACATTAGTTTTACAAGGTATAATAATGTAAATGTATCAAAATAAATAGTTGCAAACAAATTACTGACGGTCAAATTAGTCTGTTTTGTTAACTTAGTAAAATTTTTTCCAAGCAAAAACAATAGATTTCTCTATCACTATATATCTAAGTTAATAATATTGAGTAGAATCTAAACAACATCATAATAGGACTTTTAACATTAAACACGCAACTCTTTATACCAATTCATAACTTGCATATAATCTCTAGACGCAGTTTATTTTACCCCAACGCAATCTTCATGGGTTAAAATAAAATAAAATATTCTCTGGCTTCAAATAACCTGCTAAAGTTGATAAGCCGTAAAAACAAATCAATCATATATATATATATATATATATATATATATATATATATATATATATATATATATATATATATATATTGAATAAAAGGAAAACAGCGGACGAGCTTCGTCCTTTAAATACAAGGATTTTATGAATAAATCTTTATTTGCCTTATCAGAAGACGAAACCCGTCGTCGAAAAAAAGTTTACCTGTAAAAAGACAATTTGAATAAAGACATATTTAAATTGTCTTTTTACACATATATTTTAAATTATATCTTAATTTTTATACACACACACACACACACAGATACATAGATAACGGGTGCGATGGATAAATTGGCGTCTAAATTAAGCAAAAATGAAAATAACATTGATATCCCATTTTAGCAGAGATATTTATCGAAATTACAAATTTATTCAATAAAATTCTGCCAATATCCTTGCATTCAGTTGATCGTTTGTGTTACAAGGAGTTTTATTGGTCTCTCACTCAATTGCACCACACACATAATAATCAAGGGGGTTGCAGTCTGGGGAGTTAGATGACCACATGTAAGGAGTAATATGGTGGCAGGAATTGATTGAAAGCTATGATTGGGTTCTCCTTATGTGGGATGGTGCAGAATCCTGTTGCTAGACACAGGGTCTTCCAGCAGCCACCCTCTTGACCCAGAGCAACTCTACCTCCTCAAGGCACTTGATGTAGGCCTCCGTGTTGAGTCTGAGGTGTACACTGAGGATAACACCAAATGCTGACGGTTTGTATCTTTCTTGAACGCAATCTTCACGTCTATATTTTTTACACACACACACACACACACACACACACATATATATATATATATATATATATATATAAGTTATGAAGAACTTGATAATCCGTATGGGTAATCCCAAGGTGGATGAAATCCTGAGAGCTCAATGTAAATCCAGAGCTAATATTTAAAAGAAAAGCAGACCACTTTAAGGTACCATTATAATAATTTATTTTACCAGTAGTGCTATCTGATGATCCGGCGTCCTTTAAAAGGACTCTGGTGAAATAAATTATTATAATGGTACCTTAAAGTGGTCTGATTTTCTTTTAAATATATATATATATATATATATATATATATATATATATATATATATATATATATATATACATGCACACATATATATATGTGTGTCTGTGTGTGTATGTGCGCGTTTTCTTAAATCTAATTTCACACGTGAACTTATTTGCAACTTAAACACTTTAGACTTCTTTGCTCTCAAAAGCAATTTCATTCTTTTCTGTTTCCGTGATTAATAAGGTCGAGAAAGAAAGATAATAAAATTAATTATCTGATGTAAGGATAAATTTGGAATGTACTTCATCTCCTTCTGCACTCAACAAATTAAAGGTGAAAATGAATATGATGATCTTTTCTTAAAGGCTTTTGGCGGCAAAATAAATCGTTTAATCAAGCGACCGTTTGAAGGTGCACACTAACTCCTCCTGCCTAATTCCACACATATACAGGTGTATGATTCCATATTCACGCATCCTTAAATAGCTTCGGGCAATACTTAGTCTAAATTAGTTGCGAAATCAATACTGTAACCCTTTTTAGCATTGAATGAAAACATACATACACACACTCGAATAGGCAGAGGAATGGGGCGAATACGGAAGGAAAAAAAGGAATAGTTGCCGTGAACATTAAACAAAAATTCTCTGGCAAAAATCTGAATCTTCTCAAGAATATATATATATATATATATGGTGAATTTTTTCTCCTCAAGATCTTATATAATGTGTCGGTCTCTGGAGTAGACAGAGGAATGGGGCAAACACGGAAGGAAAATTGGAATATTTGCCGTGAACATTAAACAAAAATGCTCTAGTAAAAATCTGTATCTTATCAGCGAGAATATATATATATATATATATATATATATATATATATATATATATATATATATATATATATGGTGAATCAAAATTTGTGTGGCCGCTGAAAGTTTGTGTGAGCTTAAAACACTGATAATTAAACCTAAATGCGATTTTTTAATCGTTTCACTCCAAGCAAGGCAAGTGAGTGTGAAAGAATATGAGAAAATGAAAACATTATCGAGGAGAGAGAACAATAAAAGAAAATGCATCAAGATACAGACTTAAAAGTAAGAAAGAGAGTTCCACAAGCGAAATGTAAGAAAGAACGACCTCTAAGCGTATATATTACGGTTACATCTAGCCATGTCTGCTGTAAAATGATGAGACCTTGCCGCCAATCTAGTACTGAGCTTATAATTGTAAAGTCTACGTATCAAAGTTCAAAGCTCATTAGAATGATTACTATGAAAATGTTACTGAAAAGTCACAAAGAAGCTACGTTACGGTGGCGGGGAAAGTAACTGAAGCTGAGATGCCAGATCAGAACCAATAACATTGCAAATTCTTGTTTGTATTTTATTCTTATTTATATCTAGTAACAGGTTTCTAATCTAATACACTTTTTAGAAGTTTTATTTGCAAATTTAGTTTAGAAAATATTTCAATATTAAGTTAAAATGAATGCCATGTAACATGGAAAAAGAAGCAAATTTTTCTTCTGTCTTTATGGCTGTATTTAATCAAGATAATATTAACCTTCATCATTCCATCTATTTGGAAAATTATTGTGCCATCGGCGCAAACTTCTTCAGGTTTCGATGCAAAGAACCACTTCAATATCAGTTTAATCTCTAAAAATAAATAAAAAGTTGTTTTCCTTCTACAAATGTTGAAATGATCTGAAACAACTGTAGTCAGATGGAGCAAGGTCGCGAGAGTAAAGAGGACGAAGCATATTTAATGGCATAATATTTCTCTGAGTGACTCAAGGAATATCGGGGATCAGCAACACATATTTACGATTAATAGAGATCGCCACTTTTTTCTGTAAATTTTTGTGCAATACTTCCAGTCGAGAACAAAACATTTCTGCATTATCTGTTTTAGTGCTTCATATCCCACCAAACTCAGAGCATAACATTTTTTTCGGTTGTTATTTTGGTTTAGTAGCTAACTATTTCAGTTTCGGTTAAATATAATTATAGAGAACCCACTTTTCATTACTGGTGATAATTGTACTAGGAAAAACTTCGATAGAAAGTCTATTTTTTGAGAGAGGGAAACGCGTTGGTTAATATGAGAAGTCCTCACGTGGTAATGGACACATTGACCAAGATGAGACCCTTTTTCGAATTCATGAAAGTAACTTATAATTGAAATATCACTTGTATTGAACCGTTGTACTAATTCTCGTGTGTATTGCTTAAGATTTTCCGAAAGTATGGTGTGAAGAATTTCGATATTAACAGAAATTGGTCAACAAAATCTAGAAAAAAATCCAAGATATAAATTTCCCGACCGAAACTGACCAAACCATCTCTGGAATTTCTAGACACTTAAAGCTTAATTTCCATAGATGGATCGAATATTTCTTGCAGCTTCTATTGTAGCTGAAGACTGCTTGATATAGGTCTAATCTAATCTCATTTTAAAAGAGTAAAATCGAAACAGAATTTAAGCACAATGATATGAAATTTGCAAAGAATGAAAACGAAAAGAGAAGAACATAAAAATAAATGATTCTTTAACTGTACGTATTAAAAAATGGACTGAAAGTGATCATCTCCAAAATGCATTACAAGACATTCTTTCCAAATTAATATTTTAATACCCCTGTTTCAAGATAATGTTAATCCTGAATATGACGATAAACTACATCCGACAGCAAGGTCTCTGATCGAGAAATTGAAGGTTTTGAGGGTCGTTAATTGCTTAACTGCTACTGTTCCCTGGTCCATCCTGACCCGGATTGGTAGCACGTGTTACGGTCCCAGCTATGGGCAAATAGTGAACCCCCAAACAAAAACAAAATACTATGGAAATATAAAAATACATTCTCATTGTAAAAATATCAGCAATGCATTTTTATATTAAAAAATTAGCAATGGTACCTATTTGTATTAAAAATAGCAACAAAATCTGTTAGTAGTAAAATGACCAGCAATACATTTTATACGAAAATCGCCCAAAATACATTTTATCGCCAAATGCCCAACAAAACATTTCATCTGTAGTTGAAGCCATAAAACTGTGTTCAAAATATTTAGATTTTGTCATTAAATAACCCATAATATTGGACGGTATCATCAAGGATGAAGAAGAGACTCGAGATGACGGAGATGTAGTTCTACAGAAGGATGCTGAGGATATCATGGACCAAGCGTGTGAGCAACGATGGGGTCTTGGAGAGGAGGCAAACAAGGAGGAAGCTTATGCAGATGAAATTTCTGGGACACGTGATGAGAAAGGAAGGCCTAGAGATTCTGATACTCACGGGAGGAATTAAGGAAAAAAGAGACAGTGGAAAGCAGTGCATGACATTTGTGGCGTGCTTGGGCAGGTGGATGGCGGAGCGTGATCTGGGGGAGTTGGCAGAAACACAAAACCTGTTGAGAGCGACAAGGGATAAGGAGAAGTGGAGGGCCATGAGCGTCTACGTCCTGAAAGGACACGGCACATAAAAAGAAAGAAGAGGTGAATATGCCGCTAAACTAAATTAACTAACTGTTGTGGTAGGATCCACCTAATTTGCATAGTGGAGTACCGACCATATAAATATGGTTGGTACCGGGAAGAGAGGGGAGGAATCAAGAGATTCTGAGACCGAGAGACAGACTCTCGGCGACTGTCGAACTCTCTGCATTAGCAGAGGGGAACCCGGACAAGGCTTTGCCGAAGGGCAAGGTTTCGTCTGGGGAGGTTGACAGGGCCTGAACCCGTCTAGGCGGCTTCAGAAAGGCCATATTTTTGGCCGAGCCTACGGGCTCGGGGATGCCCACATTAAAACGGCCTTGTGCCACATTCGATCCTCATGGGTGGATTGATAAATACAGGAATCAAGAGATTCAACCAGAGACTCTGCCCGACTGCGACTCAGGCAACACATTCTCCAGGAACGGTCTTCCAGGAATAGACAAAAGACTATATGTAAATATTGTGTACACTTTCTTGTTTCAATACATTTTGTTCTAAGTACATTTTGTGTTGCATTATTATTCCATGCATTAGTCAAGTTTCAACACTAACCAAATCTAGAGATTGTACTAGTCATTTTCTTGAACGTTACCAAGATGCTTGCCTTGTTTTACATACCGTGTTCCTTCAGGACAAGGGCGATCATAACTCTCCACAACTCCTTAACCTTTGTAGCTTTATGCAATATTTTCCGCCCTTACCATCTCTTCCAATTCAAGTCCTTCCATTCATTTACACAATTATAATTTAGAAAAAAAGAAATGATTAAGTAAAAATGAATTGTGGGAAATATATTCCGATGAGAAATACAATCTTTGCAAGATTATACTTTTCATTGGAATGACATCAAACGGAAAATGAAAAGTACAGGAGAAGAGCTAAATTATTGCCTTCATTGGAATTACTCGAGAAAATTCCTAATAATATCATCAAATGACGACATAAAATTCCTGAAGGAAATTTTTCTGAAAGAAATTCTTCATTTACATTAATTACATTGTTCGTATGCTCATTGTACAATAGTCCGAACACTGAAGGGAATGTAAATAATTACAATACCTCTTCTTAGAAATATAGACAGATAAGAAATTCTTTGTCAAAAATAATATGGCTTTTATGTTTGCGGATCATTTGCAGGTGCCCCATTTTCCCACCACGCTAAAACCACTACCAAATATTATTACAAGCCCTTCTCTTTTCACTCGTCTTCATATAATTTCTGTAGAGATATGCAGCTGTTGTTAGTTACAGTGTTGATTGCAATGACGCCTTAACTGCTAATGGTGTCGGTATTAAAGATCTGAAATGATTGAAAGAAACGACAGTTAATTTCTGAATAATCAAAATCCTGTCAGAATGCAATGTCGGCAGACATGGAAAAAGGGTCGGGCGGGAAGGCGTTATCAGGTCGATTAACACTCTAGATTAAATTTCCAAATCAAGAAGAAATCTTGATTCTTATCAAGATTTAATTACTGCAGAGTAACCGATACTTATTGCTAACATCCAAATAAGGAGATACAGGTGTGTGTAAATAAACAAGTTGGTTAAAGATCAACCAACGGTACCTATTAACTATTTCTGTATTTCGGACCATGTTTCTGGTTTCCGATACATATTTAAATATTCAATTGTTTAATGTCTGAATACTCTCAGTTTTCATAAGCCATCATCAAAAAGTTTTTGTTTTATATGCTACATCAATCCCATCCTTTTCAAATATCACTTTTTCGTTTGGGATTTTAATAAGTAGACTCATTCGTGAAAGTAATTTACAGTATAAGGGTAAGTCGCTAGAAATTTCCCATTTCTATAATTTGTGTGGTCTCTCTTAATAAATTCTTATCTTAATAAGATATATTAAATATTTTTCTTCCAAAATTTCATAACGTTTATTAATGTTAAGTTAGCTTTTATGATTAATGTTTCAACCATTTGTAATCGTTTATTACAATTTACATGATATATCTTTATTGTATTGATATGACTTTGTCGAATATTTCTCATTTTGGTTGCTAATATGCGATCTAATTGAACTATTATCGGAAAAATGTCATTTAATCTGCAGCATAATGAAGTGCTTGTGAAACTAATTTATATCTTATTAGAATTACACTGTGTAACAAAATTTTGTCTTTAGTTCGCAAGTATTATTTATTAATTGCTTCTGTCTAGAAAGCAAAGGAAATGACTACTATTCCTTTCAAAATTTGCTATCGTAACCGGGACATCGATGTTTTTAAACTAACCTGTTTTCCTTTACATTCTAGACAAATTCAGCTCTGAGATGCTAAAGGAGAATTTTCTAGAACTGCCTAGATTTTTCAGTAACTTTCTGGAAGTTTCAAGAAGTTTCGAGAAATTTCTAAAAGTTTCAAGAATTTCTAGAACATTCTGGCAACATAGATGACAGGAGACGTAAGGTCAACAGTTCAGCTGTTCAAGTGAATTTGTTACAGATGGCATCAATAGGTTATAACCATCCGGAAGGCGAATTTTGCTATGACTCTGGCGAATCTATCAAGAGCGAAAGAGTTACTCTGTGCTAATATCTGCGAAAATTGTGTCACGTCTGCAAAGTATATTTCGGCATTCTTGTTGACGATGAAGGCAAATCCTGGGCACTTCATTTCACCCGCGGACTCTGCAAAAATACTCTAGATGGTAAGATGGAAAGTTTGACTTGTTTCGATAGTGGATTTTTTAACTGTAAAAGTTTTGAATTTTTTTAGAATATTTTTTACTTTTATTTTTTTAAAACCAGTCTTATTGAAAAACATGTACCAAATATGTTTCAACAATCACTCATGTGTGTCTACATCATCATGGATGTTTTCAATAGGTAAGAACCATAAGATTACGGAATATTAGGTATATCCAGTATTCAAGATTCCGTATGTTTGTGGCATTTGCTACATTAATAGGGATCCAAAGTCAGAATTTTACATATCCATTGCACGATTTTTAGAAATTTCAAAAATATAATTTTTTAGAATTTTTCAATAACACTGGGGGAAATATATTTGTATTTTTATTTTACTCTTTTGCTGGATGGAACAGAGAGGAAAATAGGTCCATGAAATTCGTAATCCACCGAATTTGGTGGGAACCAACTGACCACTGAAGCAACTGATTCTTCTGCATGATGAACTCTTCTAAACGTCGAACTGGCAAGAATGAGCCTGCTATCCTATAACCTGACCTCCTATCATCCATGACCCCCAGTGCCATACTGCCCTGAGCTCACCGCACCTGATCATCCTCCAAATTGAGAGCAGACGTCTTCAGAAGAGAACAGCAATTCAGAAGAGGATGAAGTCATTTATCCAGATTACAGAGGCACAGCTGAGCAGAGAAAAAAAACTCATACTAGCCGAACCAAAAAAATCTAAACGATCTGTTCAAAGATTTTTGGTCTCACAAAGTCCAATGTCGAGATTTTAACGTCGAAACTCAAGTAGTGGAATTTGTTTGATGAAAATGTTCAAGTCACAGGTCAGAGAAAACATCACATGTGTTTTACAAGCTTTTTCGCCAGTCAAGATGAGCTTCGATTCTGCCACAATGGTCTGTTCGAGTAATTGTAATCGCCTGTAAGCGAGTGGTGCCTGCTCATCGACAGCTCACCTAGGAACTTCAAAGCCGTGCTGTTTCATAACGGGAAAATGCATCGATCTTTTCCCTTTGATCTCTCGGTGCAACTCAAAGAAGAATACAGCATTGTCAAGATCTTGAAATATGAAGAGTACGATTGGGAGACTATCGGAAACTAAAATGGTGGCCTTCTTGATGGATCTCCAAGGCGGCTTTACCAGGTTTCTAAGTTATCTTTGCCTTTGGGACAACAGGGACACTGCGGCACACTACCACAGGACTGAGATCAGTATGGGGTGAAACAACGCCAAATGTGAGCCACTGTTGGACCTCCGAAAAGTCTTGTTTCTTCCACTGTACTTAAAATTGGACCATATGGCTCAATTTGTCATAGCTCTAGATAAGATATCTGCAGCCTTCAAGTACTTTCAAGAGAGCAAAAATAAAAGGCGGTCTCTTTGTCGGGCTATAAATAGAGTGACAGCTCAATAGGACTAAGAAAGCAACGTAGAACAGCTTCATCGCAGTGGTTCAGGGTTTCATTGGGATGGTCGAAAACTATGTTGACCCTGTTAACATCCTGTGGAAGAACTCTGGCAAAATGGAGTGCAGGATGTCCCTCAAAGTCCATATCTTTGACGCTCATCTTGATAAATTCAAGAAGAACAATGAGCTGTATTCAGAGGAGCAAAGTGAACGCTTCAATTATGATATACTGGACTTTGGACGCCGCTACCAAGGATCTCATAACAAAAACATAATAGGAGACTATATTTGGGGCTGATTCGTGAAAGTAAGTAGTAAGTGTACATCGCTAAAAACTACCCACTTCTAATTATTATTATTTTTTTTTTTTTTTGGCGATCTCTCTTGTGTAATCCTAGAATGAATAAATGCTAGTTTTGAATCATATGTCGTTTTGTTCCTACTTTGCGTGAACGAGAATGTTCACATGCGCCAGTTTTCCAAATGGGAATAAGTAGATTTCAGAAATATCATTATTCTGGCCACGAAAGCAAAGTTTGAAGGAAATATTAGTCATTTCTCATACTTTCTATGAGTAAGCAAATAGGAAATAATAGTTGTTACATAAGGACAAATAGTGTGTTACATAGTGATTAGTATTAGATGAATATTCTCCAAGTGGACAAGTAATATAATAAACAGTATTGGTTTGTTGAAGTTTTCATTTTTTACATCATTGTTACGAATCATGTTAGCGGTTTTTAGTTTTATTCTAGGTGATGAGTTTAATTTCTTTGTTATTGTCGTAAGGTGATACATAGCCTATCTTGTTTATACATCTATTTATAAATAGAAATAGCTTTTTATCATTTTTTTTCTCTAGTTTGGGGTTGCTGTATGGTTGGTTCCTGTACAATAATTTAATATTCTTTTTTAGATTGTGATTGTTAGCAATATTAATAATAAATAAATATAAAATTTCATTTTCTCCGAGTTAAAATTAATTTGTTTATCAGTTATGCGTTTAGAAAAATTAATTAATATTTGTTTTATGTTTTTGAGGAAATTAATTAAATGAAATCTAATGGTTACTCATCAAATGTTGCAGGATGATTTGCTTTCATCAGGAATCTGTGTCACTAAACAGAAAATAAGCAATGAAATTCATAGGAACATTCTAAAGTCAGGTTCCCCTCGGAAAACTCCATTGATATTGAAAAGAAACAGAGATGGCAGGTTGAAATTCGTTCGTGAACATAAGCATAGCGAAAAATTGTATTGGGAAAACCAAAATTGAGTTGTTTGGAGATAATTCTAGAAATCATGTAAGGAGGAAATATGGCGATGCCTTCAAACAAAAGAACACAGTTCCGACAGTGATATTTGGTGGTTGCAACATCATTGTTTTGTGTTGTTATTCTGCAAAAGGTACAGGCAACATATCAATAATAGATGGTAGAATGAATGCCGTAGCATATGAAAATATTTTAGAAGCAAATTTAATGATTTCGGTTGAAAACATTGAACTTCCACCTAATGGGATCTACCACGATAATGATCCTAAGCTCACTGCAAAATCTACGAAGAAATGACTTGCTAAAAATAATGTAAATATCCTGAAATTGCCAAGTCAGTCCCAAGATTTAAACGCAATTGAGAATCTGTGTTGTTATTTGAAAATTCAAATCCAATCGAGAGCTCCAACCAACATCCTGGACCTGAAGATCATATGCGACGAAGAATGAAACAAAATACCAACTAAAATTTACGAATCATTAATTAAGAAGATACAAGAAGAGGTTGGTTGCTGTAGAAGTGAATAATGGCTATTCTACAAAGTATTAAATGAAGATTATGTATTCTTTTTTCTATTGTACGAATACATTTTTCATCTATTAAAATGGATAAATGAGTTTTATTTCTATCAGATCATTTTTCTGTTTTCTATGCATATTTAGTTATTATGCATCTGTGCAGTTAATTATATGAAAATTATGTTTATTCATTAGTTGGAAATATAATAAATTAAAAATTTGTGTGTGTACGAATATTTGTTTCTCCCCTACCGTATATGTAAAAGTGGCCACTGCGTTCAACACCAAGCGGCGACATTTTGTTTCATGCTTCAACGCAATCTTTATGGGTGTTGTGGTTTGGTTTGATTACTTACATATGCTGGTCAATGTTGCATTATGGGTAGTAAGATCTGTTGTATTATTGTAACGGTTATTGGGTAGACTGTAACAGTTATGTTTCAAATTATTCTAAAGCCTTTTGAGTAGACATAATTGTAGATCCGAATGCGATTATTTGGAGCTATTTTATAAAGTTGTTTAACTTTTTACACATTATTTATTATTTCTACAGTTAAATAAGTTCTCAAAGTTAAGGGATATGAGTTCAAATCTTATCGAGAGCTAATTCTTTATTACGCTTCATGTTGTGTACTAAAATTGAGATAAAAATCGGTAAATTAAAATAAGAACCTATTCAACCATGAGATCATACAAAGAACCTTAATATGGTTACGATGAAGAAGTGGACAACCTCAGTAGTTCACTTCTTCATTGTAATCATATTAATATGATATGTTGCTATAAAACAAAAGCCGAAACAAGCAAAGGAAAATGGCGTCCAATCAAGAACGTTATTGGCGATGCGAGTTGCAACTTGTGAAAGGAAAGAACGTGGCATGTGACTAAAGTTGTGACGATTTTCTCTTCTGGAAGAACACGTGATACAAGTGACAAACTGTCGGTAATTTTGTGAAAAGGAAAAACAAGTTAAAACAATTGAAAAAGAAAAAGAAAAACGATCGTGACGAAGCGACAGATGGGAAATGAGCAGAAGATGCGTAGGATTTTCGCAAAGACAAAAATCGTTCTGTTCTTATAATTAAAGTCGAATTCAAACTGTGAATCACATCTTTCGACTAATTTGCTCGGATCAAAGATTAAAGCGTGATGGGTGCTTAATATAAGAAACAATTCGCGAATGTATATCTGTGTCTGAGTGAAAGTGATTCTCTTACATTTTATTGGTCCTGTTTAATAATTATATATACGACTATGCCTATACTTCTGAGAGACTTTCTCTTCCTCTTATTTACCCTTTCACACTATCTATCTGATTCTACTCATATCTATCTATCTATCTTAGCTTGGACAAGCTATGAGCAGCTAAGATCAGCTTAGACCAGCAGCCCCAGTGAAAACACTCGAGTCCCCACGTTAAAAACTGACCTTGTGTCACAACCTGACTCAGTAGTGGGGGGTCAAGTAAATATCCATATCTATCTATCTATCTATCTATCTATCTATCTATCTATCTATCTATCTATCTATCTGTTTGTCTGTCTGTTTGTCTGTCTGTCTGTTTATTTATTAGGTTGGTGCAAAAATAATAACGTAATAATGTCGTTTTCTGACGTATTTTTTAACGTCAAAAAACGACATTATTACGTCATTATTTTTGCACCAACCTAATAATTCTGCTCGTATCTATCTATCTATATATATATGTATATATATATATATATATATATATATATATATATATATATATAGCTAGATAGATAGTATAAAAGCTCGTATCTAACTAGTTAGATATATATATATATATATATATATATATATATATATATATATATATATATATATATATATATAATCAGTTTTAAAAACAAGGATTTTATTGATTTTAATTTTATTAGTCTCTAAGGCCCTTTCAACGAACATCTCATCAGGAGACAATCGTTGGATAATTAATTAACGAAAAGAATAGTAACGACAATAAAGAGCAAAAAGGGGGGAAACACGCTAAAATAACAAACAAGTGTATATACTTGTAACGAGGGGAGGGGAAATAACGTGTAAATAAATTAGCGAGGGACAGTTAAAATAAAGTATCCCCCAACAGATTAAGGGACTTTACAAATTCTTTCTGCCGGCAGAGAGAAGCTTAATCCTATACACACTGATTCCAAAATCTTCAAATGATTGTTGGAACCAGTCGTATGAATGATTTTAAACCACTCTTTTTTTTTATACGACTTGGCACAGGCTATATTCTCAAGTAAGTGTTGAGCAATAGGCGATTCCATATTTATGGGGGGAAGATAACACATTTTCTCTATCTTACCAAGTCGTATTTTGGAAGGTACATGCTGGTTGATTCTAGTTTCCAATGGAATAAATTATATATATAAAGATAGTGTAAAGCCAGAAATGCTGTCAGTCAGTGGAAGACTGAAAGAAAGGACATTTAAGGCAATCCGTCTTTGCATAAAAGTGCTCGATATCAAAGATAGAGCATTAATCGGATTAGTACAAATAAATGTAATTTGTTACTTCCTTGACTTACGTTATATTCAGATTCATCCATGCGAAACAGTGTTGAAAAGTTATCAGCCCGACTATATGTCAATCTAATTGCCTTTGCAATTATGTTTTTTTTTATCTCTTTGTCTAAAAGAGAACTTTTCACCAACCCAGTGTATCTACGTGCGTGTGCTTGTACGAGTGTTATGTGTGTGTGTATGTGTGTGTGTGTGTCTGAATGTGCATGTGCGTGTGTGCGTACCCTTGTAGATATTAAATGGCACGATTTGTTGTACACAAAAATCTGACGTGTTGAAACTTGCTCCTTAATAAGGTATATTTGCGAAATATTTTATCGATAAGCAATCATCATGATTTGTCTTGTTGTTTCACTGATCCGCTGAAGAGAAAATATTCTTTTGATATCAAGTAAAAATACATAACTTAACGCAATAATTATAAATTATAATTATATTGCGTTACTTCATTCATTCATTGCCTCTAGAAATAATAATAAATTTCTATGTTTATATTAAGTCCCTAGACTAGTAATGATTTATTTGAATCTTTTATGCTTTTATGAAGAAAAATTCTTGAACGCAGTAACTGAAAACTAAACAGAAAACTAAATTCGTCTTATTGTACCCAACACGGTAGTCCAAAAGTTTTGACACCCATACATAATATAATTTACAATTTAAGATGGCTGACACGAGCTCCTACAGACGTTCTCGTTGTGTGACAGCGTCAATAAAAGTGAATAAACTGAATCCATTAAAATGCATTACAAGGACTTTCGGACCAGCCTTTATAACAATGCTATTGAGCTGAGTTTTATCATTTGTCTAAAATCTTTATTGCTATTTATTTTCATAATAAAACAGAAAACTTCATTTTCTGTTATTTTTTTATTATTTTTTTTTTTTCGAAACATTACTTTCTAAAACTGTTACATATATCTTATATACCAGGCATTGGCAACCTTTTTTCAAGCAGATCTATGGCTCATCAAAAGGCGGGCCACATTACTAAAAAAATTCAAGGTAATCTTTCGTAATCTTTCCTCGGCTATTTTCACCACAGAAGAACCTATGCGTAAGCATATACCTTAGAAATGACGGGGTTCTTTGGAGAAATAATTTTTCTATACTTTAAAAATTGTAGAATTGGTATAATATTATTACTGATGACAGTGTGATTAATATATGTCGCTGAGTGTGATTTATTTCTAATTTATCCATTTGAAAATAAAAACATATATTTATTCTTTATATAAAACATTATTATGAATGTTTTCTGTTTGAAAGCAATCTTTATACGTATGGTCTTCCATTGTGAAAGTCGCCAATGGTTTAAAATGATGAAAATGTTACTTTCACCAAAAGTTTCCAAAATTCAAGGAACATTGTACTTAGTCACTGCTTATGTATGATAAACTAATCGTGCAATAAAATTAAGCATACTATTCAAAAAGACCAAACGGATCGCATGCAACCCGAGGGTCGCAGTTTTGCCCCTGTCTGTTATATACTTATATCTTATATACGGTAAAGAAGAATCTATAGGATTCAATTCCGAAAATAATTTTAATCCAAAATTTAAAAAAACAAATCTATATTTAAAATCAAAACAAAACATGTTTACTTTAGGATAATATATCTAGTAAATGTTAATGTTATGAGAAGTTCTAATAAAAAATATATAAACAGAAATATTTAATACTTAATATGATTACTACCCACCCCCGCAACCAATTTTGACGTCCCATTTAAACTCGTTCCCAATGCGCACAGATTTCATTTTGCGGCGTCCTTCTTGGACTGGCCTTTCTTTAATAATCTTTTTTGGTATCACAGAAAATTCGGAGAAACTAATGAAATTAAAAAAATAGAATTTGTTTCTCATTTGTATATAGGAAGAAAATGAGTAACTACCGACACCGAGGTTCGAACGTGACACTCTGGACTTATGAATATATGCTTTCCGCTAGGTGTATAAACAGCGGTGTCAGGCTACTGACTGGAGTGATTATTGAGTGGAACTATCCAGTCGAATTAGTGTGAATTATTTTACGTCGATGATTTGGGTTTTGATTTAGGATTTACAGGACGTTAAGCGGAGCCGCGCTACTAACAACGTTTTCACTGAAATGGTTAATTATCTTTGGTTGAATTTTATTTCTTTGTTCTTGTTAAGTATTTATTTGTGGTTGAAATTAAATACTGTTTTATGTTATATTAACGGCCATTGTACGTCACAAAAATTTGTTCCCGTAAAAGAACCAATTGGAATTATTTTCGTTTCTCACAATATCAACATTTTGATGCCTTTGTGAAGATCGAAGCAAAGATTACAAAGATTTCGTAGGTACCACCACGGACTTCCTAAACAAATCCCAATAAACTCATTTTAAATCGTTTATATGTTTTCTTTTAAGTTAAATATTGGTTTTGTTTGAATGATAATAGCCTAAAGTTATCTATATGAAAAGAAAAAGTAAATTTATGTATGTAAATAATTTTTTTAGACATTTTTAAAAGATTGACATGTTCACTGGTCACTCATTGAACCTCCATTATAGACGGAAAATGAAAACAAAAAATTTAAAAATCTCTTCAAAACCAATATTTATCCGAAGATTTCTTTCAAGGTAAATTAATAAATTTAAGGATTAGTTAACAGGATTTTGTAAACCTAATACTTATTTTTTGCTTAAAGCAAACTGAAAATAACTTTTATTGATGCATAGTGGCCTGAGAAATTATAAGACAACAGCAATTTTAACCTATATTCCCCTATTTAAAAAGCGGGCGAAAAATTTGAAAAAAATGAAAGAAATACGAAACGCAAGCAGTGCAATAATCAAGAAATTGTTATTTATGTCTAAAACTAAATTTTCTTTAACCTTATATAATGAATAGTTTAAGGAGATAATTTTTTATGCTATACGCTTTTATGAAACTTAGTTGAATTTTATTTTTTTATACTGCATTAAGAATATAAAAAGAAATTAATTAAATATTAGTGTAAAGATACTTTTGAGCTTAATACATTGCTTTTATTTTTTTTATTATTATTATCTTACCGGTTTGATGTCATAAAATATTTAATTGCACCCAATGAAGTCCTTTTTGATTATTCTAAATTTAAGAGCTATTGAATATATTACTTCCGATCGGGAAGAGTAGTCAGTAAAAGGCGGTAATTAAAAATAATTTCTATTTTGAATAGCCATGCATAAACAATCTGTTTAAGCAACAGTGAAAAAAAATCTTTTTAAAAAGGTCACACACAAAGATGGTATTAAACTTTTCATTTTTCGATTCTCCAAACATGTCTTCATTTAGTAAAAAAAAAAAAAAAACTCTTGTTACAAACAGTAACGAGATGAATTTCAAAATCGCGCAGAAAAATTATAAGTAAATTTTTAAAAAATAAATATTAAGTGTTGTTTTTTTTTTTGCTGTCTAATCTGAAAGAAACTAATATGAATGATTAAAATTTGTAAGCACCAAGACTCAAAAGTATTTTTTTTTTCGTTTTATTGAATTATTTTCGGTATCTTTATAATTGCTATTTTCTACTTTTTTTTTTTTTTTACAGAAATAACACTTTCAATGATTTTTCTCTAGATAAAAGTAAACAAAAATTCCTACCAAAATAAAAAAGTACACAAGGCATAATCAGAAAGGGGGTGTTGACACCCAAAATAACAAAGTTTTCTAATAAAATAACCCACTCATTGTACAAAGTAATGAATAAATACGGAAAAATGTGTTTGAATCGAATAATTCCCTGATTTTTTAAAAAAACTAGTTATTAAACAGACGGTAATGATATTTGACTTTAATTTCGGAAAAATCGCAAAATTATGGCCGAATTTCTTCAAACATTTCTTGTTCAAAATCTTTAAAGGCAGATTAGATTCATGCCTGAATTTTTTCGACGAAATTTTTTATCAAATGTAATTTAGTCGCAATTATTTCCTCCTCTTCTGTGTTTAATACAGCAAACAATGAAAGACGACTGTTGTAAATAGTATAAGACAATGTCCCCAGACGGACCACACCCAGTCATGAATTCAGGGTTAACCTCTCTCCTAAAGTGACCGCCTTTGTCTGACTACTCTTCCCGATCGGAGGTAATATGATATATGATAATTCAATAACAAGAAAAAACAGCAAAAATTAACCAAAATATAGCAAGAAATAGTTTTCAGATTGACATCTCAATAAAGTAGAGGACAGCAAGTGAAACATTCAATTCAACAAAGTCTTTTATAGAGAAGATAAAAAGATACAATTAAACGCGTGGCATCACATATCAATTAATAAAATATTTTGCGGTAGAAATAAGAATTACTGACCACTGACTGTAAGGTTTACGACTAAAGAATTAAAATTCAAAATAGGTTTGATCCTAATCTAGAATCAACAATTACTGATTGCGCAAATGAAGCCTTTTTTTTTTTAATAGTCTTAATTCTGATATAAGATATTTTACAAGAGAATTGTGGACAATTTCTTTATACGACATGTTATGATTACCATCGCTAATGAATTAACCAATGTTGTACTATTCAGTCTTCTAATTATTGCTCGGTTCATTTATAGTTTATAAAGCGTTTGCGTTGGAAATGTTTCAGTGTGGTACCTATCGAAAAAAATTATCATTTGCTTAAAAGAGGTAAGTGATTTTAGTTGACAGTGACGAATTTGAAGACTCAAATAATGACAATCAGTTTCAAAGATATGAGAAAATGACAGGTTTATGAAACTGAATGAATGGATTTAAGGAGATTTTTTTTAAGCGTTTTACCCCAAACAAGGCGAGAAGCCACTAGGACGCAAGGGGTTGCAGAAGATTTGGAGCAAGATCAGATAGGAGTGATAGAGGAAAGGATGAGGAGAAGGATAGTGGATAGATCAAGGCAACTGGAGATGTCGATTGACATTACATTTGAATAGTTAGAGATTATAGCTCTCAGGGAAAGTGGAATAGGGAAGGGAGTTCCACAGGCGAGAGGTGCGAGACATGAAGCTATTGCAGTAGAAGAGACGGCTACATTTAATAGTTTCAACAGTGAAAAGATGAGAGCGGGATGCCAGCCTCGTAGGGCGCTTGAACTCATGAAGTCTGGGAACCAGTGAATGCAGCTCCTCGGAGCAATTGCTATGAAAGTATTTGTCAAAAAGACAGAGAGAGGAGACTGTAGACGAGATGCCAAAGCAGGGCCAATTATATTGCATATCCGCCTCTGGAGCATATCAAGAACCCCGCGGCAAACAGAGGGGGCTCCAGACCATATATGGCAGCAATACTCCATGCAAGGGCGAATTGTTGATTTGTAGATCTGAAGGATCGATTCCGGGGAGAAAAATTTCCTGGCGCGGCACAGGGAGCCAACTTTCCTTGCAGTGGACGAAGCGATTGACTCAATGTATTTGTTCCATCTCAGGTCAGCAGTCAACGTGAGACTGAGCAGACGCAGGGAGTTGCTCTCAAGAAGTTGACTATCAGACATTCTAATTTCTATCATACACTTGTCATTTTCAAATCTAAGTTCTTATAGATAAATACAAGGGGTTTACACAAACACACACACACATTATATATATATATATATATATATATATATATATATATATATATATATATAAAACTTATTTTTTTAAACGTTATTTTAAATGGATACTCACATTTGAGTAGATGCCCTGTTTTTATATTTTTTTTAAACAATATATGTATTTATTTACATCTACCGGCCTGAATATGTTAAAAAATGCGAAGGGCGCATATTTTTCTAACAAGGGAAGCTACATTATGGCAGTGGAAAGTGAGTGAAGCTGATATGTCAGGTCAGGACCAATAACATTGCAGATTTCTATTCTTTGTATTTTATCTAGATTCTCTGAATACATAACAGAAGCATCAGACCAGATGCGACAGCCATATTCAGTGCATGGATAAATGGACGAATGGTAGATTTACATATGGGTAAAAGATTCTGTCGAGAAAAATAATCTATAGCACGACACAGTGAACCAACGTCCCGAGCAGCAGCCGTAGCAATTTATTCAGTGTAATAATTCCATTTTCAGCGGAAAACGTCAGCCCGACAAGGCGCAATAAGTCACACTCCTATTATGTGAAATATTTCCTATATATTGATATATCTCCGAGCTATCGCTAATCACGACGGATGGATGTAACCTCAGGGAGGCCCGGTGCCTTGAGCGATTATTGGGCCTTTAAACTCAACCCAGTGGAGCTCGTATATACGACCCATCGTTAATAATACTGAAAAAATAGTCGGTTCCCTGTACCGCCCTAATAAGTACCTGACTTCTCGTGCTAGCCTCTATCTTTACAAGAGTCAGATCAGGCCTAAAATAGAGTACTGCTGCCATATATGGGGGAGGAGCTACACAGTCTTCATTTTCCAGTCTCGACAGAGTTCAAAAGTGTCTCCACAAGTGTCTACCCTATCACCCCTTTCCCACAGACGAAACGTCTCAAGTCTCTCATTTCCCTACTGCTATTTCGATGGAAAGTGCTCAGACGAACTTCATTCCAACTCTTTTAACCTTCACGGCTAAGACCCTTCTTCTACGCACATTGTAGCGAACTTCCCTTTGTATTCCATTAGGGAGAGATGTAAGTTCCACCAGTGCAGCCTCTTCCTGTGAATTGCTACTCTGTGGAACCGATTCCCAAGAGAATGCTTTCCGATCACTACAATTTTGACCGGTTCAACTCTAGGATTAACCGTCATCCTCTCCATATATCTACATAAACTGTGCCTTTAACTCTATAACACTGTATCTCAAGTGGCTCCCGGGCCTTTTACAGGGCGAATACCACTGTAATCTATATATATATATATATATATATATATATATATATATATATATATATATTGATTGCATATATATATATATATATATATATATATATATATATATACATTGATTGCATAACTCGGAGTTTCATGCGCTTGAGAACTGCTTCGGCATGAAAATCTGAGTTGTGCAATCAATGTAAGGTATTATGTATATTTTTTTAATATATAATAAATAGCTCTGTTATCTAACAATGAGTACTGTTTCATTTAGCCATTCGGCAATATATATATATATATATATATATATATATATATAAGTATAAATCATCACAGAAATGGATCGCGAAAAAGGAAAAAATGATTTTTTTAAATATTAGGTTGGTGCAAAATAATATCGTTTTTTGACGTTAAAAAATACGTCAAAAAACGATATTTTTTTTTGCACCAACCTAATAGAAACCACTTGGAAACTGAGTACAAAATCCTTCTTCTTACAAAAAGAAGGTTGCAAGGATTGTATGTATATTAGCATTTTTAAGTGACTTACTTTAGATGGAAAAAGAGTGCACACTGAAATTGGCAGAACAATTATTTGTAAGATGTTCATTATAATGTAACTCAATGGCTTACAACCAGTTTTGGGACGCTATAGTTATTTCTGTATTAAAGATTCTTTTGAATTTTCTAATTTTTTCCAGAACTACCCTCTGTTCCTTTTATAGATCGAACCATTTTACTTGAGTTCCTCTTACAGAAACTATCGATATACATCCAGATGCCGTATACTGGGGACAGCTGTCCCCTCCTTCTATTACACTTAATATTTTTGTTGAACTAATGAAATTTGCTACGATGTCTGTCGAATTTAGCTTTAATGGTACAGGTAAATTGATGGGTTCTCAATGGGTCCCCCTTTAGGATCCATTTTAGCTAACATCTTTGTGGGCTTTCATGAAGAGGGTTTGTTGATAGGTTTTAATAAACCTGATGTTTATTTTCGTTATGTAGATGATACTTTCTATCTCTTTAACAACGTGAATGAAGCGGACATTTTTTTTATACTCCCTTAATAATATTCATCCAGCCCTTAACTTTACACTGGACAAAGAAACTAATTTCTCTCTTCTTTAACTTGATGTTCTTGTTTGTAGAACTTCCCCGTAATTCCAACTATTTATCTTCAGATTCTGTCTATATTTCTGAGATGAGGTATTATGTACAGTATTTACATTATGCGGACCATTGTCCTCATCTTTGTCTCCATATTTGTCACAACGTTTCGGCCGTTGTACGCTCCGGCCTTCTTCAGGTGGTTGGAATTTCGAACTGAACCCTTTATTTTGCTCAATGAGATAGATTGTTCTAGTTCCACGTGCCATGTTTGATGGATGTCAGTTATCAGTTATCTCCTGCTAATTTCCCTCTGAAAGTTCTCCACTGCCTTAACCGAGTATTGAACTCACACTCTTTGGGTCTGTCACTGGATCTAACCAACGCCTTTATCCACTGTGTCATGTGTCCTTGAGGACAATCCATCAAACATGGCACGTGGAACTAGAACAGTCTACCATCCCCAGGGATCGAAATAAAGGGTTCAGTTCGAAAGTCCAACCACCTGAAGAAGTCCGGAGCGTACAACGGCCGAAACGTTGTGACATATATGGCGACAAAGATGAGGACAATGGTCCGCATAATGTAAATACTTATCTTCAGATGTTTTGACTAACACATACGGGTCTTTTATTGCTGAACATCTCCTAAATAACCGCAATTGTCTTACTAATTTCAGTATTGAATCTTTTTCCGTCTTAAGTAAGTGGCACTCCAATTAAAATGCTCGAGGCTATATACATACAATCCATGCAACCTTCTCTTTGTAAGCAGAAGCATTTTGTACTCGGCTTCCAACTGGCTTCTATTTAAAAAATTATTTTTCCTCTTTCCGATTTAATTTTACTGATGATTTACAATTATATATTAAGCTCGATTTTACTTTGTTGAACGATGTTCGAAACCGGTTAGCTTGCCAGTTTTCCTTTTTATCCTTTTAATTATGCGTATTATTTTAAAAAAGTTGTGTCTCTTCATGGCGGTTATTGTGTGTTTGTGTTAGGTCACATAGGAATGTCTGCTTTTTATATTTTTAGTAGACCATACATTTGGGATTTTAAATTCGATTAATTTTGAACAAATTTCGTCCCCGTTATTAACTAACTTTTTAATTGATTTGGGGAAAATACGGACTTTTATATCACTGTCTGGGGCAATGGAGGTGGAATTGTTATCATGGATAAGGAATATCTACAAAGAAAAATAAAATACAACGATACAAACATTTATTTAAAAAAATTTATAAACATAAAATCATTCTCGAAACACAAAAATTGAAGAAATCGATTAGAAAGTTTGTTTATAATGAAGCCTAAAACGATCAAAATCGATCGAATATAATCTTAAAATGCGCAGACTTATATATTTTGTGTGTACACAGTAATGAAAACTGTATACGTCATGTTGACTGTCATTTTCTGAAGCCATTTGGGTAAACAAGATGGCAGAACCTATTAGGTTGGTGCAAAAATAATGACGTAATAATGTCGTTTTTTGACGATAAAAAATACGTCAAAAAACGACATTATTGCGTCATTATTTTTGCACCAACCTAATACTTCCATTTTTAATGAAACCTGAACAATAAAAACTTTATTGAGAAGAAAGGACAATAAAAGAACATAATTCAGAAAGGTAGAAGATTGCGATTGACGTTAAATTTTCATTTTTGAAGACTGTAGGTGGCGAGAAAGACAAGCAATCGACAGAGAGTTTCACAGAAGTGCGAGAAAAGAAAATATTAGAATAGAACATATGGCTACATCTTTTGATAATTCAACAATACAAGTATGAAAGCTGGTTGCCAATCTCTTATCATACTTAAATTCATGCGTTCGTTACCAGGCGGGGCGGTCGCTTATTAGAACAACTGCCATGAAAATATTTATAGAAAAATAAAGAGGGGAGCCACGTCACGGCATTGGGAACGTGACTGACGTTGAGATGCCAGGCGAGGACTAATTGCATTACAGATCCTTCTTTGTATTTTGTAGAGAATCTCATGTTATATAGCAGAAGCACCAAGCCAGATATTCAAAAGGTAGATTTATATATGCGTAAGATAGATTGTTGCGAGAAAATTTGTCTGGTTCGTCACAGTAAACCAACTTTCCTAGCAGCTGACCTAGCAATTGATTCAATACAATCAATCGATTTCATGTCAGTGGAAAACGTGAGACCAAGAAGGCACAATGAGTCATCCTCCAGGAGGTTACCATGTCGGAAGACAAAAATGTGATTAAAAGATAACAGTTGCGTTATAATTTAGAAGCCATTCCTTGTCCATTATTTACATTATTCGGACTATTGTCCTCATCTTTGTCGCCATATATATTACAACGTTTCGGCTGTTGTACGCTCCGGTCTTCTTCACAACGACCGAAACGTTGTAATGAATATGGCGACAAAGATGAGAACAATAGTCCGAATAATGTAAATAATGTACATAATACCTCATCTCAGAAATATAGACAGATACTGGAGGGCCGAAACGTTGTAATGAATATGGCGACAAAGATGAGGACAATAGTCCGAATAATGTAAATAATGTATATAATACCTCATCTCAGAAATATAGACAGATACTGAAGGGCCGAAACGTTGTAATGAATATGGCGACAAAGATGAGGACAATAGTCCGAATAATGTAAATAATGTACATAATACCTCATTTCAGAAATATAGACAGATACTGAAAGGCCGAAACGTTGTAATAAATATGGCGACAAAGATGAGAACAATAGTCCGAATAATGTAAATAATGTACATAATACCTCATCTCAGAAATATAGACAGATACTGAAGTGCCGAAACGTTGTAATGAATATGGCGACAAAGATGAGGACAATAGTCCGAATAATGTAAATAATGTACATAATACCTCATCTCAGAAATATAGACTGATACTGAAGGGCTGAAACGTTGTAATGAATATGGCGACAAAGATGAGAACAATAGTCCGAATAATGTAAATAATGTACATAATACCTCATCTCAGAAATATAGACAGACCCATTCCTTGTCTTAGGTCATTTTCGAGAGAAGTTGACAGACCTATCGGATTTACTATATAAAAAAAGAGTAAATAGTTGTGTCATCATCATAAATTCCCAATTGATCACATCGTGAAGGGCGTAGATGAAGATGAGAAACAATGAGGGATTCCATATTAATGTAAAATGATCTAGAAATGTGTCTGTTCAACCCGATTATCATTACACGATTTGTTAAGAATGCTTGCATTAAGCCAAATATTCGGTCCAGTGTCACATAGGCTTGTGGAGGACGCCTTCGAGATATCTAAAGCCACAGTCCGAGCCTCGCCCACAAATTCACTAATCACCGTTAACACATCGGCGGTAGACCAAGAGAAAAGAAAGTCATATTGTTTATCCGAAAGAAGGCCTTGTCAAGAGAGATGCTTGACCAATTTGAATTTGATTAGAGCCTCTAGTATTTTGCCAAAATATTTTGGGCGCTAATTTGAGGGACGTCCACCAGAATTCTTAAAGCAAAAAGTCGCAAGTTATTTATTTGTAGAGTTTGAAGGGAACAGTAGCACGTCAGCATAATTGTAGGGATGCCGTCATGTACGTAAGACTTGTGGGGATCTTGTTTGGAATTGATATTAGCAACTGTGGACGGAGTTATGTGCATATCACTCAGTAGATATTCCGTTCTAGAGTGGAAATCAGGCAAAATTACTCCTAAAGGGTCGAGATTGGAGTTGAAAGAGAATTTTCGGGCAAAACATTCTCCTTTATCAGCAGTAGATAATATTTCAAACTGATTGAAGATTGGATGGATTGAGGATTTACTCTTGTTCAACACACTCTTAAGCGCCAGTAATCTTTAGAACCAAACTTTTGAGAAGGTATAAGGCCTCTCATTCTATCAGCGAACAGCAATTTTGCATCGCTGAGGACACATTTACACTCATTACGAGCATATACAAAGAAAAGACTGTTATGATATGTTGATATAGTCAGCAGAAGTGACTCCAGTGGGCTATAGCGGCTGAACAGATAGGAATGAACCAAGGAGGAGATTGCAGTTATACTTCGATACGAAGAAAACTCAGTGGCACAATTTCCAATGGGAGGGTTGATATATATGTGTGTGTGTGTGTGTGTGTGTGTGTGTGTATTCGACAGAAATCCCTCTCAATTTTTATTATTTTTTTCGGTTAAATTTTATTTGATTTTTCTTGTTTGCGAACTAGAGTTTTATTTTTCGGACTTCTCGATTAATCTTTTATTATTGGCTTGGTGCATAATTATCAGGCATTTTTAAACAATATTTCTTATGAAAAAAGAAATATAACAATTCATCAATAACATTTTTAAATGATTATTCTGGAACGTATGATTATCGATAAGCATTTTTATAACCTCAAAATAAAAATAATACTTATTTATTAAAAAAAAGTAAAGAAAACAGCAATTGTTATTAACAAATAACTGGCCTGTAAAAACGCCTGATAATTATGCACCAACTCAATTCTTTTTTATAGTTTATATATATATATATATATATATATATATAGTTGGGTTGACGTGACCCTGAGTTTCATGCTATTTGCGATAGTCGGGCAAACTGATTAATTTTTAAATTTTGGGTTTATATAGGGTTGCGTATATCGGTGTTTTATGGTAGTGGGAGAAAAGATAGTCGTCGGAACGCCACTCATACGTACGCAGACATACATACACGCACGTTCACGCATTGCAGCTCCCACAAACAAGCATATATCAACAATGTGGGACTGGGCGTATATGCGCCTCCATGTGCCGTTGCGTGCATGCGTACGCAATTGGTCGCTCTATTCAATGTTGGATTGCGTAGCGAACTTTTTTCAAAGTCGCAGTGTCAACGCCCAGACCGTTCGTCTACTTTGTTCGCGAAATAATGTTTTCTCGCACACACACATATTTACATATGCAGGCGCGTTCACACATCTTTTACCCGTCTGTTTTTTATCTTATCTTAAGGTGGGTACTGTGTAAGATGTAGGTAAAATTGTTATTATTTATTATTTTTTATGCTGTTTTGTTATTATTTTAAAGCCGGTTATTTGCTTGTTTTCGCGATTCCGCTGATGTAAATGGTAGAAACTCCAATTTATAATACTTATTGGTATTTATGCGGTGGTATTAATTTTGCTGGGAGAGGAGGAAGTATAATTGTGGACTAATGTGGCAATGGTAATTGTGATGCGGTAGTAATTGTGGATGGGAGCGGGTGATGATAATAACAAGTGTAGCAGCAAATAATAAATGATAAAATGATAGAAGGGATTGTAGCAATGGCGGTGGAATGGTAATAACAATAATTATAATTATTATGAAGGTAGTTTGAATTAGAAAATAATTGATGGTGTTATGGTGTAGGTGATTTCTCTTTTCGTGTTCATAGGGTCAATGGTGATTTATGTAGCAGTGTTGGTTGGTATTTTTTTAATAATATATATAAAAATTGCATATATACATACATACATATATATATATATATATAGATATAGATATATATAGATATATACGCATATTTTACACAAACACACACACACACACACACACACACACATATATATATATATATATATATATATATATATATATATATATATTACTTTGATAATACAAAACAGGTGAAAAACCTTAGAGATAACTGCTAATGTATAAAATAGTCGTATATTTCTTAATGTTATAGTATATAATATTTTGCTAAATAAACACTGTGGTAAATAGTTGCATCATAAGCATACGACACTTTTTTCCCACCTAAGCAAAGTTATTTGTCCTTAAAGTACCTTGTGTTATTTTGTTCTGATATTAAATTTCATATGAAAGTAAGAAACGAAGAACGAAAGAAGGTAAAGCAAATGAAGCTAATGAGAGGCTTGATTGATTTTCAGTTTTTGAGTCTTATCAACCCTATGTAGGTTACTTAAAACCGAAATATATCTTTAATTTTAGGAATAATTCTTTTCTTTTTTGCGAATATCGCATTATCAGTTTTTTTTTTTTTTGTTTTTGTTTTTTTTGCATTGAGTATGATTTTTAAAAATACAAGTCTTACTATTTAATCCGTAGCAGAGAGGACGAGATGGAAAGTGAATGATAATAATAATAATATAATTCGCAAACAAAATAGAAAGAAAGTAAAGCGAGAGGAAAGCTGGAGTAAAAAAAAAATTAAAAAAAAAAAGCAGACTAGTAGAAAGAAAGAAATAAAGAAAGAAAGAAAGAAAGAAAAGCAAAAAAAGCTAATGACAAAAAATTTCGAAAATGAATAAAAAACTCAGGAGAGAGGAAAGACTAGTAAAAAATGGAAAATTAAAAGAAAGAAAGAAAGAAAGAAAGAAAGAAAGAAAGAAAGAAAGAAAATTGAAAATAAAAAAAAGGAGAGGATTTTCGATTATAAATTAACTAATTAAATTAATCTCTGTTTAGCCCCTTGGTCCAGTCGATTTGTGTGCTAATCTCGTTTGTCATTTAAGACCATCAATTAGCGAATTTAGATGTGGTGTGGGCCATAACGTCGTCCACGGAAAGGGATGAAAGCCGTTTTGATGAGAGAAGCTGTTATACTCCTCCTATCGCCATAACAGTCCGAATTGCTTAAAACCGTCGCTCATGAAAAATATCATAAATTTACCAAAAGGGTTTAAAAAAAAAAAAAGAGAAAATAATAGCGAGTATTTCTGATGGTGAAGGCAGAATATTACTATTGATAAAACTTTTTTTTTTAAAGTTATAGAGAAGTGAGCTTTGAGGCAATAGAAAATCAAATTAAGATATTTAGCAAGACTGAATGAATCTAACGAGTCTTAGTGGGGCTATTTTATCTGTACCCTTAATTTTCTGCACTTTAAAGATTGCATACAAATGTTCTTGCATCGATTCTCTTGAGTAAATATTCTTAAAATTTCAAAAGGATTTTTTTTTAAATTTGAATAATACCAAGAACAGATTAAAGTTTTTATTATTTTTATCTGTTCTATTTCAGTTAATAAAGCTTACGACCATATCAGGTCGAAATACCTGTCTCCGTACGATCATCGAAATAAGCAAAGTCGAGTCTGGTTAAGAACTAGACGAGTGACAGCTTGGTAATGCCGGGTGCTATAACTCTGGGTGTGCAGATGGTGTAATGGATAACAACTCGAATTTCGAAATTGAAGAACCACGTTCCAATCTCAGCTGACCTTGCTATATTCACTTTGCATATTTCTTTTTCTTAAATATATCTGAATAATTTCCTTTTATTGCAAGGTGCGAATATTATAAAATTTAGTTTCCTTTTGAAATAAATACATAATATTGAGACTTTTAAAGACTTTTCTTAAAAGATAAATACCTTACATGTAAAAAGGAATTTTCTCTGAAATAGCGAACAGTTCTCTAAAATAGATTATTCCGTACTTTGTCTTCCGTAGCGAATATTGCAATGGTTGATTTTACCGGAAATGTGCGAGATTTTCAAAGTAAGGAAGTATCCGATTTCTTTTTTTATTTTTTATTTTTTTTACGAAACGGAGAGTTTTGACGAATTCTTTTAACAGGATCCACATACTCGATTTACAACAAGCAGAGACTGAATCTATTATTGTCAGAAAGAGGAAAATGCTTTATATACGAACTAAGAGTTGGAGATCTCAAAATCAAGCAAGTACAGAAATATAAAATATATAGAAAGTGTTTTAACGGTCAGTAGAAAATGTGACTCAGAAATCTGAATGAATCTTAGAATAGTGAAAGATGTCATCCAAAAGCTAAACCGTCCTGGATGAATTACATCCGGTAGCATGACCTCTGATCGTAAGGTTTCCAGGAGCGTGGAATGATCTCATAATTGCTGTTGTTCCCAGCTCCACTCTGACCCGGTGAGATAGCACCTGTTAGGGTCCCAGTTATGGGCGAATAGTTAACCAAAAACTAGGGTCAAAACACTATAAAAATAGATTTTTATAGTAAAAATACCAGCAATACATTTTTGAAAAAAATAATGCTAGCAATATATTTGACTTTCGACAAAAAACCCTCTTCAAAAATACATCAACGAAACTTGATCTTCAAACTGATTTCTTACAAAGAATACATATTCTATTCATACGAAACTATCCTAAAAATCTTGTTGGCATTAAAGTGTTGATATGCCATGAAACAAAATAAACCAAATCAAACCAACTAAAAGTTAAGCAAAGTATTAAGAAACAAGAAAATATCGTTAGAAAGAAAAGAGTACTGAACTGATGTAATATCAGATTACATATATAACAGTGAATGCTGGACAATCTTCTTACAGATTATTGATTTTTTACGGCTTAACAATGCTTTCAGGGTTATTTAAAGCCGAAACATATTTTGGATTGTACAAATAATTCTTTTTTGGTGATATTGCATTAGCAATATTTTTCGTGTAACATTGATTTTTTTCTAAATACAAGTCTTAATATTTAACCCATACTGGGGGAAGAGATAGGGCATTTGTGCGTAAGTGAATGTAATGGGCCCGACTGGAATTTGAAGTAAGCTCTCTGATTTATGATGCTGATGATGAAAAAAAGACTTGCGGCAACAGAGGTATGGTTCTACAGAAGGATGCTGAGTGAGTAAATGAATGACAAAATGAAAAATGTCCTAATAATGGTTTTATTGATGGACCCAGTGTTAGACATATACATATAGAAATTTTTAAATGGATTTTAATTCAACATTATTTCTTATTAACGTTATTGTTTTTATTAATTTCGCTGAAGAAAAAACTTCAGCGAAATTAATAACAACTCACCTACGCCGAGAAATCCTAATATATATATATATATATATATATATATATATATATATTATAAACTGTTACATTGGAATATGCGTGTTACCGCAAAAAAAATGCATATTTGTTTCAACGTCCAAAGACGTCTCGTCAGGTGATTAACACTGGTAGTAATAAACGATTATATTTAACAATACAATTTATGAAACATCACTTCTTTTTACATTTTTGAAAATAAAAAAGTTGTTGATACCAGCTGATATATATATATATATATATATATATATATATATATATATATATATATATATATATATATGATAAACACTGGTTACAATTTTACATCGAGGTCCCTAAAGGTATGGAGTCGCTGATCACTGAATTGATTTTTTTAATATCTGCTCCAGTCGTATTTTTCTCTTGCTATTCTTCTTAAATCTTCCATCCTTCTATTCGCATTAGTTTTGTCATTTTATGTTGCCTACTTTCAACACATTTTAGCCTCAAATAAATTGCTTTTTCTTTTAAAACACACATATATTGTGTATTTATGTAGCAATCACTCTTTTATACATGTTTCTTTAAAGATGACAGACAAGGTACTGCGATTAAGCCTTTTATTTAATTTTACTTATGTTCGTACAAGTGTTTTCTTTTCTGGATATAAACTGTATAAAAACTGTCCCTAGTTTTGCATATCGGAGTGTTTTCGGCAATTCTTTTAGCCATTATCAAGGACGATTTTTTTTTTAACTTAAAGTGTATTATTTTAAGTATGTTATAGGAATGTTTTAAGTATGTTATAGGAATGTTTTATTTTCAAAACACGGTCAGAACTCAATGGCCGTGCTCGTGATTAATTTTATTGAGTGCTAGCTTTTCCTTTTTTATTATCACAGTTTCCATTATTATTTTTTTTATATGTGGATGAGGCTATTATACTTGTATTTTCTACTAGTATGTTGCGTATTGAGTTTGGTAGGTTTCCGTATGTGTTTAAATGAGTCCTAATTAAGCTATGGCCAGATAGGTGTAACGTGAGTCGTTTAGATAGGCATACAGTTGTATGACCAATTTATGAATTTAGTTCCTTTAGGGGTATTTGAAATCGTAAATAATATTGGTTCCCTGTAGTTGTGATGATGTGCTGTTATTTTTGATGATAAGGTTAACTGTTTTAAATTTTTTTGTAATAGATCATTAATTTAATTTTCTTGTCCTGGTAAAAGAATAGACGAAAGCGCTCGGATATGCAGAACTTTTGGATAGTTTTACGCACTGTGTCCAGAATAGAAAACACTTGTAGGAGCACAAGAAAAATTAAATAAAATCTTAATCACAGTGCCTAGTCACTCGCACATATACATATATAGTCATCAACAGACAGACTGCTTCGCTGTATCACCCCTCCTCAGTGTGGCTAGACATCCGGTTGCTTCAAGCCAGGATCGCAACACGACTGATGTGACATTAGTCTGATATCTTACCCCTAGGCCATCGTCGCACGGCAGAAAGGAAGGGAATTTTAACGTTTTTCTCTATGCAAAATACGCCAGCGGCTCGGAGAAAATTAATACTTGAAGGGTAATGCTTAATAGCAGTAGAAGCCAGTGTTTTTAAAAAACCTTTTCTCTAGAGAACCCAACCGGATTTCCAAGAGCGTATATATAGTCATCCACAGATAGACTGTTTCGCTGTATCACAGCTCCTCAGTGTGACTAGATGTCCGATTGCTTATGCTATGATCTGATCACACATACACATGCACACACGCACAATCTCTCTCTCTCTCTCTCTCTCTCTCTATATATATATATATATATATATATATATATATATATATATATATATATATATATATTATTTCACAGTGTCTCTATTTTCGGCTTTTATCTCCGTAGCATTGGGACAACTGAGCTGAGTGATGCTTGCACTCGTTTGCAAATTAAGTTTTCCTTTACTGAAAAGCAAGAAAACAGACGCCATCTTTGCTGCACTGTGATAAGAAAATGAATTGCTATGAGTTAGGATTCATTAAATATTATTTTCTAAGCAAAAACTCAAAGACTGGCTGTCATTGCTTAAAAAGATTTTATGGAGGTGTTGCGTGTATGCTTGTTGTGATAATGAAGATAAGCAATCTTCATGAAAAGGTAGCCATGACAGGAGGAGGACGACGAAGAAAGGCAAAGCCTATTCAATTAGCGCGGTCGAAACAGATACGGTTATGAGATAAGTGACTATAAATTTGAAATAATAGGTTTTGATAGGCAATTCGAGCCAGAAAAGGAAGGTACTTTGCAACAGGTTTTTACGCCCCATTCGAATTTAATTCTCACACACGGTTTGTCTCGTTCACCACATTTTATCCAGCTAATTGTTGTAATTTCTTATGCTTAATATTTGTTCTTAGGGTTAAACGAAATCTGCGCTCGAATTGGTGTAACATTGAGTTTTAGATTAAGGAATTCGCGCTCGTTAACTGACAATTATTTGCCAAATAACTAGTCATTCGTGTACAGGGATCATTCTATAAACCTTTCCCAAACCTTTTTTAATCACGGCTCTCTTGTTTCTACGTGCCATATCCTCTCAGGACGTGGGCGATCATAGTTCTCCACAACTTCCTATCCTTTGTAACACTTAGTAAGCTTTGTCTTTTCATTATCTCTTTCATTCCATGTTCTGCCATCTATTTACACAAACTAGTTAGGTATGTGATCATGGCTCTCCACAACTTCCTATCCTTTGTAACACTTAGTAAGCTTTGTCTTTTCATTATCTCTTTCACTCCTTGTTCTGCCATCCATTTACACAAGCTTGTTATGTAGGTTACTTCAATTCCTCTTACCTTCAGTATATCCTGTGCGTGTCAAATTCTCCAAGTCCTCTTTCCTCATTATGTGTCCTAGAAATTTCAACTCTCTTTCTTATTCTGACTGTAGGCATCTTTTTGTTTTTATTATCCCTAAATCTTCCTCTTTTCTCAAATGTTCCGTCCATAGTATTCTCAGCATCCTTTTTAGAACATCATTTCTTTCTTCTCAAATTTCCTCTTCATTTATGAGGAAATTGTTCTAGAAATTTCCACTATCTCTTTCCAAATATAAATGTCTTTTTGTTCCCATTTTCTTTGAAACTTCCTCGTTACTCACATGCCCTGTCTATAATATTCTCGGCATCATTTATATATCCAAGGATTGATATAACAGCAGTTCAACAACGAAAATTTCCCGATACTTGATACTTTGTTTAGTTTTGGAAGGCATCATTCGCTATTCCAAAGCCTCTTCGTATTTCTTTATCACATCTTCTACCGTCTGTTATAATATTTCCCAAATAGTACAATTTCTACACTCGCTTGATTCTGATGACTCCATTTTTTTTTCTGATCCTGTTATTCATCTCCATACATTCTGTTTCCTTACAATTCATGGTTAATCCTTTCTTCTCGTTTTGTTTATTATCTCGTCAAAGAGTTCCTAAAAACACTGAGAAAAAACGGATTTTAAATTCAATGTCTCGCACACATTCCGTATTTGGAATTTCTATATAAATGTTTTTAAATAACATGAGATATTTGTCGCCTTCGGTTTACTAATATTTTAAATACTAATATTTACTAGTATTTACTGCTATATGAAAATTATTTACAGCATTTACGCTTTTTATATTCACGGGGAAGATTTCGACGTTCTTTAATTTAGTTCTCGTAACAGTTATAAAACAAAAAGCCTTTGTTGCTCGGAAGAAAATCTACCAAATTTCATACGCAGATTGTATGCATTTATAGGCAAACAAGTGCAAATTATATGTGCATAGAGTATGTTGTTGTTATAACATTTATGTAAAACAATAATAAAAATGGGATTA
>OZ010580.1:110488551-110566051 GCA_963932145.1 Acanthosepion lycidas | reverse complement strand
GCGATATATTATTTCTAGTTACTTAGTTACCTCTTCGTCACCGAGGCTCGCTAACCCAGTGGTGTGATACTTGCGTTGTATCGTATAAGTCCGGGTTCTATTATGGATAGTGGATGCGCACGGCTGATGAGTTCCAAAAATAGGACGAAACGGCCGCTGAGTGCTTTTCTGCATTCTGTTGATATTTCTCGGTCTATACATGATGAATTATTGCCATATATATATATATATATATATATATATATATATATATATATATATATATATGGCAATAATTGTATATTTAGGTTGCAACCCTTCCTTTATGCATGTTTCATTAAAAACGACAGACAAGGTAAATATTCAAATGTTTTATATTTCCAAGCGCTTTCGGCTATACCTTTAGCCATTATCAAGAATGATTAGATTTTTCAGCTAGTTAATATTGTTAAGAGTTGGCTTTTTCTATTCTATTATTAAAACTTTCATTATTTTTTATCTTTTTTTACAGGTGGATGCACTTAATATATTTGTGTTTTTGTACTAGTATGTTCCTAATGGAGTCTGGTAAATTTGTGTGTGTGTTTAAGTGGGTTCTAATGGAGATGTGATCAACAACGGCTTCCCTAACCACATTATAGACCAACAAATTCGACTATTCCTCCCCCAAGCAAGTAATAACGATAGCGAACACACAGCCAAAAATCACATACACATTTATTACAAAAGACAAATGCATATTAATTACAAACAAGACGAATCTTCCCTAAGGCATATTATAAAGAAATATACTACTCCAATTGACCCGAATAAAAAAATCAAATTAATTATCTATTATAAAAAATTTAAGACAGCCAACCGCATCCTCAAAAATAACAACACACCAACTAAGTCAAAATTACAAAGAACGAACATTATCTATGAGTTCAAATGCCCCTTAAGGAACTGTGTTCCTGATCAAACCGGACGCGTAAATAATTACATTGGTTACACAACCACATGCTTATCCAGACGTCTTACGTTACACCTATCTGATCACAGCTCCATTAGAACCCATTTAAACACACACACACACAAATTTACCAGACTCAATTAGAAACATACTAGGAGAAAACACAAATATATTAACTGCATTCATCTGCAAAAAAAGACTAAAAATAATGGAAGCTTTAATAATAAAAAAAGAAAAAGTCAACTCTTAACAATATTAACTACGAACAAAGCCACACTGTGCTAACCGTATTCGGAAATTAAAAACATCCCTACCACACACTAAGACATACACAGAACGCACACACTCAATTAAGCTGAAAAAATCGAATCATCCTTGATAATGGCTAAAGGTATAGCCGAAAGCGCTCGGAAATATAAAACATTTGGACAGTTCTTACACACCCTTTGTCCAGAAAAGAAAGCTCTTGTTAGAACACAAGAAAAATTAAATAAAAAGCTTAACCGTAGTACCTTGTCTGTCGTTTTTAAAGAAACATGCATATATATATATATATATATATATATATATATATATATATATATATATATATATATATATATATATGTGTGTGTGTGTGTGTGTGTGTGTGTGTGTGTGTGTGTGTGTGTGTGTGTATATTGCTTAAACTTTATTTTTAATGCATAACGTTTGAATAAAATATGTTTCTTCTTTCTGGCATTCGTCCCATACTTTTTAAAGAATACATCGCACTTTAGTATTTTAATTCTTTGTTTCCATTCAATCCCGCTTCTTTTGCAGGCGTGAAGACCTTATTCTTATTCTCTCTCAATTTGTCTTTTCCCTTTTAGCCTTTACTCAGGCAAAGCACATATTTTTCTAATAAAATTTCTCAAATATTCAGACCACTACATGGAAATAAATAAATAAACTGTTTAATAAATAAAATAAAATAAAACACAGTCAAATATGGGCATCCATTAAAATAACGTTTTATCAATAAATTAAAATACATCGAATTAATGAGAAATCCATTCTTATATATATATATATATATATATATATATATATATATATATATATATATATATAATTATTTATTTAAAAATATGATTCCAACTCGCTACATAAGAGGTCTCATGTTTCAAAACAAGAGCCGAAAACATGAAACATGAGACCTCTTATGTAGCGAGTTGGAATCATATTTTTAAATAAATAATTATATTTATGCTCTACTTCCGTATCGAGCACTATTTTTTAAAAATAATTACAAAAATACTAAGGAACTTTGGATCTTTTACCAAACCAGTTTCTTTCCTATTTTCTACAATATTTTCACACACACACACACACACATATATATATATATATATATATATATATATATATATATATATATATATATATATATATATTCCAACCAAGAATGGATTTAATAACAAATTCTATTATTTGATCAGATTTTGGGAAGTATGCCCGGCTGGAAACTTTTCAATTCTCCCTGATATACAGTATTATATTGATTAGGCAATTTCAGCAGATAGAAGAATCTTTTGTAGAGCATTTCTCGATATTTTCACGATATTTCACTCTATGTTGCAATGTTTTCTCTTTTAATAGATTATTTCGTAAATAACAGTAGCAAAGTAAGGCAGAAGGGAAAAGAAATCACTTCCTAGCACGTGACACACATTGTTATTGTAGCATTAGACAGATGATGATCGATTTGCTTTCACTGTACGATTTTCAGTCAAGGAGAAATCGATGTTAGATACAAAAACGTTTAACAAAAGAATACAATACATCTAAAATCACGCGATTTCAAGCGTTAGATAAAAATTGACTGCGCCACCTACAATAATAATTATGTGTAATTGCATACTCTGTATTTCTAAAAATCCATATAACATTTCATGGGATCAGCTTGTTTCAAATGCTTTAGTCCAGAAAGTTATTCATGATAATAAACTGCGTCTGGCAGCAAGGCGTCTGATTGGGAGATTTTGAAGAGGATAGAACCACTTCTTAATTGCTATTGTTCCCAGGTCCACCCTGACAAGGGGTGGTAGCACTTTTTAGGGTCCAAGCTATGGGCAAATTCTATTCTGTATGGTTAAAACATTGTTATAAATTAGATTTTATAGTAAAAATTTCCAGCAATACATTTTCGAAAAAAATATTACCCCGGCAATACATTTGACTCTGACAAAAACCCTCTTTATAAAAGTACATCGATGAAACCGGATCTACAAATTGATTTCTTACAAATTATACATATTCTATTCATACAATCTTGTCAGCATTAAATGACCCATTGATGTTGATATGCTGTAAAACAAAATAAACCAAACTAAATCAAAACAAAAAGCTGTTCCTCTGTGTATTTGCAGCTATTTGACAAAGAAACAGCAAGAGGGAAATAACACTGCTGACGTATAAGTGGGATTATTCTGAAAATTGCTTACCTGCATTCGAAAAGCGGTTACATGTATCAGAAGTTCCCAGTGATGTCGCGAAAGTGTCAGCTGGGGGTTCAAATGCAGTTCTTTAATGTTCAGGGAGGAATGAAGGATGTTTGTATATGCTGCGTAGGTCTGGGAACGACATCATGTAAAAAATGTATTTGCCCACGACACGCACAAGTCTAATTAGTGTAATGTGTTATGAGTTACAACTCTCGTTCACTGTCAGTGTTTGTGGAGGTAAGCTTGAACAGCGCCAGAGCATTATTGTTCAGCCCGTCAGGTATTCCATTCTTTCAATAGGAGGGTGATGTGCTGTCCCAGCAGAATAATCTCTTTCCACGTGATACCCGTGCTTTTCAACATGCTCTGGTGCAAGAAATGCGGATGAATGTATCTCAGGTTAATATTTGTCATCTGTATAATCATTCACAGGAAATATGTGTCAGTGCCCAAAGAGGATATACAATGTATTAAAATGTAGTTTGGATACACTTCCTTTTTTAATCTATACACGTAGTGCTTTGTATAGGTGAGGATTTAATGTAATCTAATTGTACTTTTTGTAGACTGTCTTGTTCCATCAGGACGCAGGGTATTATGACTCTCCACAACACATTTTATTATTTTCTCTGAATTGCCTTGCTTCCTTGGGAAAGATAGCAATGCGCTTTCCTGTTGCCTTCTCTATGGTTTCGAATTTAGTTTTCCTTCACCTAGACTGCTCGCCTTTTAGGATGGAGGTGAACAACAAATTCCTTGCCTCTATTAGCTGTGAATTGCTATGGATTCTTTGCAAAAATAATAAAGTGGTTTTCCACTGCATTCTCCGTGGTTTAGAATCTAGAGTTCTTTCCCCCTTAGACTGTGAGCCACCCAAGGCAAGATAGCCCAGTCTGCCCTGCTATTTAACCTAACGGAGTCATGCCATTTCCAAAAAGATTTCTGCGAAAGTGAACGCGACAGACTTTATTATTTATAAGATTAATCTTGCAAAAATCGAAAAGCATTCAGGCTATGTGATTTATTTTTATTTTTATTTTTTGCATTTAGTTTATATATGTGTGTAGATGGGGCAGCGATATTTGATAAATATAATATAGATAAATAGCTAGCGTGTTAGGTAGATGTACTTAGATATGGAAAGATACGTTTTAGAAATTATTTACCGACATACGTATATATACCGGTGTGAGCGTGTCTGTGTAAGTAAAGAATATTCTTAATATACGGACATGGTAAGAAAGAAAGACATTATAACATAAACATATTTACTAGAATTTTTTTAATTCTACACATTACAAAACAGCCAAATTTTATTAACGTAAAATGCTAAAAAGTCAGTCTCCATATATACCCCAATCAGGTGATTGTTGTTCAACACGCCCAAGATGCCACTGTTCGGTGAGAAGTTGGATTTGCGAGGCAGCATTTCTGTGTCTGCCTATCGACAACGTCCCAGGTATAGAAGTAAAGAGAAGATCACTATCTCCAAGTCACTGTAGTTAACGCCTATTGTAAAGAGCACGGCGTGTCTTTTGCTTTCTTATATCAGACTGGAAAGTGCTATGTTAATGCCCCCGATACGTCTGAAATGTGAAAAGTGAAAATGTTACAATTTGACTCATCTCCCGTTATACCGTTTCTCATTTAAAGCCCGACAATACATATATAGGAGACACGGTGGAGTAATGGATAGCGGCTTGGATTGAGGATCCAGTCGAATCCATTACATTCACTTGTGCTAATACTCTTGGGAAAGGTGTGAATCCTCTTCTTCTCCCTCCAGCTATGGGTAAATAGCAGGACAGACTGGGTTCTATAGCCTTGGATAGCAACTGGTCTAGGAGAAGGACAACTCTGAATTCAAAACCTGTGGCGGGTCGTTTGGGGACCTTGTGGCACTTAGTGCACCATTCGACCCTTCAAAAAGTGTGGATGGTCCTGCACGAAACCTTCACCACTATAATCAAATCTCATGTGCCGGTGTCGGGCTGTCGGTTTCCTGGGAACTGATCTGCTTGACCCTCATACGTCGAATTCGACAGGAGAGTCGACTATATATATAATGAAATAGAAGTCCGACAATTATTTAATATATTAATATATTTCATATGTAGAAATATTGTTTGGATTGTTGTGATGACAGATTCAACCATTTTCTTTTGATTTCTTGATATATTTGTTGTGTATGTTGGCTTGGAAGAGTAGTAATTCTGGTAGGAAAGGTGGCATTGGGAAAAAATTGGGGCGTACATTAATATTTGGATAATATTCAATAGCGGCACTCTCGAGGATTTTTCTTCTGAGTGAATTATTTTCTTTTTTATGAGTGTAGCATTTTACAATCAAAATTGTGGTTGAATTTATTTTTATGTATAACCAATGCATTTGTCAAATTGGTCTTTATGATGGCTGTTTGGGGATTATAGATGCGTTTTTTTGTTTTTTTTTTAATTTGTGCATTTATCCCCAATATATTGATGAAAGCATGAAGCTACAAGGGAGAAGTGAGAGAAAAAAAAAACTGTTAGTATAGAATTCACGGCTACATCTCGCTAGCTCAACTGTAAATTGACAAGATATTGATGCCAGACTGGTACTGCGCTTAAATTCAAAGCTTAGGTGCCATAGCGAAGAGATCATCCGAATACTTAACATAAAAGTATTTATAGAAAAGATACAAAGAGGCAAGCTTACGGCGGTGGTAAAAAGAATTGAAACCGAGGCACCAGATCAGGACCAATAATATTGCTGATATGTCATAAATTTCACTCAAGTAGAAATTAAGTGACGTATTCAAACGCCACCGATTTAAAAACGCTACGAATTTTTGTTCCAACAAATTATGCATGTCTGTATTGTTTTTGTTTGAAAACAAAGCAAAAGTGAAATTATAGGAAATTTCACTTTAATTGTGTCGAGTTAAAAAGAAAACTGACCTTAAAATATCGATGAATTTACCTGGTTCAGGTATATTATTATCAAATCAGTCACATGACTGTACCCGTCTTTCTTTTACTCTCCCTTGCTGTTTATCTATCTATATATCTATTTATCTCTTTGTTTCTATCTGTTTATCTATCTATATATCTAGTTATCTCTCTGTCTCTCACTCTCTGTCTCTGTCTCTCTTTGTATATAAATGTACATAATAACCAACGTCTGAGTTTCATGCAGTCTTGCAATCTTCATGCCCATATATATATATATATATATATATATATATATATATATATATATACATACACACACACACACACACACACACAGGGTAATTGAAAAGTAACTCCCTATTTGTGGCTTAACACTCCTCGACATTTTTTTTGGGTTGGTTGAAGGAGCAAGTCTACTATACCAAAGCAAGACACTTTGGAAGAAGTTAAAGGGCGAATACAAGAAGTTATGTCTTCCATACCACAAGAGATGCTGGTGAAATCAGTTGTCGCGATTCCTGGGCGGCTCGAGAAGTTAGTACCAAAATCTAACGCCCATATTGAATTTTAAATAAAACCTCGAAACGCTTTCCTCTCATATCCCTTTTTTGTAAAAATTATATTTAATAAGTAAATTATAAGTATTTTAAAAGGGAGTTACTTTTCAATAAACTTAGATATATATATGTGTGTGTGTGTGTGTGTGTGTGTGTGTGTGTGTGTGTGTGTGTGTGTGAGTGAAAATATATAGAAAATAGGAAAGAACTCGTTAGGTAAACAATCCGAAGTTCTTATTTAAATAATTGCTTTAGCCGTTACCATAGTAATTTTATTTTTAATAATGAATATGCTTATAAAAACGCGTAAATTTGTAGAATTAGTTATTCCAAAAATTTCGCTTGATGATGGAACAGAGCTTAGTACTGTAATTCAATTTAATTATAATAATTATGTTGAAGTTTTCGGCTCTTGTTTCGAAACATGAGAACTCTTATGTAGCAAAGGAATAATATTTTTAAATAAATAATTTTATATATATATATATATATGCATACAATGGGGAAAAACAAATATTCGTATACATACACATGTTTTATTTATTGCATTTACAAGTAATGAATTAACATACTTTTCATATAATTAACTCTTCACCAATGCATAATAAATAAATATGCATAGAAAACAGAAAAAATTGATTTAGTAGAAATAAATCCCATTTATCCATTTTAATGTACGAACGGTATCGTTAATTAATTTACTATTTTTCCATAACATTATATTTATATATATATATATATATATATATATATATATATATATATATATATATATATATATATATATATATATATATATATATATGCATGTGTGTGCATGTATATATGTATATATGTGTATGTATATATGTGTATATATGTATATATACACTCATATATATATATATATATATATATGTGTGTGTGTGTGTGTGTGTATTATGCGTGTGTGTGTGTGTATTATGCGTGTGTGTGTGAAATGAATAATTATATTTTAAGACATTTTTTTTATGTTTACACGTTCTTTTTATAGAGGCAGATATTTAAGTAAATACTCTGTTTATTTTTATAGGAAACAGGTTCGATTCCTCTCGAAGGACGCATATTTTCTATGAAAATTTCTCGGACATTCAGGTAAATGTTGTTAATACAGTTTATTATAAACAGAGCATTTTCTTAAATATTTGTATCTATAAAAAGAACGTATAAACATAAAAAATGTCTTAAATATATATATATATATATATATATATATATATATATATATATATATATATATGTGTGTGTGTGTGTATGTATATATCTATATATGTATATGTGTACATATATATATATATATATATATATATATATATATATATATATATATATGCAAATACATATATATATATATATATATATATATATATATATACAAGTATATGATTGGTGTATATGGAATGAATTCCAATAACCAACAATTACTATTCTTAAAAGAGTGCTCAATACAAAGTAGAGCAGATATAATTATTTATTTTTAAAGAAAAAAAATTTATAACATAAATATGTTATAAAATCACTACAAAAATAGCCATTTTGTTTCAACACCTTCGGTGTCTTATCAAGTGATGACGTTGAATGTAAAATAAATGGTTTTAAAAGTTTCAAATTAATTAATATTCTACGCAAGGGGAAAACGTTGTTACAAAGGCTAGATGGACCAATCAGAACACAAGTACAGGAAAATTCAAAAAGCTCGATAACGAAGTCATGTTATAATATCTATTCAGATGTTTAGTATTAAAAAATAATTTATTCCAACGAATAATTACTAAATTATATGATAAAATTTAATATTAAAATTTAAAACTGCTAATTACAAAATCAAAATTTAACATTTATTCGCTATCAAGTTTACAACTATAAAATTACTGAGGAGAAAAGAAGAAATATATATGTTATTCATTTTATTTTTTCATTGAAGTTACTTTAGCTATATTTAATATCCAGTCTTTTTACAATGTATACATTTTAATCCTCATGGTGTGTAAATGGGGTCCCAAACTCACGCGTAAAACAAACGCAGTCAGATTCTAATACATAAGCACCAAGACATATACACACAAAAAAAGGGGACAAGACAGAGAACATCTCCACCGTCTCTCATGAAAAAAAAAGGGGGGGGGATGGGAGAAGGGAAACCAACACACACGTACATACATACATAATTAAAAGTGGATGCACTTTCCATACACATAGATACATATAAATACATGCACACACATCCACAGACATTGACCCAGACAGTTGGATACCCCAACCGATAAATATTTAAGACAGAAAATGTCATTGCATGAATGTTAACAACCTATTGAAATCTAACTTAAGCGAGTAAATATACAAAGATAAAAATGATTAAAATTAATATTATTTAATATATTAAAATATAGTGTATGTAAAAAAAACAAAACCAAAAAAAAACGGACATTAAATTCAACACCCATCGGTAGCTACGATGTCCACCTCATATACATATAAGTATATATACACACATACACACACACACATACACACACATATATACGCATACAAACATATATATATATATACATATATGTACATACATATACACACATATATACATATATATACATATACACATACATATACACATATATATACATATATACATACACATACACACATACTCACATATATACATAAATATACATACATACATACACACCGAAATATCTACACATACATACATAAACATATACATACGTATACATTTCCATGGTATCAAGTACACATACACATACATACACATATACATATATGTACCCACAAATATACACACAAATATGTGTACACATATTTACAAATAAATATATATATACACAGTAATACACAAAAATAAACATATATACACACATATATCCTAACTCATGTAGCCGTAATGACATACCCAAGTTTCCCTACCTACACGTACACATAAACAATTTCATATATAGTAGGTGTCAACATACATATATACAACTGCAAACCTACATAAGTAAACACACACACACATATATACATATATATACATATACATACATACAAAGATATACACACACACATATATATACATATATATATATATATATATATATATATACATATACACATACATACATGCATACACACATACAGAAATATACATACACATGAATATCTACATAAAAATACTTATCTACAGTAATACACATATATACGTACATACACATAAATGCAACGACATTTGACCAAAAACATATATAAATATACAGACATACATACACATACATATGCATAGACATACTTCGATATACATGCAAACACAAAAATACACGTATCCTAACATACATGTATAAAAAAAACAAAAAAAAAAAACATCCATATCAACATAAATATACGTAAATAAAATTAGGTACACAATATAACAATACACATACAAACATATACACACATATATATATATATACATATATATATATATAACATTTTTTGTTATATATATATGTATATATGTGAATATATGTAGGTGTATGTGTATGTATGTATATATATATATATATATATATATATATGTGTGTATATGTTTGTATGTGTATTGTTATATTGTGTACCTAATTTTATTTACGTATATTTATGTTGATATGGATGTTTTTGTTTTTTTGTTTTTTTGTTTTTTTTTTATACATGTATGTTAGGATACGTGTATTTTTGTGTTTGCATGTATATCGAAGTATGTCTATGCATATGTATGTGTATGTATGTCTGTATATTTATATATGTTTTTGGTCAAATGTCGTTGCATTTATGTGTATGTACGTATATATGTGTATTACTATAGATAAGTATTTTTATGTAGATATTCATGTGTATGTATATTTCTGTATGTGTGTATGCATGTATGTATGTGTATATATATGTATATATATATATATATATATATATATATATATATATATGTATATATATGTGTGTGTGTATATCTTTGTATGTATGTATATGTATATATATGTATATATGTGTGTGTGTGTTTACTTATGTAGGTTTGCAGTTGTATATAAGTATGTTGACACCTACTATATATGAAATTGTTTATGTGTACGTGTAGGTAGGGAAACTTGTGTATGTCATTACGGCCACATGAGTTAGGATATATGTGTGTATATATGTTTATTTTTGTGTATTGCTGTGTATATATATATTTATTTGTAAATATGTGTACACATATTTGTGTGTATATTTGTGGGTACATATATGTATATGTGTATGTATGTGTATGTGAAACTTGATACCATGGAAATGTATACGTATGTATATGTTTATGTATGTATGTGTAGATATTTCGGTGTGTATGTATGTATGTATATTTATGTATATATGTGAGTATGTGTGTATGTGTGTATGTGTATGTATATATGTATATGTATGTGTATATGTATGTGTATATGTATATATATGTATATATGTGTGTATATGTATGTATATATGTGTATATATATATGTTTGTATGCGTATATATGTGTGTGTATGTGTGTGTGTGTGTATATACTTATATGTATATGAGGTGGACATCGTAGCTACCGATGGGTGTTGAATTTAATGTCCGTTTTTTTTTGTTTTTTTTTACATACACTATATTTTAATATATAAAATAATATTAATTTTGATCATTTTTATCTTTGTATATTTACTCGCTTAAGTTAGATTTCAATAGGTTGTTAACATTCATGCAATGACATTTTCTGTCTTAAATATTTATCGGTTGGGGTATCCAACTGTCTGGGTCAATGTCTGTGGATGTGTGTGCATGTATTTATATGTATCTATGTGTATGGAAAGTGCATCCACTTTTAATTATGTATGTATGTACGTGTGTGTTGGTTTCCCTTCTCCCATTCCCCCCCTTTTTTTTCTTTTTTTTTTTTTTTTTTTTCATGACAGACGGTGGAGATGTTCTCTGTCTTGTCCCCTTTTTTTGTGTGTATATGTCTTGGTGCTTATGTATTAGAATCTGACTGCGTTTGTTTTACGCGTGAGTTTGGGACCCCATTTACACACCATGAGGATTAAAATGTATACATTGTAAAAAGACTGGATATTAAATATAGCTAAAGTAACTTCAATGAAAAAATAAAATGAATAACATATATATTTCTTCTTTTCTCCTCAGTAATTTTATAGTTGTAAACTTGATAGCGAATAAATGTTAAATTTTGATTTTGTAATTAGCAGTTTTAAATTTTAATATTAAATTTTATCATATAATTTAGTAATTATTCGTTGGAATAAATTATTTTTTAATACTAAACATCTGAATAGATATTATAACATGACTTCGTTATCGAGCTTTTTGAATTTTCCTGTACTTGTGTTCTGATTGGTCCATCTAGCCTTTGTAACAACGTTTTCCCCTTGCGTAGAATATTAATTAATTTGAAACTTTTAAAACCATTTATTTTACATTCAACGTCATCACTTGATAAGACACCGAAGGTGTTGAAACAAAATGGCTATTTTTGTAGTGATTTTATAACATATTTATGTTATAAATTTTTTTTCTTTAAAATCAAATAATTATATATATATATATATATATATTATAATTTTTTACATACGGACAAAGACAACTTACTCACTACAAAAATGCATTCTTGTTTTGATGCGACTGCTTCTCGGCTGGTGAGATGCTTATCTTCATGCCATTATCATCGTGCCATTAGATTCTGTAGATATAGGATTGAACTCAATATTAACTTATAAGAATATTTGTTTTAAAATAACAGCGATTGTAACTCCCCTATCCCTATGTTTCTACTTAATGTTTTAAAAACTCCGTCTTGCTTTGCTGTTATTCAATTTTTGTTACCCCCCACACCAAAAAAAAAAAGATCTTCATATCATGATTTGGATGTTCGATCTTTATTGAGTAACCATCTATCAAACCTTGAGTGAAATAAGCTAACTTAAATTCATACCGTGGTTTTCCTTCTCAGGTTTAACAGCAAAAGATGTTATCTTCCTTGTAGCCTTGATAAGCGCCATGATAGTCACAAATATTTGGAATGTACAGCTATATGGTAATACAAAGACACTAACCATCTTAAGGCCGTATGCGTTTACCTTACCATACGAACGAAAGCACGTGCAACGAATGGCGTTCGGTTGAGGAGACGACTGGGAAAAGTAACAGCTGTTCATAACGAAATCTTTGAGATGTACTCGGCTATGAATTGATCTAATGGAAAAATAATTACTTACTTTACAAAATTACTTTTATTACTCTGACACACGTGTATACGCTACAGTCGCACCGACATAAAGTTTATTCCGATGAAGTCCTAACGGATGAAACACGTCATAAGAAAAAAAATTTTCACTTTGTCAAACATTTTCCTCCAAAATTGTTCTTGATATATAAAAATATATACTGGAGCAACAAACGATATATATATATATATATATATATATATATATATATATATATATATATATATATAATAAATTAACTGATTTAAAAAAAAATTTGCTACACAGTAATAACCATGTTTCAAAAATGGAAGCTAAATCTTTAAATTTAATTTTGTAATTAAATTAAAAACATTCGTTCCATTTCATCCTCAAGCGAATTTTGGAGTAACTTATTTTTTAAATTTACTGAGCTTTAACTACAAGGGAAATTCATAATTTACGGTTACCAAGGATACAAAGAAATCCAATCACCCAGACAAGGGATGGTAGCGTGTTCATTTTTATTAACTTTTGTTGTATCAGTTATTTGTTACGTTCGAAAAAGGGGTTAAGTCTATGTTGTGGATTCCAAGATGAATTCGGTCTCCAAGGAATGACAAACGCAATAATTAAATATAAGAAATAAAATGTATTTACACAATCATACAAAGAGTAATACTGTTAGTAAGTCCAGGAACGTGGTTAGTAGCAAATACAGATAGATATATACAGTCTCGAAGTAGGACTTCCTTAGAGTCTACGTGCTGGTAACTGACTTCTACAAGAGGTTACCTCACTCTATCCGACTACCAACTTCCGACTACCGACTGCTCTGGGTATTTAACGGCAGCAGTCCAGGTACACTTGGTAGAGTCTACTTATATGAAAAAGGGGTGGACCACATAACACCCCCTCCTTAGATCCCTTTTTGGGGGGAGTTAATATTTTTGTCTCTTCAGGTGTTCGACGAATTTTCTTTTCCTGTTTGACCTTCTCATTACTGTATTTTCCTGCGGTCTTTGTATGTCAAACGCTTCAAAGATTGTATCCATAGCATCGTCATTATCTGCGGTTGACGAGCTTGGCTCCTCAATTCGTCTTTTCTGTAGTTGGTCGATATGTCTTCTGTGTGAAAACATTTCGCCTTTTATGGTGTACATTAGATTCCCGATTCTATTGATTACTGTGCCATGCTCCCAGTAAGCCATATTGTTTCTAAAAAATTTTAAATAAACCCGTTCTCCAGGTTTGAATGATCTCTTTGGCACCATCGGTGTATATTGATTTTTGCTCTTGCTTGGCAATAATTTGTCAAACACCGACCTTATTTTCCGCGGAAACATCAATTCTACTGGAGAAAGACCCGATGGCGTGTTTGCGTTGGGTGTTATCCTGTACACTTGTAGAAATTGCTGTATAGCTTTTGTCGTCGGTACGTCCTCAGCTTTTTTTAGTGCTCTTTTCAATGTGTCGACAAATCTCTCGGCTTGTCTGTTTGACCTCGGGTGGTATGGCGCTATCTTAATATGTTTTACCTTGTACGTCTCGCAAAATTCCCTAAAATCACTGGAGGTAAACTGTGTGCCGTTATCGCTTACTACGCAATCCGCGACACCAAATCTCGCGAATAGTTCGATTAAACAATTTATGGTGTTTTCCGTTGTTGGGTGTTTAAATCTGGCAACCTCTGGCCATTTACTAAAACTATCTATTGTTATTAGATAATAGTAACCTTCAATGGGTCCTGCGTAATCCACGTGTATTCTGGACCACGGTCTGTCTACTTTAGGCCATGGCCTTTGTATAGAGGGTGGTGCCTTCGCCGCAGCAGCACAGCCTTTGCAACTTTCCACCATTTGCATGATATCATCGTCCATGTTCGGCCAGTATACAAAACTTCTCATGAGTGCTTTCATCCGGTTTTTTCGGGATGTTCCAAGTGAAAATCTTTTAAGATCCTTCTTCGGAGTGACTTTGGTATTACTACTCTCTCATTATACAACAATATGTTGTCACTGATTGAGAAACTGTCTGCTAAATTCTTCACTTTGTCTTCTGTTTTTTCTTGGTCTCCTGAATAAACTCGTCTCTTTCTGCTTCTCGTCTTATCTCTAGCAGCGTTACAGGTAGTTCCTTTATTGTATTGCATAGTACCTTACTGATTTCGTCTTCCGCTTGTAATGCGGCAATTACCGACTCTTCTAACGGTTCGCTTTTCGCAGGTATTAATCACGATAGTCCGTCAGCGTGTCCTACTTTCTTTGATGGTAAGAATTCTAGTTTAAAATTATAGTTCAGTAACACAGTTCCCCATCTTAAAAGTCTGTTCGCTGTGTAGACTGGTAGGCCTTTTTTCGAACCAAAAATCGTAAGAAGTGGTTTGTGGTCCGTTTGGATTGTGAACTCTCTCCCATAAATATATCTATGAAAACGGGTTACTGCAAAAATTATGCCCAATGCCTCCTTTTCGATCTGTGAATAGTTTCTTTCCGCCGGTAATAATGATCTAGATGCGTGTGCAACGGGTTTGTTTGTACCGTTCCGCATCTTGTGTAAAATACACGCACATACCCCATGTGAGCTCGCGTCACTTGCAATAATGATTTCGAGTTCGGGATCAAAATGTGTCAGTGTTAACTCTGAAGTTAATTTTTGTATTATTTCCTTGAACGCTTTTTTACAGTCCTCTGTCCAATTCCAATTATGCTCCTTTTTTAGTAACTCATTTAATGGAGCCCTCAGTTTATGCATATTATCAATAAATTCGCCATAGTAGTTAGTTAGGCCCAGAAAACTTTGCAGTTCTGCAATATTTTTTGGTTCCGGCATATTTTTAATTGCCAATGCCCTCTCTGGGTCCGGTTTCCTGCCATTTTCATTTATTATCTGACCTAAATATTTAATTTCATTTAGGAAAAAATCACACTTTTCTCCTTTTACTTTGAAGCTGAAGTCCTGAAGTCTTCTAAAAACTTCTTTTATGTGTGAGGTGTGCTCTTCAACATGTCGCTCTTAATTAGAATATCATCCAGATAAGCGGTCGCGAAATTCTGGCCTGTGAGCATTGTGTCCATCGTTTGCTGAAAAATTGCATGTGCAACTTTTATTCCGAATGGTAGTCTGTTGAACTTGTACAACCCTTTGTGCGTATTAATGCAAAGGATTTTCGTACTCTCTTCTTGTACTGGGATTTGTAGATAAGCCTCACTAAGATCTATTTTTGAAAATATCTTACCGACGTTGAGCTTTGTAAATACCTCCTCTGGGCTCGGTAGTGGGTAGTGGTGGTCTTTTATTGCTTTGTTGAGTCCCGTCGAAAAATCTGCGCATACGCGAATTTCTCCTGACTTCTTTTTACGTAAACCACCGGCGCAGCCCACTCACTAAACTCTGTTTTAGATAGAATCCCAGTTTGTTCAAGTCTCTCCAATTCTTTGTCTATTTTTCTATAGTAGCGAACGGTACATTTCGCTTCTTTCTAAAAATTGGTTGTACGTTTTCTTTTACTTCTATTTTGGCCTTAAATTTGTTGCATCGTCCCAACCCGCTTGAAAATACCTCGGGAAATTGATTATATAATTCCTCCTTCAATTTTATAGTATCTGATGGTTCAAACTCTAACTTTTTGCAAAACGAGTTGATAGGTAGGTCCCAAACGTTGAATTTCTGCATCCAGTCGATACCTACTAAATTTTCAGTATCTTTCATGATGTATATCTTAAGTTTTTTTGTTTTGCCGTGAAATTTAACATTCACTATTATTTCTCCCTCAAATTTTATTTGTTCGCCTGTAACCGACTTGGCAATTTTTTGAGTGTGTAACATGGTAGGTCTGTTGAGTTTTTCCCATGTCTGTAAGTTGATTATCGTGAGGTCGGAACCCGAACCCAGTTGTAATATAATCTTTTTATTTAAAATTTCCAGTTCCACATATTTCCTTTCATCGTTATTCATCCTTGTAGCTCTTATTCTATTAGTATCTTTTCTATTTCTACATTGGGATGCCTTATGGCATTTTTCCCCACATTCAAGACAGTTTTTATATCTGAAGCGGCAATCCTTGTTCCAATGTAATCCTCCACATCGATAACATGCTGATGGAGGGGGCTTATATTTGTTTCGATAGTCGTCATAATTTGTCCTGTATGTTGTATTTTTTCTCTTATGATAAAATTTTATTTTTCTTTCCGGGGAAGGTGAGAATCTTTTTTCCTTGTCGTAAAATTTTAGTTTTCTTTCCGGGGAGGGTGAAGAACGTAGATTTTTGTTTAACTTACGTATATGAGAAACAGCTGAATCTTCAATGTCCTTTGCGTCTTTCTTTATGCTTAAACATCTCTGGCAATTGATAATTGCTGTAATGTTAGACCCGGTTCATTTTGTAATTTCGCAAGCATTCTTCTACGCATTTCGCTATCTTTTGTAGAAACTAATCCTTGAACAAAAATGAGACATTTGAAATTGTCCGGTGTTATTTTCCGCTAGTTTGAAGTCGTCACAATGTTTATTTACGATTGTGGCAAACGTGGAATAATCCTCATTATCGCCCTTTAAAGGTTAAGGGATTTCCACATCCTATGGAAGAGTGATGTTTCGGGACTGAAGAGTTCTTTAAGACATGTCACTGCTTCGTCAAACGTTAATTCGTTCGTCTTATTTGGCAAGATATAATCCACGAACTTTGTATATTCTTCAGTTCCTAATTTTCTAAGCAATAGACGTAGCTTCTTTGCTTCTGTTAAATTTTGACAGTCTATGTTAAAGATGTCTTCCTGTCTTCTGAAGTAATCTCCAAATTTTTTGTCGCCATCTAGAGAATATTTGAAAATCTCTATGGTATTCCACACTGTGTCTTGCGAAAATGTTGCTTCTTTCTCCATATCTAATTGCTTGTTGCCCGCTACTTTCAATATTAGTTCCTGGAGCTCTGTTTGTCTATCTTGATTTTCCTTTTGCGTTTGTAATAATTGCTTTTGCCATTTTTCTTGTAGCTGTAACTGTTGATCATTTTGGTATTTTATCAGTTCTACCAACATATTTTTAAAATATTCCATGATAACTCAATTTTTACTCCTCGAAATTGTTTGCCGCTAATTTGTTGTTGTAACGACGAGGGAAGGATTTTTCTTTTGTTGATTAGTTTTCCGCGTGTGTTCGCCAAGTTGTTTGTTGGTTAGGCGTACGAAAAGTTTTTCTTTCCACGTGTGAGTTTCGAATCCTCGTTCGCCAAGTTGTTGTGGTTATCCGCGTGAGTTCGAATCCTCGTTCGCCAAGTTGTTGTGGATTCCAAGATGAATTCGGTCTCCAAGGAATGACAAACGCAATAATTAAATATAAGAAATAAAATGTATTTACACAATCATACAATGAGTAATACTGTTAGTAAGTCCAGGAACGTGGTTAGTAGCAAATACAGATAGATATATACAGTCTCGAAGCAGGACTTCCTTGAGTGTACGTGCTTGTAACTGACTTCTACAAGATGTTACCTCACTCTATCCGACTACCCACTTCCGACTACCGACTGCTCTGGGTATTTAACGGCAGCAGTCCAGGTACACTTGGTAGAGTCCACTTATATGAAAAAGGGGTGGACCCCATAACAGTTTAGGTACGGGTGGGGGATGTATTTTTCAACGAATTCTGACATCCGTTAAATTCATGTCGCCTGTGTTTTTGGGGTTCTTTTAAAATTTTATTGTTAACAGCAAAAGATTCTTTCGGCATTTTTTCTATTTGTATACTTAAAGATTTTTTGGGGGATGTTTAGGTTAGAATACGTTTTATTTTAAAATATTTTCCTTTTAATTATTAATAGACTATATTTCTTTTTAAAACAAGTAAATGTAATAGAATTACTTCCAGTATATAAAATTATTTTTACATATCAAATATAACTATGCATATTACCAGGTCAAATTTTTTTTTAAATTGTATTTTTCAAAATATTATTTAAAGAAAATCTTTTGACAATGACCGCAAAAAATAGCTATTTCATTTCACTGATTCAGTAGTTTGTTTTTTTTTTTTATATTTTATATATAAACCTAGTAATATATAGTTTTTCATGTATGCACAAATGACATTTAATGGCATACATATTTTAATGCTCTGTAAATTTCCATTGAGCACTATTTTGTATCAAATAAAAATATCAATAAGAACACTGGATTACATATCTTACTGTTCTTTATATATATATATATATATATATATATATATATATATATATATATATATATATATGTATATATATATATATATATATATATATATATATATAATTGACGGGATTTCCACATAGTTCATTTGAAATTAATTTGTCCTCTAAACCGGACACGGATTAAAGCCTAATCTTTTAATTCATATGAATTTTACTGCGAATGATTTAAGTAATATTCGCGTAATACGGCGGTTATCCAAAATTGTCCTTGATATTTAAAAATATATACTGGAGCAACAAACGGTATATATATATATATATATATATATATATATATATATATATATATATATATATATATATATATATATATATATATACCGTTTGTTGCTATATATATATATATATATATATATATATATATATATATATATATATATATATATATATATATATATATATATATATTCAGTTGGAGCGGCTTGGTGAGAGTAGTCGTGGCTCCAGGAGGCTCAGTCCTATGGTCAGAGAGAATCTCAGTAGAGTTCCACCACGGAATGTGGGAGTGAGCGGGGCTACTTAGAGTCTGATTTGCAATCTCTTCGTCACCGAGGCCCGGCGGAGCAGTTGGTATAGTGTTCGCTTGCCAACCTAACTGTCGTGGTTTCGATTCCCTCGGTAGTGGATGCGCACTGCTGATGAGTCCCAAATATAGGCCGAAACGTCCGTCCAGTGCTTCCTGAGGTTTCTATAAGACTCGATGAATCAATTAATATATATATATATATATTCGAATAGCACAGGGATTATCCGTACATAAAAGGGAATTGTTGAAGTAAGTTCAAATTACAGCTTTGTCTGTTGCGTCCACTTTTTTGCTCTAATGCCCTTGGGAAAGGCACGAATCAATCACTTCTTTCCCCACCCCTCGCTATGGATTAAATAGCAAAGTAGAGTGGGCTCTCTAGCTTGGGATGGCCACCAGCAAATCGACATTAACACTGAATTTAAAAGCATAGAGAAAGCAATGGGAAACCCCATCATATCTTCTCTAGAGTCCTTGGCATCGTTAATAAAGAAACGGAATCTTTGGAGAACTACGATCGTCTATTTCCTGAAGGGACATGGTACTTAAAAAACATTGTTAATTTGTCAAAAATATCTCGATTAACTCGCTGTGGGTCAATCCAATTATCTGCTATTTTTATTAAATAATCAATCGATCGATCGATCAATCGATCTATGCAAACACAGAAATAAACTAAAGGATAAACATTAATACTGAGTGGTATTTTTAACATCACATTTTAAATAACACAATTACAATATATTACTTCTGTAAGATCCCTTACTATGTCCAATGGAGTATTTTCCCATCATTCTACTATATTAATGTAAAGGTATTCCCGTCAGATATTAGTTTCGATCAGTTGCCATAAGTTATCATTTCGGTTACAGTTGGAAAATAGCTTCGGTAAACACAGCACCTCAATATTATTGTGGTCACTGTAGAACTTGGTTAGTTTGGCATTGTGTTTCGGGACGTGGTCATGATGAAAAACTCAAAATTGGCTTACAGACAAATTTAAATACAATGTGACAGAACCTTATCCTATATTGTTAAGTACCATTTAGTATCGATAATTCACTTAACGCAATAGCCTGGCAACGTTTCCAAGCACACAATGCCGCTTCGTGTTTAACTATTTGCCTAATATAATTCAGATTGTATTCTTTATCTTATTCTCTGTTTCATATGTCACCAATCATCAATCGCAAAGACTCACCATTCCTCAGTTCATACATGACGAGATTTCCAAAATGGCCGTACCCACTTTGAGAGTGGTGTTAATATCCAAGGTAGCGGTGAGTAAAAAGCAGTTAGTGGGAGATTATTAGAATAAATGGGCGCACAAGGCAGCAGTGAGGCAATAAAACTAAGTAATACTTTTTCCTTTATTTATAAATCTTACAGAACAAGAAGTTATTTTTTAAAAAAGAATAAAATGAATATAAGAGTTGTACACAAAAGCATGATTTTTATTTTATTTTTGTTACAGGGGTTTGCATCCTAAGTTTGTAGAAAATATATGCGTGTGCTTATTATATTAGATTAGTTGTTGCATAGATAAAACTGAAACATGAATTCTGGTTAAAGGAAACATTTATTGAGAGCCTTCTCCTTTCATCCGAATATTTCACTAACAACTTCCCTGTGCAATGCTGACCTCTGCGGGAAGCTAGTCCGAAGACACGTTAGTAATGACTGTCCGCTCGGCTGATCTCTGTCGCTGAATTCTGTTCAAAAGTGTTTCTTGAACGTTCTCAGAGCCAACTTATGGTTCATACTTAAGCAGATCCCTATGTGATCTGGCATGAACAGTAGTCGAAAAAGGCCAGTACGCAAAAGCCCTCGACAAGGATGCCAGGTGACTCCGTGTTAGCAGAATCACTAAAGACTTTTGAACACTTTCGTCTTCCCAATTTCATTTCTAAGACTGATATATATATATATATATATATATATATATATATATAAGGAACTTGGTAAACCGAATTGGTAAATCCAAAGAGGATGAAATCCTGAGAGCTCAATGTGAGGACAGAGCTAATATGTAATGAAAAACAAACCACTTTAAGGTACCATTACGATAATTTATTTCACCTAAATCCTTTTTTAAGGATTCAGGATCATCAGGTAAAACTTCCAACAACGAATTGAGAGGAAAAAGATATTTTTCCTCTCAATTCGTTGTTGGAAGTTTTACCTGATGATCCTGAATCCTTAAAAAAGGATTTAGGTGAAATAAATTATCGTAATGGTACCTTAAAGTGGTTTGTTTTTCATTACATATTTATATATATATATATATATATATATATATATATAGGACATGAGTGGACATGAGGATAGAGACATGTACGTGTGTATATATGTGTACGTGCAGATTAACGCATATGTGTATGTAGATATGCTGCATATTATGTATGTATATACATGTATGTGTGTAGGTATATGTATGTGTGTATGTATGTATGCATAGATATGTGTGTGTATGTGTATATGTGTATACATATATGTGTGTAAATGTAGATGTGCGTATGTACATGGATGTATATGGATAAGCAGGTGATTTTATGTGTATATATGTATATATGTAAGTATAAGTGCATGTGGAGATATGTATGTAGATATGTGGGTATGTGTTTCTCTGCAGGTGTATATGTGTAAATATGGGAATATACATATAGTTTTTGGTGTGGATGTGTGTGCAGGTGTATTTAAAAACTCATAGATATATAGTGAGACATAGGTATGTGGATATAGATAGGGGTTTAGGACATGTGTAGAAGTGTATATGAGTATGGATATATAAAAGATTGTAAAAGAAGGACCTAATTTTCTCCTAGTGACATTTTATCCAAATCTCTCCTCTAATATTCTCCAATTGGAGGTGAGTTTTAAATAGCACGGAGGTAAAGTTTAAATTGGTAATTTAATTCAAATTGAAATATACTACCCCATTATGGATGATAAAATTATTTAAATTGGAATAACCGTTGATAATTGGGTACCTAAAAACAACCACGAGTTTATTTAATGTACAAAAATCAAACGAATAGATGTCAACTTAACAATCAATAAGACAAAAGTTTAGAAAAAAAGATTACTAAATATAAAATGGATTACTCTTTCAATGTACTGTCTATGAGTTTCTCTAATCGACTGTTTCATAGAAAATACCCAAAACTCCAACGAACTTCAAATTAAATTCCAAATATACCCTTTAAAGTAACGCGAATTAACAGCGTCTAAGAATTTGAATAAAACCTGTCCTCGTGGAATGTAATTTATTAGGGTTGCTGTAGCTTCTTCTTTTAATGTCGGTCTTCACCCCTTATCCATCTATATCTAGAGACAAGACGCGTTAGGCTTAAGCAACGTCTATCCGACAGACAGTGGGGTTAAGAATAAGGAATTGAAATGGTACATCTAACCCACTCATATCTTATCTTCTCTCCCCCCTTACTTCCTCACTTCGTTAATTTTACATATGCTTGATGAGGCCCATCAAAAACGTGTGAATTTCTTTTCATTTTTCATTTCAACCTTTGGAAGTAAAGTCTGATGATCCAGAGCCCTGTTAAGGGGGTGTGTGGTGAAATAACTTATTACATGGAACCTTAAAGTAGTCTGCTTTTATTCAAACAATATATATATATATATATATATATATATATATATATATATATATATATATATATATATATATATATAATATTAGTGGTAAATATACATATACATAGGCAAAATATATAAATATATATACACATAGGTGCATACACATACATGTATATTTTTTGAATAAAAACTTCCAAGGGGATAGAATCCAGGTAGAACTCAATGTCCAGGACAGAGTAAGGATATAATAAAAAGGCTTAAACACTAATATTCTATGGTCATAACTTATTCCATTGCAATTGTAAATACGATCCAATTTATTAGATCTACAAATTCAAAAAGAAAACAGAAAAAACAACTCCGGAAATAAAATTTAGGGAGAGTGTAAGTATGAGAGTGTAGGACGAATGTTAGAGCTAAAGAGAGGGGTAACAGACGAGAGAAGGTGGGGGATTAAAATTTAACAGAGAGAAGTTCATGTTATTCTCACTTAAACCTCTTCCACTCACCTCTCTAAAACTTCTCTCTGTTAAGGTTTAATCTCTCTCTTTCTCTCGTCTGTTACCCCTCTCTTTAGTTCTAACATTCGTCCCACACTCTCATACACACTCTCTAAATTCTATTTTTATTTCCGGAGTTGTTTTTTTCTGTTTTCTTTTTGAATTTGTAGGTCTGTTGAATTGGATCGTATTTACGATTCCAATGTAATAAATTATGACCATGGAATATTAGTGTTTAAGCCTTTTTATCATTATTATTATTATTATTATATATATATATATATATATATATATATATATATATATATATATATATATATATATATATATATATATATATGTATGATATAGTTTATATCGTTTTCAGTCGCCTACCAACTGTGCCGTACGCTAACATCATTTTCCCCAGGCCAATATTATCTAAAAATAACCTCCATGACAAATCGGCGAATGTGACGTTCGAACTCAGGCCTCATTGTCGGCCACGCGCCCATCCACAACGAAAAAGCAATAAAAGTAATCGCCCGTTAATGATTTTACTTCAGCCGTTATCTACACTTTACTTATCTTTTACATCCGCGTCCACACTCCAACTCAAATGCTGACCCTGATAAAGCACCTACTACATATCCAAATTCGAGGTCGGATCAGAATATATTAAAATAAAAGTGAAAAATAAGGGGGTGGTGAGAATGCCAGGTGCATTTCGCTACGATCCTATCGGCCTTTATTAAATGATTCACGATTTTAGCACAGATTATTTCAGAGTTTTGCGTACCTTTTAAAATGAAAAGACGTGTAAAACGAAAAATAATACATACAAATATATAGATACATAAAAATAATCTTGTTTGCTAGTACAGCTTTGAATATTTTATTAACTTTACAGTGGCAAGCAATTCCCATTAGAGCATTGGGTTTATTTTGAAAGCATAACTATGAGTAGCGGTCAAATAGATTGTGACAAAGATAAAAATAGAAGTGTGGGGGAAAAAGAAACGCGTAACATCAGAAGAGAGAGTGATATATATATATATATATATATATATATATATATATATATATATATATATATATAGCGAGAGAGAGAGAGAGAGAGAGAGAATAGGGAAAGAGAGAGAAATAATATAAGTACAAAGATTGTCACTTAGCTGATTGGTGTTACGTTCAGCATCCCGATTCAAGAGTTTCACAGATGGACCCTCCAGCAATCACACCATCCACTCATCAGAGAATATCAGTATTTCTCATTTTTTATATGTGCATTTTTTATTGGTGAAAATTTTATATATATATATATATATAGTTTGCGATGGATAAATTGTCCTCTAAATTACGCAAAAATAAAAATAACACTCTCATTTTGTATATACAGATCTATTTACCAAAATTAGACAAAATATATTTGAAATAATAAAGAGTAAATTTATTCAATAAAATCGCCATTGGCTACAACTACAACCTTCAGACGACTTCGGAATCTCCTGCATCTCTTCTGAACGGTCTACTTGTTTAAGTTGGTGAATGCTGCCATAATCCTTGCCTTCAGTTCATCTTTGGTGTTAAAAGGATTTTCGTTTGTCTCTCGATCAACAGCGCCCCACACTTAATAATCAAGGGAGTTCTTAATTTATTAGAACGATCAGAATGAATTTTCCGAGCAGCTGCACCTTCGTAATCACCATCAGACTCATCCAACTGTTTCCAAATTCTCTACACTGTCCTCAGATTGACACTCTGAAATATTCATATTGGAGATTCAGGTGCGAATGCCAAGCAGTAAAGAATATCGTTTACAAATTTGTGGAGAAGTGAATTGCATAATGGTGGTCTTTTCCTCACAGATGGTACCCAACTGACCCTACTATATTGTGCAGTCAACGAAATAAAAAAATAAAAAAAACGCGCATGCGTAAAATTTAAAATGTAAAATGGCAACAATTTACCCATCGCACCCTTGTATATCGAAACAAGTCTATTTAGAAGAAACGACAAGGTCTATTTTTGCAATGTTTTATTGTATTTGTCCCAACTTTCTCATGTATATTGAATATTGAGTTCATATGTTGTCATTTTGGCTCAAGTAATTTCAACTTTCACAGTCATTATCAAGAGCCAAAGACGCATGTACATGAACAAAAATAACAAAATATGAACTTTGGACAGTTTATCCACAACTTTGAACACAATTCTCAACCTTATCCGAAAACTGGAAAAATACAATAAAAAAATAAAACACACAGACCTTGTCGGTTATTTTTAATCAAACTTGTTTGCATGAATACTTGCTACCTAAATATACCATATATAATAATAATAATAATAATAATAATAATAATAATAATAATGGACTCTCCCGTCGGTTTCGACGTATGAGGATCTGACAGCTTATTGATTCAGTTATGAAAGTTTGTGCGATAATCTTAAGTGGCATTTAAGACCCGCTAGTGATTTACAAAGGAGTCCACATATGGAGCAAGTATGAGGATTGTGAGATGACATCACTGTTAGATTGGCTGACCTTTTAGATCTTGCTCTCGCTTCTTGAAGATGATTCAGACAAGCAGATTGAAAATTGCTGAGTCCACTAAAACACGTTGATCTCCATTCTACCCTCTCCAAGGCTAAGCGCTCAAGGGTGTTATGTGGTATATTGACTGCTGACAAGTTGCTTTTCAGCTTGTCTTTGTATCTTAGCCATGGGCGTCCTACATTCCTGTAGCCCTGATGTAACTGGCTGTACATTAGGATCTTGGGTATTCTGTCATTCTCAAGACATGACCAGTCCACCGTAACTGAGACTGTATGATAAAAGTCTCGATTCCTCCAATATTACACCTGTTAAACAGGTCTACGTTAGATGTCCTATGTTGAAGCTTAATTCCACAGATATATATATATATATATATATATATATATATATATATATATATATATATATATATATATATATATGAGCGAGAGATAGATATAGATATAGATTTCACTCGTTATCTTTTATCTAATTATCTAATGATAATCATTCTTTTTATTATTATTATTATGATTAATAGTATTATTATTATTAGTAGTAAGTAATTTGATTATTAAAATTAAATTATTATTTAATATTTAATATTAAATATATTTTTTATTTACCATTTAAAAACTTTAATTTTAATTTTTAAATTTTAAAGTTCAAATTTAAGCTTAGTTTAACCTTTATTATAGTTGTTATTAATAGTATTAATTTTTATACTCATTTTTCAATAATCTTTAATATATTGTCCTATATTAATTACAATTGTATTAATCAGGATTATTAATAATATTATTTTATTTTATTCCTACTTTGCTGATAATCTTTAATACTTAATGTATTAAACATAAATTATATTGATGAGTTTTTCAAGCGTCACCGTGACATGCCTATATATGATAACTTTGGAATTATCTACACGCATTACCAAACCCTTTATTATCTTACATATATATGTATATATTGATTATTGGTAAAAAAAAGCCTTAACATTTAGATGCTTACTGACTCTAATTTGAATGTCTGAAGAGAATAAAGTGACTGGCAATATTAACATTTATTTGTTTTTTATTTCCTTTTCGTTTAACATTCTCACGCCTGCTCATGAGAGCTTGTCCACTATATCTAGCGAATTGAATTGTTATACCTTTCTTTACTCATCAACATTTATCCGTTTTAAAACTTCCAAATATTTGCTAAAGACGAGTATAAACAAAATTTTTATTTTTGTGTTATTATTAAGAGGAAAGACCATAGGATGTTTTAGATGTGAATATATTTTTTAATCCTTTTCACAACTTTAGAAAACTACCAGACTCCATCCAAAAATACTAGTTGAAAATACAAGCATAATAACCTCATTCACATGTAAAAAATATTAAAAATAATCGAAGCCTTAATAATAAAAAAAAGATAAAGTCAACAGACAATAATATTAACTAAGAACTCGGCTACGATCTTCTGTCTGTGTTCGGAAAATAAAACATCCCTATAACTCTAGAAACATACACACAACTAATATTAGGTTGGTGCAAAAATAATGACGTAATAACGTCGTTTTTTGACGTTATACGTCAAAAAACGACATTATTACGTCATTATTTTTGCACCAACCTAATACATCCAGTTAAAAACTAAAACTAAAATCATCCTTGTTAATAGCTAAAAGTATAGCCGAAAGCTCTCGGAATTACAAAAAGAATTACAAAAATTTGGATAGCTTCTACACACACTGTGTCCAGAAAAGAAAACATTTACTCGAACACAAAGAAATGAAATAAAAAGCTTAATCGCAGTACCTTGTCGTGTTTAATGAAACATGTATAAAAGAGGGATTGTTGCCTAAATAAACACCATATATATATATATATATATATATATATATATATATATATATATACGTTTCATTAAATAATATAGACAAGTGTTGTCCATTTATTTTATGTAAATTGTTTTCATGACGTCTGATAAGTTTAATAACATTATCGTTGAACGAAGAAAGAAATTCACAATATTGATCCATATTTTTTTTATTAATACAATCTAAGCTTTCGGCTTACATAAGCCATTATCAAAGATGTCAGTTACAACATATTAAGCAATATACGGACAAGACAGTGATGATAGTCTGTCATTGTTTACATAGATGATTTCTAAGCAACGATAAACACGCGCATTTAAGACGCTAGAAGCGAAAATCGCACCGCATCTCATGACGTCACACATGACCACACGAGAGTGAATTGGAGAAGTATGAAGTATGGGAAGCCTTGGTATAAAATTTTCATTCAAATGTAGTGTCAAGCGTCGTGAAAGCGAGTTTGTGGTGTGACCAACATAAATAGGTATTTAAAACAACATGCCTGGCCGCACACACAATTCCGTAAAATACAATTATAGTCGAAAACACAATTATACTTCGACATGAAAACAATAGACAAAAACTAAAAATCCTTGAAGCATTATACATCAAACAGCTGAAACCCAACCTAAACAAAAACAATTATGGCATCTCTACAAATATTCTTAAATGTCTATAATTGGTAACAGAAGCCATTGGTTTATACGTGTATGAATGAAAAGATGCTTCTTAAATATACACAATATATATATATATATTAATTATGAATTCACATGTTCCTTTAGGGAACTGCGTTCCTGACCAAACCAAATTCATGAATAATTATATTTCATACTACTACATGGTAAAGAAGAAATTTACGTGACATTCCTCTAACAATAGCTGAATTACGACTCATTTAAACACACACGAAAACCTACCAAATTCTATCGGTAACATACTCGTAGAAAATACAACTATAATATCCTCACCCCCATCCAAATGGTAAAAATAACAGAAGCATTAATAAAAAAGAAAAAGCCAACATCAAGTATGAACACGGCCACAGTGTGCTGACCGTGTTTGGAAAATTAAAAAAATATCATCTCTCTAGATACATATATAAAACATATACACCTTCAGTTAAAAATAAAAATGAAAAACTAATACTTGATAATAGCTAATGGAATAGCGGAAATTGGTCGGATATATAGAACATTCATTTTTACAAACTTTATATCCAGAAAAGGAAACACTTATAAGAACACAAGAAAATTGAACATGAAGCTTAATCGCAGTACCTTGTCGGTACATATATACATACATATATATATATATATATATATATAGTCATCCACAGACAGACTGTTTCGCAGCTCATCAGTGTGGCTAGACATCCGGTTGCCTCAAGCTAGGATCGAAACCCCACTGAATTGGTGTCAGTCGGAGATTCTAACACTAAGCCGTCGGTAGGTGGATTTTTAGCGTATTTATTTTTAGAAACACGCCCAGTGACTGACAGTGACTCAATTCGCTATGCGAAGAGTCTCGCTATATTAGCTATAAAAGTCACTGTTTTACAAACCCATACCTACTCCCTAGAGAGCTCAACTGGAATTAATTTTTATTTCAGGAGCCAATATAGCGTCATATATATATATATATATATATATATATATATATATATATATATATATATATATATATATATATATATATATATATATATATATACGGTCCGAGTTCGATTCTTGGTAGTGGATGCGCACTGCCGATGAGTTCCAAATAGAAGGAAACGGTCATTCAGTGCTTCTGAATTCTGTTGAGGTTTCTTCTAGACTCGATGAATTACTATACATTATTAAGTAAATACCACCAAAGTTTTTATCTCACACACACGCACAAGCACACACGCACAGACACACACACACACACACACACACACACACACACACACATATATATATATATATATATATATATATATATATATATATATATATATATGAAGAAATATAGTCTTAAGATGTGCCATATTTATGGGATAAAGTGCTCAATATCAGAGACAGAGCGTGTGTAAATATAAAAGTGAACGTAGAAGTCAACACTCAGAGGCGACAGTCTGTTTCATGCTATATGCAATGGTGTGCGTAGTGGAAAAGTTTGAATGTTTTCTCAATATATTCTTTTTCTTCATTTAGATATACAGAACTATATATTCTAATGGCTCTGAGTTAAAATTCTATCATTAGTCCAGATTTTATTCTCTGCTTATCATGGGAATATTGAATGTTTTATTTCCCAAACACAATTTCCAATACATTGTGGCCGTCTTTTTCTTTTTCTTTTTTTTTTTTTAATAATAATGCTTCCACTATTTTAGTCTTTTTTTTTATATATGCATGAACATAAAATATTTTTTAAAAAGCAATAGAAAATTATTTTTGAATAAAAATATTTGTCACGTGTCCGAAAACTTAGGAGAAAGGGAGGGTGTTGGTCCTCCCTATCTTCTCATTGACGAATTTACTGCCCCAACCATTCATCATCGTTTCTTCTTATATCACATTTATTGTAAATCTTTCATCTAAAATTGCCGGAAAGTCACATTCTCCCTACAGAAATTCTAAATAAACCCATATTTACAGTTTAAGGTGGGTGGGGGCTGAATAAAACTATTTAAATAAAACAATTTACCCTCAATGAGTTAAATGTAAAAAGATATATTTACAAAGGAAAGTTAGCATGTGACCACGCCCCTCAGAAATACAGTTTAATATGTCAGACAAAAAGGAAACTTAATCGACCGAAAAATTATGTTGAAAAGAGAAATAAAAGAGGAAAATATTTTAATTTTAGAAATAGAGAAAGATTCGTACCGAGTAGAATTTTGCCTTCTGTCGTCTAATAGGTATGGGGAATGAGAAACGAAAACGAGGAGAATTAAAACAAAAAAATAAATGAAAAAGGGTCAATAAACATAAATTCCATCGCTAGGTTAAACAAATTTAACAAAAGAAAAATAACATTAATCTATCTTATCTCTTGCTGGGCTGAGGAATCTTTTTTGTGGTATCCTACGCTCGCGTTGTACGAACAATAAATTCGCCAATGTGAGTCTGACTTAACTCCCTTTTATTTTATCGCTGAGTTTTGTTTCGCTAAAATTAAGCTTAGTACTTTTAATTCTGTTCTGAGTTTTGTTTTATCACATTTGTCACAAGCGCAAAATCCCTAACCAGTTACTTCAAGATTCCACTTTCAGTTAACAAATATCACACGACACAATCCTGCCACATTCATACACCTTTTGCCAACGTCTGAAATATCCTCTTTTTCTTTACTTTGATCCTAACGGTGAGCTGATGTTTAAAGTAGAAGATAGCTTTGTTAAGAATAAAATGACCCGAATTACTGTGAACGTCCTGCATCCGCGTGATGCCAAATCACCAGTCGCACCATAGTTAATAAACAGAGAATCGCATATTGCTTCTTCTACAGATCCACTTTGCTACAAATAGAAATTGTTATGGAGGCAAAAAAAATATACCTGAATTATACGAAACTTACGAGATCTAATCAAAAAGTATCGGGAGAATTGCTATGATAACGAGGCTAAAATATTTGAGAGAAACTGCGTGGTACAGATTGACATTGAACTATATCGCGCATACATACTAAGCTATAGCGTTCTCGCACACTTCCGTCGTTGATAGCAGTGCCTGGAGGGAATGTTTGCAGTGTGGTCGTCTAACCACACAACAGAGGTTCCATCAGTGACCATGGCTTGTGCAACAATTTTGGGCCAAGTACTATATTCCTCAGGTCCGACAACGACCATATTCCTCAGATCTGGCCCCTTGTGACTTTTCCCTATTTAAAAATTAAATTCACTTAAAAGAAACAAGATTTCAAGACGTAGAGTAAATCCAAGACAATACAACGAAAGAACTGCTCGCTATCCACAAAAAAAGGAGTTTCGATAGAAACGACACTGAATAAAGTTTGTAGTTTCAGAAGTGAACTACTTCGAAGGTGATTAAATGATTGATTTGTGGTGTAGTTTCCTTTTTTATAGCGCCAGTCTTGTTACTTTTTCACTGGACTTCGAATAGTCTTCAGATATATTTGTGACGTCGTCCCCTGGTCGCAGCGCCAACCGTGTCGTTCTATCCTAGTCTACCACGGCACCAACTGTGACGTCCTCGCCGCGGCGCCAGCCGTTCGCTCCTCGCTGCTCCGTTCGGGTGTCGCTACTCCAAATGTGGCGTTCTAACCTTTTGGTGATTCGGGTGTGAATCTGGTTAGATTTGATATCAGCCTCGTCGTTCCCAACTCGCTTCCAACGCCTGGTTACCGAAGTAACTACTTTGATTCCCAGTCTGCCTACCCACGTTGTGAATTGATCTTAGGCAGACGAGATCAAACAGTGGTTGGGGCCGTACTGCAAACCGAGTTCAACGCGGGTGATACCACACAAATATGCATAAAAGACAATAAAATGAAAACTCAAAAGTTCAAAGTATCAAAGAAAAAGGTAACAAACTTTATGTCTAGTTGTTCGATACATAGGACTGCATCTATCTCCCGACCCGTTCTATGGATTGTGACACGTCGTTTTCCGCTAGGCAAGTTTTAACACTTCAAGTTGTCTGCTCTCTAAGAAATTGGTGTTTCGGTGGGTCTTTGGACGAAAGTCAAAAGAAAAACTTATTTCGGTGATCTGGATCTAAGTCGCTCTTCAAAATAATTGTTCTTGGTTTGAAGATGGGTCCGGAATGTGCGTGAATCCTGGTCAGCTATCTGCGAGGCTTGCCTCAACCGAAGACTGACTCTGGGAACTGCTGGGATTCGACTCATTTCTGCACGTTGTGGCTTCGTTTATATGGGCGCTGACCAAAACCGGGGTGAGTTTGTCGGCGCCGGGGGGGTTCCTCGATAATTCTAAATACATATCCACCTCTCTGGTTAGGAATTTCCACCTTTTTCCATTTTTGGGAACCTTTCCTCACTCCCACCTTCTCATCATACTTCAGAGGGGCGTGAACTGCCCTCCCCACATCTTCGTGGCAACCTCTCTTACTCATCCTCCAGATGGGCGGCAACAGCCTCCCTCGTGCGTCACGTGATCACCACTCGACCAATGATGTCTTAGTCGGGCGTGGACGAATCTGCGGCTTTGTTTCAGGAAGAAAAAAAATATCTTGCTTAAAAAAAAAATTATCTCTTCTCTTTCCCTCGAAGAAAAAAAAATTAAAAAATGTTATTTTCGTTAAGTGACGAAAAACAGGCAACAAAATTTATATGGGACTTGGGACAGGATAGTGAAAAATTTAAAAACCCACCTTTTTAATTTTTCATATCTGTCCAAGTCCTTTTTGTTGCCTGTTTTTCGTCACTTAACGAAATAACATTCTCATTTGAATTTTTTTTTCTTTGGCCAGCCGGTCTGTAGTTGATAATAAGATGTCTTCCCGTACCAATAGTTTGTTTTCATATCCTTAGATAACACAGCCGATGCCAAAACATATCTGATTCTTTCCTTCTTTCTCTTTCTTTTTACTCAGAATTTCCCTGTCGTTGTAATGACACTCTTTCGCCATTTGTTACTTATCAAAATATCCTTTTATCCATTGTCTCTTAGCTGTGTGTGTGTTCTTGCTTATCACTCACGATTCGGTTCTTAGCCTCTCCTTTTCTTCTTTTCTTTCTTTTCCCTTTCTGCCTCGTTAAATGGTGCCACATATTAATCACTATTTTTAATGAAGCTTTAACTATTAACGTGTACTCCTTCGTTTTAAATCGGGAGTCAATCTCTCAGCGATAACTACTGCTCCCCCTCTTTGTCTACTCGTGATTCAAGTTTTATTTTGCTTTGCTGACCCACCAGAGTCAGCTATTATAATCGGCAGCAAAATACCTAATAGAACCTTTGAGCTTATTCTTGCCTGTTAATTCCCGCTTTAGGATTAAGATCATCGCAGAAATCTTTCACATCCAACAAGGATATATTGAAAGTTCATTCAAAGCTGGACAGTGTTTTAAATAAACTGGGTGTGACATCTTCACCAATCTAAGAGCCCTAAATGAACTCTCCTAACTAAAACTCAGTCGATGGAGCGAAAACGCTACACAAAACCCGAGTTACGCCTATTTGTACAATTCCACTCTAATTGCCTCGGATGTTCATTTCGAAGTTTATCAATAAAAACAAGTTTGATGATTTTTTGTGTATTTTTGTCACCGCTATTAAGATCAAAATCAAGGCTGGCTTTCCAATTACCAGCTAAAACTATTCACCTTCGGACGTTTTCAAGAAATGGTTGATCTGACGAAAACAAAAAAAATGATGACTGTTCTCTGCTACTAATGCCTGATCTGTGAAGACCATAGAGCAGGTCACATTAGAAAAGGACTTTATCAATGGCATCTCTTAAATGACTCTCAAAACATACGGAGTTTTCCTCAACAGAATATTGTCCTAGTCATTGATGAATCTATTGCACACACAATTATATATATATATATATATATATATATATATATATATATATATATATATATATATATATATATATATATATATTAATTGATTTAAAATATGTTTCTTTCGCTACACGAACACGCAGACACCCCTTGTCTGGTTGAGTTGGATTTCTCTGTATCCTTGGAAACGTGAATTATGATTTTTGCTGTGTCTTTAAAGCCCAGTAATTTTAAAAGTTACTCCAAAATTAGCTTGAGAATGAAATGGAACTAATGTCTTTAATTTAATTACAAAATTAAATTCAGCTTCCATTTTTGAAATATGGTTAGAACTGTGTAGCGAAAAAAAAAACATATTTTAAATCAATTAATTTATAATATTAATGCTCTGTAAATTTACATTGAGCACTATTTTGTAAAAATAAAAATATCTATAAGAACACCGGATTATATATCTTACTGTTCTTTCTTTTTATTTATATATATATATATATATATATATATATATATATATATATATATATATATATATATATATATAAACCAATTTGAAGATCGCGTAACCGTGAAACCTCAAGATCTTAAACAACTTTCCATGCAACCGAATATTAGCTTTATCACGGTTATTGAACACCTTCCACTAAATACCGCATATATATATATATATATATATATATATATATATACGCCGAGACGTTGAAGGTCGCGAGCGAACGGGCGTAGCCCTTTTAGAATTAGACCCCAGACCACGGGCATTCAACGTAACTATTTTATTTGTGGAGTAGATTTTCTTGTGACCATGGCAATGGCAGTCTGGGATGGAGGAAAGACAATGTCGTGGAGCAAACAATCACGCCTTGACTGGCCTTTCTTTCTCTTGGTACAGCATCTTCTTCATGATTTGTTGTTTTGTCTTAACCTAGACTAACAAAGTCGCCACATACTTACTGCAGTATCTCTGAATTGGGAGCGTCTGTGTTGTTAAATCAGGGGATCTAAACAAGGACAAGAGATACCTAAGTTTGGATCTTCCTCCCATCGCTTCCTCGGATTTCACCGATGATGCCACACCATTTTTTTGTTGATGCAGTAGTCCAAGGATATGCGGACAGGTTTGTTTCTATGTCTCCTCGAATTTCCCAGGCATATTTTTCTCCAGTTAAGACTGATGGAAAGAATTCTCGTCGCACGACATCCAGTTCATTGGATGCCTTCTTCTTCGGCCAACTGCATGGAGATGACAAGTCTCTCTAAAATACCAACATGCCAGTCTGAGCCTTTACGAACAAATGAGTCCCCAAACAAAAAGGACTTCAGATGCCGAAACCTTACTGAGAGACTGACCGAGATATTCGACCCGAAAATATACCTTAACTTACAGCTAAACAATTTTCAGTAGTGTGCAATAATGTTCTCGGTTGTAGCTTTTGCTACAACGGGGAACATTATTACCTGTGTGATCTTAACGCCAATCATGAGAGGGATTTAATTGTATGATCTCAGGGACTTGACAATATTGTTTGTTTTCATGCCAACCCCAACTACAGACATTTTTTTTCAATGGCCGATTCGGGCTGATAAAACCAACGGCCCACCCAATTTTAACAAGAGAGTACTGTGACTAAATGAGGGTGAGGTTTTCCAGGTGTTACAAGGAAATCTCACCTATCGTTTTCCTGGTTTTATCTGATCTTCACTTTTTTCGTTTTTTTTTGTTTTTGTTTTTTCAATTTTTTGTTGGCGGGGGAGGTGTTTTTTTTTTTTTTTCCTTCTGTTTTTTTTTTCTACTTCTTTTCCCTTTTAATGACTTTTTTTGACTTTAATAACATTTAATTTTTTTAATAATGTTCATTCAATACAAGGCCCAAGGGCCACTCAAGGCAGAGAGTTAATGTGTGGAGTTGTATAAGAAAGAGCAAGATAACAGGAAAGATAGCTAATTCTAGACTTGAAGAGTTCAGGCGAAGACGTTAGAAATATAGAGTTGAAGGAACCGGAAACCCAATCCCAAACAGGAAACAAAGCATAAACCTCTACTTCTGTTCAAATGACCGGGGAGAAGTGCGAACGGTGCGCTAGACAAACCTATCTACTCCTACTGGCAGTGTTGATAGCATAAACCGAAAGGAAATGTTTTACCTTAAAAGGCAGTATTTTAAAAGAAAACGTTTCTCGTCCGTATCAGTCCAAATAGAAAAAAAACCCTTTGACTATGCATTGGTACAATAAAGACTTTTCCAATCCTAGGAATAAAACTTCCAGGAAAAAAAGGAGAGAAAAAAACAAGATTCATAAAACTAGAGGAGATAGAAAACTGTTAAACAATAAAAAGTAATGAAGTCATTCTTCTTAATGGTTATATAACATAACCGCACATAGCGGTGAGGGCATTCACTAATCCGGTGGGGGGGGTGAATGACATAACAGATGTTTAATCTCATGCCTGCAGATGGGGATTAACTCAGAAGTACCTTTTTTTTTTAACAATCTGCTCTGTTCAGGGTAAACAAGAATATTTAATTTCACCTCTAAGCAAAAATGTCATATTTTCAAACATTCCATGCAAACTACAGGTCAGCAAAGGTGCCAACTACATTAAATATATATGTAAGTATGTGTGTATGTGCGTGTGTTATCGCCCTCTTTCTTTCTTTCTTTTTTTCTTTCTTTCTTACCCCTACTTTCTCTGTCCATATATGGGTGTGTGTGCGTTTTCTATACGTATGTGTGTTATCGCCCTCTTTCTCTCTCTTCCTTCCCTCTTTCTTTCTTTCTTTTCCCTTCTTATGTGTGTGTGTATTTTCCGTGCACACGTGCACACGTGCACATGTATGCGTGTGTGTTGATGTATATGGCCGTGTTTAAATATTTGATGTATTTCAGCAGTTTGTAAAATACAATAGACAAATTATATAATTATTTCTAATAAGTTTTGTTGCCAGCTTAGTTTCCGCAACTTGCTATTCAATGTGTCAAGGAATTGTCCACATATCGTGTTGCTTCTTGCAAAGGTTCCGAGCTTTTGACCGACATTTACTCATTATCAAGAAAGAAAGAAATTGCATGAACTACATAATGCGTGTTGCAGTTTACATGTTTGAAATGCTTTTGAATGTTCACGTGAACGAAATGTTATTTTTTAAACTTTCTAAATCTATAGTGGCACCTGATCGTGATGTAGTGTGGAGAATTGAAATAGATTTTATCATTCCTATTGCGCGATCGGAGACGATTTTCTTAATTATTTATTGTAATCTAAACGACAAAACATGATACAGGAACATAATATTTACAATAGGATAAGGTTTATGAATACCAAAGAAAAACAAATTATTAACAATGACTACAAATTTTAGAAGTTATTTATATTAAACCAAATCAACCAACAATTACTAGTAACATGTATGATTATGAAATTATAAAATGTATTTAAATTCTTAGTACGTCATGTCACGCACACCAGTTTCAAAACTGTAAAAAAAAAAAATAAATAACATCACGCTTACGCGCCAATACAAAATCAAAATTCAAAATAATTTCAAAAATGCACATAATCACACAGACTTGGAATTTCATCGAATTTCTTTCTCTATCTTTTCTTTTTTTTTCTTTTCCTTTCTTTCTTTCTTTCTAATGATTGTTGCCAGTCAAAAGAACTAATATGAACTATGGACAGTTCCTTTGCCTCATGAGTTGGCAACAACCGGCCCCCGGGCCATATCCGACTCGCGGAGGGGTTTTTTCTAGCCCGCCAAATTAATCGTTGTAAGGAATTTGCATTTGTTATCCTGTTATTCCTGCAGTAAAATAAGGGACCTTGTTTAAATAATATAACATTAGATTCGTTGTTGTCTTTTCTTTAAACCTCCAGACAAAGGCAGTCTTCTGGACGGAGCGGTCTGAGGTCGAGACAATTTATTATAGCACATTTGACATCATGACCCTTCTCCAAGATATGGCATAGATTTCTGGCCCGCTCTCTTCAAAAGGTTACAGACCCCTGCTTTACACCACCAATACTAAAAAACAGAAATTAATCGCCAAAGAAGAAAAACTTATAAAATAATAATTACTTGTTTCCTTGTTTGTTTATTTTCATTTCACCCTAAACATAGCAATAAAGCCACTAAGATGCAAGTTATGGTAATTTACCCACGCACGCATGGACTCTCCCAGCTATAAATAGGAGCAGGTATTACCTTTTGGTGTGTGAAGTTTCCAGTAGTCACCTCTAACAGTCGGACCGAACATTCTTGTTGTAACACTCTCATTTGTAAATACATTTGTATTATTGTTTCTGTTAATATATTTTTATATAACTCAATTACTCTCTTTTGTGTCTTTATTTCTGGCCCTAACAAGGCTACAACAGAAAGAATACGAGAAAAGGAAAATATGAAAGGGGGAGAATAAAAGAAGAAGAAATAAGAAGACAGAAGATAATGATTGACATTGCATTTAAATTTTTGAAGATCAAAGTTGACTGGAAAGAAACAGACTGGAAAAGAGTTCCAGAAACGAGAAGTGCGAGAGAAGAAACTGTTAGCATAAAACTTACGGTTACATCTAGCGATTTCAACTACAAAATAAGGAGACCTAGCATCCAGTCCAGTACTGCGCTCTAATTCGTTAAGGCAGGGGTGGGTACCAAAGAGGAATGCTCATCATAACAATTACCATGAAGATATTTATTGAAAAAGCATAGGGAAGCTACAAAATGACGATGGGAAAATGACTGAAGCCGAGATGCCATGTCAGGACAGATAATATTGCATATTTATCTTTGGATTTTATCCAGACTCTCTAAATAATTAGCTAAAGCATCAGCCAAGATGATACAGCAATATTCAAATCATGGAGGAATGGTCGACTTATAAATGTGTCGGATAGATCCTTACAGCCTGACATTTTATATATATATATATATATATATATATATATATATATATATATATATATATAAATATATATATATTATGATAAAAAGAAAGAACAGTAAGTTATTGATGCTTTAATTTTTACAAAACAGTGCTCAATGTAAATTTACAGAGCATAAATATTATAAATTAACTGATTTAAAATATGGTTTCTTCGCTACACAGGAATTACCATGTTTCAAAAACCGAAGCTAAAAACTTCAAATTTAATTGTATAATTGAATTAAAAACATTAGTTCTGTTTCGTCTTTAAGCGAATATTGGAATAGCTTAAATTTACTGAGTTTTAAACACAATTAAGGAATTGTTTCTTAAGAACGGTTACCCCGAATTAGTTATTAAAACTGTCATTGAACGTAAGATCAGGAAGTTCAATGAAATTAAGAAATACTGGCCTTCCAAATGTCCTATATATGTCAGGCTCCCTTGGATTGGTCCTGAGAGTCAGACATACGCCGATAAGATCTCTTCATCCATTAAACGGTGTTACAATGCCGTTACAGTCAGGAACATATTTACTACTTGGTGGGCTTTCCCTCCTTACCGTAAGGAGGTTTTGCCTACCTACCATAATAATTTAGTTATTTATCAATTTAAATGTCGATGCGGGCTCGACTATGTGGGCAAAACTATCCAGAGGCTTGAGGTTAGAATCGCCCAACATGTCCCGGGCTGTGTGCGCAGGCATGAGCTTGTGACATCCGGGTGTTCGCACCCTCATGCCTCTGCTATCGGTGAACATATATTAAATTCTGTTGTTTGTAGGACTGAGTATTCTCCCCATTTCTTTTCGGTATTGCATAGGGCTAGGAACAGTCTCCACCTCGACATCTTGGAGTCTGTTATCATCAACATACGTAGGCCGGCCCTTTGCGTACAACGGGAGATGAAGTTTAAGTTGGCCTTATTCGGGGAAACGGTTACATGATTTGAGGTAAAACAATTTTTTTTTCTTTTTCCCCCCTCACCATCTTGTTTTATTACGGTATTAATAAAAAAATTTTCTTGTTAGTACTCCGTTTTAGATTACCGACGATTGTGTTTGAAAATGTGTCGGTCGAAAGGTACCTTACATTTTAAACGTGGATATTATTGTATCTTATGTTTAATATTATCCCATATTTTTTATTCCTCAAATGTTTGATTAGATTTGGCAGTACTAGAAATCTGTTTATATATATATATATATATATATATATATATATATATATATATATATATATATATATATATTAATAATAATGAAATTATTAGTAAATAATAATAAAATTAGTGGTACATAAGCCCAGTTTTATCAACAACATAATGAAATACCGCTTAATTAATCCTTCTAAATCCGAATTAGAAAATCCGAAATTAAAAATAACACTATCCGTACAACAAAAGTATCCCGTCAACCTTTGGAAGAACACCTCTGACACAATTCAATGGTTCCAAAATATCCCAAATAAACAGACAACTACATTTATCCAATTTGACATAATCAACTTTTACCCATCCATTTATTAAGAATTATTAATAAATAGCCGAAATTTTGCTAAAAACTACATTACTGAAGATGAACAAAACATTATTCTAAAAGGTCGATACTATTGTAAAATGACTCAACTTTGATTAAAAGGAACAATGAAAACTTCGACGTTTCTATGGGGACATTTAACTTGTCCTAGATAGCAGACATGGTGGGCATATATATATTGGATATCCCCGTAGGATCATTAGCCCCGGCAAAGTTGGCTTTTATAGAGACGATGGTCTAATAATCGTTCCCAATAGTAATGGTCCTCTATCTTCATAAAAAAAGATTATTAAGGTTTTCAGTTTTCTGGGTTTCAAGATAGATATATCTTCTAAGCTAAAAATAGTTAACTTTCTTGTCATTACTCTTAACCTTTCGAACAATACCTTTAAACCATTCCAAAAAGAAAGTCAAACTCTGATCTATTAATGTCCACTCCAACCACCCGCAGTCGATTATAGAACATATCCCTAAAACGGTCGACACAAGAATAAATATGTTATCTTCTAACAGAAAATTTTTTAATGGGAGTAAGTTTATATAGCACACAGCACTAGAAAATAGAAATTTTAAACAAGAACTAGATAACCAAGAAAACTTAAAGAACTATAATTCTAATAACTTCCAAAACAGAAAAAGCAAAGTCATATGGTTCAACCCACCCTTCTGCAGACTTTCCAACATTAATACAGGCCATTTCTTCATGATAAGCATTTTAACGATACGAATCCATTAACAAAAATTTTTAACACTAAAAATCTAATAGTAAACTCTTTTTTAGAAGTTTCAACGGAGTGAAGTACAAGATATTAACTCTGCATGCAATTGTAGAAGAAAAACCGAGTGTCCTGTTGAGGGAAAATGCATGTCCAAGAATGTGGTGTATAAGGCAATTATCTTCCCCGAAGAAAATGTTAACCTAAAGAAGATCTACATTTGAATATCTGCGGGAAGTTGGAAACAACGCCTATATAATCACAGACACTCTTTCAACAAGAGATCGCTGAAAAACCAAACTACTTTATCCAGGCAATATTGAAAGCTAATTGACAAAGGTCTCACCCCATATTTGTAGTGGAAATTCATTCCAGGGCTCGGACTCCTAAGAGCTTCAAGGACCAGGAGAAAATATTTTTAATACAAAAACCAGGAGGAGTTACCGAACCTTCGGAGTTAAGTTACATCCAAATGCAGGCACAAACATCGCCTTAAAATATAGTAGAAACACTTCCCCTGGATTGTATAACATTAGATATGACATAACATATATTAATGTATTCAAATCTGTATCTTCATTGGATTGATGCGGTTGAGAACTCAAATCACCTGTCGGTACTAACTCCTTTTAAGAATGACTTAGCTATATATACGATTAAACCAGAATTGGAGGACCCGCTTCTCTTGACAACAAATTTAGTGAATAAGTGCATCATAAGGATATAAAATATATCCATTACATTTGTACGATATGGAGCGCCGTACTCCACACAACTGCATTTCAACTTCTATTTTCAACCCAAAACCAAAGAATAAATCATCATCCCGGAAGATGATCCAGGTTATTTGCTTTCAAAACAAGGCAACAAAATATGATGGAATCACAAGACACCGACACAAAAAATAAACTTACCGACAGACTTTTTGTCTAGAAGGAGGATTTATCATTTTTAAGGACCCACAAGACAATAGCAGAAAGGATTAATGTGATGGTTCTTAAATTTGGAGACATAGTATGTGCAATTTAAATCTTTGGGCCGAGTAGTAAAGAAAGAGATTGCCGTGTTCATAAAAAATTACATATATAAAAATTTATTGTACTGTCACTGTGTCGTGTTCATAAAAATAAATAAATAAAAATTAATTATCGTGTCAAAAATAATTATAATAAAATAATATAACAATTATAATTATTATTAATTCATTCATTTTAGACCAATGAGAATCGACTCCAAACACGTGACATTCTCACTATCGAGCAGGGAGTCAATACGGAAAGGCCGTCAACACGGAAAGGCCGTCAACACATGCATCAACGAAAAATTCGGCTTTTTTTTCAGGTCATAAAGGTACTATTTATCTGTTAGCACCCAGCAAAAATTTGAAGTAAGCAAACCCCCAAGCACTTTATATTTTACAACTAACTTATCTGGCCACTCATTGCACACATCTATAAAAAAAAAACAAACATACGACAAAGATTTTATACGCTTTACTTATTCTTTATCTTATCTTTCTGTCGGATTTCAATCCATATTTGATCTACATGTGACCCCATACTTATATTTTTACTCAGACTTACTCTCTTGTGTCCCCAATATCACATAACACCCGGATAATAATACTTGTTTTACTATTTCCACGTCTGCTGTTTCTCATTTTTACGAATATTTTTTATATATATAAATATTAAGTGTTTAAAATTATTTACTCTGAGTTATAAGTCCGCTACAAACACAAAAACGGAAACAAAAACGTTTATTAGAATCAAAATCGGAAACACAAATGATTGTTAAAATCTAGTGAGGAAAGCAACTGGACATTAAATTAATAGCGGAAGCGTGACAGATATTTAAAAGCAATCTTGGAAGCACAAAAAGATTATTAAAACCAATAGGGGAAACATAAACTATTTTGAAATTCAATAAGGGAAATACAACCATATTCTAAAATCAATACGGAAAACACAAAATGTATTTAAATTGTAAACACAAAGTTTTAAATTTTCATAACAACTATTTAACTTCTGTCATGTTGCTTCTTTTTTTTTTTTTTTTTTTAATCACTGTCTCATTCGCCTCAATAAAATTCTGGAAGTTAATATATACATACATGCGTGTGTGTGTGTGTTTGTTGATTTTGATTTTGTGAACAAAACTCTGAGAAGACGATTCCAAATTTAGTACAGGTCGCTAATGAAAAACAAAAGAGGAGAGGCACAATTTGCAAAAAGGAAAAAGTCTTGTAAGTGGATTCTTTTCTTCAGCGTATGTTCTGTATTTTGTCGGCATACGAGGAAACGGCATACGAGATTTGCAAATTTTCCTGTTTGCAATTCAAATTGCTCAGTGGCAGAAGTCAATGTCACAAGAGGTGTACGACAGTTCTTCCATGTTTGACATGTGACCTGCCCAACGTGTATCTTAGGGATCATAGCGTCATTATTATTCGGCTTCGATGTTAGTAATGAATTCCTTCCGACTTTGATACGGAAGCAGCGCCGATGGTAGGTGAATGTAATAATAGTAAATTACCCATGATTCGGCACCCTATATGAATCTAGCCAGCACTATAGTTTTGTAGACTTTTACTCATATCTTTTCATGATAATCATATTTCTCTAGACACGTTTTTAGTCTCCCACAAGCATTGCTTGTCTTTATCATTCCATTTCTCTTGGTTTATTTTGACATCAGAACCTCTGCGTTGTTTTCAGTTATTGTATCAGTTAATGCTCCAGTTGAAGTGCAACTTGACGGCGGATTAGAGACTTCTTCAGACAAAATTCAAAATCAAACAGTTATGTAGCCTTTGTAAAGCTACATTATATGCGTTGTGGTGATGTCACAATCTGGATGAAGAGGGTAGCGTCATCAGCAAATACAAACTTTCTGAGAAATTGATTTCTCATCATTGTGTGTGTGTTCATTCAACATGCTATTGTTTGTGGATGGACATATTTTTATTTTCACCAATCTCTTCAGTAGACACTTTCAGGCGTCTACAGACCAGATGTGGGTTCTATCATGGCGTTTATTCGAATCGAGACACATTAGAAGGAGTCATATACATTTTTTAATACTTAGTAGAAATTTCTATAGTCACCAGAATGCTTCTTTTTTTTTTTTTTTTTACATAATGTTTATCCCCAAGTCGTTTTGAATAACACGGCATATTCGCAAGAGGCTGTTGTTACATATATGTCGAGAATCTTTGTTTTAACGTTTCGCCTGTTTTGCCATCTTCAGGTGTCTGTCAATCCAGAATAAAAATTCAGGAACTTTTATTTAATCTACGCTTCTTCATGTCTACGGATATTACATCTTGTTCATTTTTTCTTTTTTTTTTTGTTTGTTTGTTTGATTAGAACTGCTCAATTATTACTAATTCTGTTTCAACTGAATCTTTTTCTTTACTACTCGGCCCAAAGATTCTCATTGGTTTAAAATGAGTGAATTAATAATAATTATAATCGTTATAATTATTTTATTATAATTATTTTTGACACCATAATTAATTTTTATTTATTTATTTTTATGAACAGGACACAGTGACAGTACAATAAATTTTTATATATGTATTTCTTTATGAACATAAGTTTAATAATCGTTTGTGTTTCCGATTTTGATTTTGATAAGAGTTTGTGTTTCCGATTTTGATTTTAATAATCGTTTGTGTTTCCACTTTCTATTTCATAATCTTTTGTGCTTATCATATTGATTTTTAAGATCTGTTGTTTCCAATATTAATTTTAATGATTGGTTGTTTTCCCACTATAGATTTTTAACAATTTTGATTTTAATTCCTAATTTTGATTATAATTATCGTTTGTTTTTCTGTTTTTGATTTTAATAACCATTTGTGTCCTCCTATTGATTTTAATCGTTTTCCTTAAGTGATTGTAAGATCTATGTTATTGTTGTTGTTCTTCTTCTATTTTTTAAATCGGGCTAAACAAAAAAAAGATCTAATAAAATTTTCAAGTACGTTCTTCCGCGAAATGTCACTGATGATTAAATCAGTCAATAAGCTAAACAAAGAAAAGGAAAACGATATTTCGATTTACTGCTATTTAGTCATTACTTTACAGTAAACTGAGATATCAATGGTATAATTGATGTTGACAGAAGCAAGCAGTATATCGCCGAAAGTGAGGATGTTGGTAGCCGACAGCAGTAAACATCACTCAACGAACACTTTTCTTTAGTGATCGTACAGGTATATTATTTCCCATAATCTATTTTAGATAGAGAGATTTTCCGAAAAATCGACAATAATGCAATAAAAATACCCCAGAAAATATTCGCTCATTAATGGCGTTATGTTTTTAATGGATGTTTTTTTATGGAAAAATTTTCATGACATTTGAAAAAGTGGATTAAATAAGATTTAAACTGATTAAAAACCATACGAAATTTTTAAAAACTTTAAAAAAGCTTTAAAATAATTTCTGAAAAGTTCAATACAATTATAATTATTTAATTTTTATAGAATTTTAAACATTAACGTTATTTTATTCTATTTTTTTATTTATTTTTTTTTTTTTTTTACTTTTTCCATCGTTATAATTTTATAGCTCAACACAGTGTGGTGGTTGTCCAGACTGAGTATTGGGGGATGTATGTCGTATTTTAAACTCAGTCAAATTGTGTGTGTGCGCGCATTATATGGCGTAAAAACATTTAAGTCACTCATGGAAAATACATACGCATGGACGTTACACAGATGCATGCAAAGTCACATGCAGGCAGTGCGTGACGGACAAAGAATCAGCGCTTCTTTTATTATATAGATTGCGTGAGTATTGTAATTAAGCATCAAAGCAAACTGACAATATTTTTATAATATCAAGGCGTTTAAAGACAGTGTTTCAACTTAAAACCAGAGAAATAAAAGTGGTTAGAAACTCCTGCAGTTATAGTCTCACACGATAAAATCCAATGCTCGTTGCAATTTAAGAAACGCTCATGTTGCAAATAAAGGATAATATGAACGAATTAATTCACCTGGCACCTCGACTTCATTCACTTTCTCACCGACATGACATGGCTTCCCTAATAGTATTTCTACAAATATATTCATGACAATTATTCTGGTGAGCTTGATGCCTTGACTGCGTGAATTTAAGCATACTACTAAATTAGCAATTAGGTCTCATAGTTTTACTGTTGATCTAGCTAGATGTAACCGTCAATTCTATTCTAATGGTTTCTTTTCTCACAATTCGAACCTGTGGAACTCCCTTCTAATTTCTTGTTTCCCTATCATCTACAATCTTCAAACTTTTGCATGCAACGCCATTTGCCATCTTCTATTTTCCTGATTCATGTTCTTTTATTGTCATTTCTCTCTACTAAAATATTTTCATTCTTTTTCACTCCATGTAACCCCCTGCGCCCTAAAGGCATTATCACCTTTCTTGGGGATAACTGATTTTAAAAAATGTAAAAAATTTAAATACTATTTTTTTTTTACCAGAAAGTAATATTTTTTTAAATTTTAATATTGGAAAATATATTTGCAATTAAAATTTAATGAAAATCTTATAATTAGAAAAGATCTAGTATTTTTATATGGTGACGGTCGAAAGTTTATAAAGAAAAATGAAAAAGCTATTATAAAATTATGCATATCGATTTTCCGTCTATAAAATGGATTAAATTTGTTTCTAATGTATAATACAGACAAGTTTGCCTCTTTTGTTTCTTATTATTATTACAGTGGCGTTAAGTTGTAAACTGTATTTGTGGTCACGTCACTATTTGAAGTCAATGTTAAATGCTAGTCTGTTGTTTTGTAAACAAACGATCATTTGTCAAACGAGTCTGCCTCTTTTGTGAATCAATCGATAAGAAAGACACGGAGGTTCTCTTAAGCATCATTCTCACAACAAAAACATAGGATATTAAACTGAATTAAAATTTCACTATTGATTGGCCCATCTTAAGAACCAATTTTCCATCCGGATCCTGATAATGAAGCCAGTGTCCTGTTATCTAAGCTAAAAACAAAGTGAATGATCTGCTCTTTTACGGGGGTGATATTTCTATGATTCCCGAACGCTAAAGCACAGAGTTTTTTTTTTTTTTTTTTTTTGCAATAAAGATCGGCCCAATAGCAGGCTCGAGAGCAAATCAATGTAGAGGGTTAATCTTAAAATGTTTATGATAAATGAGTTGTGAGATATGAATGAAAAAACAAGTGGTTGGAAGTAAAGATTGACCATTGACTTGAAAAAGTTAAGACTGTAGTGTTCAGGAAGTCATCTACTCCGGCGTAGGTTCACCAAAAAAGTATCAGTTCTTAAAAATTGGCTGAGTGGAACGTCTTCCTTACAAATGGAATACGGGAGAAATGTCGGTAATTCGACTCTGTGGACATAGCATTTTTAGTACTAGAAGTAAAAGTCTGAACTAGTGGAACTGAGAAATGAAGCTCATTTGAAGATTTGACTTGGAAATAGCGGTTAGGGTAGCGATAGTTCCAACTTTTTTTATCCAGTTGACAGATAACAGATGTGATAAAAATTTTATTCTGATATTTTAGTTATTCTCTTCACACACAGGCACACACACACACACACACGCACGCACACACGTACACACACACAGAGAATGAGTCCCTCTTCAGCTGGGGATTTTATATAAAGCTCCTTTTCTATTGTCTTCATTTTAAAATGAGCAGTCAGGTTAATCAGAATGGAATCTTCTCCAATTCCAGTGAATATTGGACAATTTCTTCACAGCAGAAGAAGAGACTCGAGACGATGCAGACATGGTTTTACAGAAGGATGCTATGATGAACTGAACATTTGAGCAACGAGGACGTTTTAAGGAAAATAGAACCAAATAGAACGCTTATACTTAAAGTCAGAAAATGACAGTTGAAATTTCAAGGATACATAATACAGAAAGTGGGCTGGGAGAATTAGACACTAACAGGAGAAATTTGAGGCAAGAGGAGCAAATGGGAAACAGCTAGTAACCTACTTAACGATCTTATATAAAATGGCTGGCAGGACAGTGACTTAGAGGGATAGTAAAACAACAGACATTATTTTATAACTTTTCCCTCTTGAGTGGGCGCTTATTATTTATCAACCAAATGTTCCACATAGAAATATCCTATGCGCAGCTAGCTCGAAAACCTGTTTAAATATCGATGGCAGACTGAGATGCGATTCTGCGCGTGGTGGCTATGAGACCATCTTCCAGGTCAACCCTCTGATGCATCTAACTCCTCTGATATTTTGATGTGACAAGGTGTCCAAAACCGACTTTGCTATCTCTTAGGGTGCATATTAGCGTCATCGTAGATAGACGAAAAAACAAAGGCTTCTTATTGAAATGAACTTCGATTCAGACCATTTTCTGGCCTGAATCGCATACTACATATACATATATATTAGCATAGTACACACACACGAATCAATATATATATATATATATATATATATATATATATATATATGTGTGTGTGTGTGTGTGTGTGTGTGTGTGTGTGTGTGCATGTTACATTAAAAACGATAGACAAGGTACTACGGTTAAGCTTTTTATTTAATGTTTCTTGTGTTCTAACAAGAGCTTTCTTTTCTGAACAAAGGGTGTATAAGAACTGTCCAAATGTTTTATATTTCCGAGCGCTTTCGGCTATACCTTTAGCCATCATCAAGGATGATTCGATTTTTTAGCTTAATTGAGTGTGCGCATTATGTGTATGTATTAGTGTGTGGTAGGGATGTTTTTAATTTCCGAATACGGTTAGCACATTGTGGCTTTGTTCGTAGTTAATATTGTTAAGAGTTGACTTTTTCTTTTTTTATTATTAAAGCTTCCATTATTTTTAGTCTTTTTTTGCAGGTGAATGCAGTTAATATATTTGTGTTTTCTCCTAGTATGTTTCTAATGGAGTCTGGTAAATTTGTGTGTGTGTGTTTAAATGCGTTCTAATGGAGCTGTGATCAGATAGGTGTAACGTAAGGCATCTGGATAAGCATGTAGTTGTGTAACTGATGTAATTATTTATGAGTCCGGTTTGATCAGGAACACAGTTTCTTAAGGGACATTTGAACTCATAAATAATGTTCGTTCTTTGCAACTTTGACTTAGCTGGTGTGTTGTTATTTTTGAGGATAAGGTTGGCTGTCTTAAATTTTTTATAATAGATAATTAATTTGATTTTTTTATTCGGATCAATTGGAGTAGTGTATTTCTTTATAATATGCCTTAGAGAAGATTCGTCTTGTTTGTAATTAATATGCATTTGTCTTTTGTAATAAATGTGTATGTGATTTTTGGCTGTGTGTTGGCTATCGTTATTACATACTTTGGGGAGAAATAGTCTAATTTGGTGGTCTATAAGGTGGTTAGGGAAGCCGTTGTTGATTAATGTTTGTTTAACGTTATTAAGTTATTTGAGGAAGAGTAGTCACGAGGATGAATTCTGGTGTGCTCTATTTAGAAAGTTTTTTATTACTGCTATTTTGTACCTAAGTGGACATTCGCTTTTGAAGTTAAGGTGACACGAGTTTTTGCTGGTGGGTTTTTTGTATAATGATGTAATGAAAGTGTTATTGCTGTATTCAACGAGGACATCTAAGAATGGAAGTTTCTTTTTTTTTGACTAAGTTCATATGTAAAGTTAAGGTCGGAGTTTTTCTCAAATGTTGTCTTAAGTGTGTCTATTTCTTTAATGTTATTAGCTAATATAAAAATATCGTCTACGTAGCGAACATAGATTTTCGGTTTGCGGACCTGTGTAAATATCGTACTTTCTATGTAGGACATGTAATAGTTGGAAAAGCATGGACATTGTTGTACCTTGTCTGTCGTTTTTAATGAAACATGCATATATATATATATATATATATATATATATATATATATATATATATATATATATATATATTCTCCACGTTATTTTCTCCTCTACTGAGCTTTAGGGATTTTCTGTAGTGTTCTAAGCTTTTTTTTAATTTATGATATTATAAGAAAAACTGGCTCATTAACCACCAAATTTAGCAATGTTTTTACTTAATAAAATAACAATAAAAACAGGTCTATATGTAACAAGCGTGTAACATTGAAGTAATACAAGCATGTATATATGTAACAGGCATGTAACAGAAGGAAGTAATACAAGGATGTATATATGTAACAAGCATTCAGCTTTCAGTGCTTAATCTCTAATAAGAGGAAAAAGCTGAAAAAAAAATAATGATTATTTCCAGCGCCAGTGTCAAGGAAAGTTGGCTTGAAATATTTGATTGAAGGCAACAGTCATACAGGAAAACAACGCATCACCCACTTAGCACGTGATTTCCTTGAAGTGTTTAGGAGAGATGACAAAAAGACAAAAATTATTAAGAGCTACAAAGGACAGGAAATTGTGGAGAGCCAAGATCGCCAATGTTCTGAAGAGATACGGCACATAAAAAAAGAAGCCTATTCTAAAACTGCACTCATTATTATTATTATTATTATTATTATTATTATTATTATTATTCTGTACAATCGATATCCTTTTTGTATCTAAAGTCCGAGGGTAGCATCTGTTCAATCCATGGAGCTTTCTGTTATGCTTTCTGACTGACAACCATAGATAAGGAAGGAATAGAGAAAAGCTAGGAAGAGATGGAAATAGAAATCTGGCATGAAGAAGGAAAGATAAAGAAGCAAGAAAGTAAGAGAAAAACGAACACAGATAAAAAGAAAAATAGAAAGAGAGAGAGAAAGAGTGTATGTATGTATGAGGGAGGGATGAAAATGAAAGAAATATATTGAGTGACAAGATTTCTGAGTGGACATCACGAGACAATGAGTAAAGAACTGAAAACAAATCGAAATGGAAAGGAGGGAATTGTAATATCGAAATAAAATTTGGGAATGCTTCAACATGGTGGTCGACAAAACAACGATACAACTGTGTATCAAAAGGACTGTTTTTCCCTTGACAAATGCTATTATTTTGTACTCCTCAGCAATGTTTAGTGTTTTAAAAAGCGATGATTAGAATTTTAATAAAACCTTAGCATATGAAAGTGAATTTGTACATTTACAAAAATAATAAATACTATTCATTTATTAGATTGTTTACGGGAATTGTTGGTAAAACATCGGCCAATTGATTTAAACTTTATAAAATAGCAAATAATAAGGATTTCTTTATAGTTTGTTTACATATTTTAATAATTTAGTAAATGTTTATAAATTTATGAATAAAAAATTGCTTTCATATTTATTCCTTTATAAATTGGCAAATGTTAAATATTGCATTTCACTTAGTGTAGGGGAGTACTATTCTCTAACTGATCACCATTTACTATTTTCTACTTACATATATATATATATATATATATATATATATATATATATATATATATATATTACAAATTAAACTAAACCCATCGGATTATTAAAGGATAAAAAACCTTTACGGATTTTAATGTCATTCTGCGGCCTCTTTGTTTTTGTTTTTTTTGTTTCTGTTTTTTTTTTTTTTGTTTTTTTTGTCAGATCCGTGAATTTTTTTTGCTCATGCTAAGCGTCGAAAAAACAGAAAATTCACTATTTTTTTTATCCATAATGTCGAATGTGTTAAAATTCTTCAACTTTTTAACAAAAAAATCTCAAGCTGATACAAAAAATTGGCGCAAAATAGTGTTGATTTATTTAATATTCTATTATGACACGTCTCTACTTTGTATTAAGATATTAGGTTGGTGCAAAAATAATGACGTAATAACGTCGTTTTTTGACGTAACGTCAAAAAACGACATTATTACGTCATTATTTTTGCACCAACCTAATAATGACGTAATAACGTCGTTTTTTGACGTAACGTCAAAAAACGACATTATTACGTCATTATTTTTGCACCAACCTAATACATTGTATTTATTTTCAATTTTTATATTTAAATTTTTCAACTATATTGCATATAATCTATTATTAGGCGTAATTAAGTTACAATAAAATTTCTATTTTATATGAATACTATCTTATGCAAATTCAAATGTGGGGTAAATCGGGTCATAAAGTCGTGGTGGGAGGCAGGAGACCCTTACACTAGCTTTGATTGCATTAGTTTTAGTACAATTCTTGTAAATCTAATAAATAAATAGTGTTTAATATTTTTGTTGTAAATTCTCAAGAACAAAATATGTATAAATTCACTTTCATCATATCAGTCTATATCTCTGATACATAGTCTCTATTCACTGGGTCTTGTGTCCTTAAGGACATCTGTGGATGAATTTTGAAAACGTTTGGAATTTTTAGTTTTAGCTAGTTTGTTAAAAATATTCGTTGTTCACACCGATTGTAGCTGGTGCTTTTCACTGGAGATTAAGTGCCAACAAGACTCCTCATTAATTTTACAGACGTTTGTTAAAAATAATAAAAAGGGTGACTTTTTTCTAAAGGTCATCCGTATTCTTATGCATAACCCATTACTTAAAAATGTACTTATGAGAGAACAATTTACAAATAGAAACGTTTCTGACACATAGAGGACTTTCCGTGATTTGAAGAATCTCTCTAAATTTTCCAATCCTTTCTTTGGATACTTTTCATACAGCCACTCAAGTCAACCCAGTTCGTGACATCCTTATTCTAAATTTGGCCCGTGTGGCGTGATATGAAGCAGGTCAGTTCGTGTTTATGTCATATCATTTCTGTGCAATATGGTTAATGTCCTGGCTTGTAATTGAGACGAACTAAAACAACAAAATCACAAAAGCAAAAAAAAAAAACAAAAAAAAAAACGGAAAACAAGAAAGAAAAACAGGAACCTCTCCAGGATGTACTTAGAGAATCGCGAATTCATAATGACAAAGATATTTCATTCTCTTCCTATTTCTCTTCGCTCTATGTGATATTCACATAATCATAAGTTACCAAGATTATTTCATAGATAAATATTTACTGCAATATCTCCAATTTTGAACCCCATATATAGGGTATCTCAAAACAATATATACACACTGTTACAGTGTATATAGATCAAGTGAACTTGCTTTCCTTTCAGATCTACATATCAGTATTAGTAATATCATCCAAGATTAGCTTCGAACAAAAATGCCTCCAGAAATGCTACTGGAAGTACGAAAATGCCGTTGAAGTTCAAAGGTAGTATGGATCAGAGTTTCATTCAGATCCACCCACGCAGCTTACAATTTCATACATTTGAAATAAGTTTGAAGCTGACAGTACTGTACACGATAGGCACAAGAACCTCTTCTGAAAGACCACGGGTATCACCCACGCTCTTTGAAGAAAAAAATGGTGGAAATCATTCACAGAAGTCCAAGAAACCTATTGAAATAATGATTGTTGCTTGTTCATTGCATCGTTCTGTCAACAATGTTTGGACCATAACGGATATCAATTTAATAACATATGATAAACAAAATCGAGCATACATTTGTAAAAAATACTGTCTTCATATGCAGTATTTAAATTAGTTCCAGTTCTTGAGAAAGCTTGAAAATGAGTATACATTTTGGGAGTCAACCTATATATATATATATATATATATATATATATATATATGTGTGTGTGTGTGTGTGTGTGTGTGTGTGTGTGTATTTAGGGAGCAAACTACTCAGACATGCTCTTTTACTCTTTTACTCAGACATTTAATCTGATTAAATAAATTACAGACATTATGTCTGCTTATTTTTTTATAAAATTTCTTCATACTGACGAATAACCTTCCGTGTATCGCAATTAAAAATTGATGTGAGAAATGTTCAATAACTATGAAAATTGTTTTATTTTTAATTTCTCAAGTACTTTCGATCTTCTTCCGAGATCATCTTCAGGGGTGTACGTACTAATACAAAACTGTGTGTTTTTCACGGGTGCAAGTAGTAATACAAAACTGTTTTTTGGTATCCATTACTGTAATTTTTCTTTTAGCTTTCAAATGCAATGGTTGACAATTATGCTAAGCGTTCACTACAATGGGAAAAAAATATCCACTTTGGAATGTTTTCTTCTGTGTTGTAATGTCATGGTCATGCGCGCAGAAAAACTGTTCTTTTTATAGACATTTCAGAACATTACTACAGTATTCGTAATTGATTCTGTTTATGCGACGGCTTTAATTTTTTAATGTATATTGCTTCGAGGATCTGTAGTTTGAATGTGTTGTTTTCTTGGTGCAGGATAGTTGTGTTGCCGATTAGTATTTTTCTATACTGTGAATGTGGATAGGAATGATGGTGTAAATGTCTTGCAATGGACAAATGATCAGACATATGCAGAGTAAGTCGTCTTGATAATGTAGTTGTTGTATGTCCAACATACATATTTCTTTTTCTGTCGGAGATACTTTCTGCCAAAGGACATTTGAATTGATATATAATGTTGGTTTTAAGTAATACATCAGCTGGTGAGAAGGAGTTATTGCGAATAATTAAAATTGGTTCTATTGTATTTTTATAATATAGGATTAATTTTAATTTTTATTAGGATTCATGGAAGATATATTAGTAAGAATGAAATTTTTTAATGATTTTTTCATCCTGATTGTAGTTAGCATGCATCTGGTTACAATATAAGAGTTTGATATATTTAGGGTCCTTTGAGAAAGTACCATGTTCTATTTGACATGTGTTGAGTTTTTTGATAAATCGTCTTATTTGTTCATCTACAATGTGGTTTGGGAAGTCATTATTAATGAGAGTCTGCTTAATCTTTTTAGTTCAGTGTATAAATTCTTTATTGCGGAGGAGTTAATTTGTGCTTGCTATTTTGTAGTAATTAGGACATTCACTCTTATAGTTAAAAGTGCAAGAGTTTTTGCTGGTTGTTTTTTTTCATTTGGGACAGTATTATTTGTGTCTATTAAAATTTCAAGGAAAGGGATTTTTTTATTTTTATTAGGTCCGTATGTGAGCTTCAAGGTAGAGTTTTTTAAAAGTTTTTTTCAGTTCCATTATTTCTTCTATATTTTTAATTAAAATAAGAATATCATCTACATATTTTAGATTGATGAAGGTTTTCGTTGTGATGCTAACTATTAGTTTGGTGCAAAAATAATGTCGTGTTTTGACGTATTGTTTTAACGTCAAAAAACGACATTATTTTTGCACCAACCTGATATATCAGGAGATCTATAGACAGCTTGAATGCTCAAGTCGTCTGAAGATCGGCTGAGGGTGAAACTCGTATTTCGATGAGGGCTATCCTTATATATAGATATATATATTTGTATATATATATATATATATATATATATATATATATATATATACAAATATATATATATATATATATATATATATATATATATATATATATATATATATATAAATCACGAATAGAATCAATCAGCAATTGAGACGAAATAATTGTTTGTAGACCGAAACGTTTTTGTTTTTTTTCGAGAATGTGCTATTATTGATGGTTGTGTACAATATCGGAACGTGCAAAGACTTAAAATTTTGAAAAACTTAGCGTTGCGTCTCCAAGTTTTAATTTTATAAGGAAAAAAATATGCCTGACGATGAATAAAAGATTATTCGAAAGTACTTGCATTTTAAAAAAAATATAAACTGGAAAAAGCAGACAACAGTTTTATAAATGAGGATCACATCATTCTATGGATTAACAGTATTTTAATGCATCCATTATGTTCTACTAGCGATGGGATATCACCAATAATAGCATTAATATTGCTGATTGATTCTATGCGTGATTATTTCTTTGTATATAAATTATATGCTACCTAATGCTATATATATATATATATATATATATATATATATATATATATATATATATATATATATATATATATCAAAAGGTGGTTTCCGTATAAGAATACAGGCTCGATTCCTGTTGGGGAACACGTATATTCTACGAAATTTCTCGAACATATAAATAGTAATTGTAATTAATACTGTTTACATAAAAACAAACCATTTACTTAAATAAATTGTATCTATAAAAATAACATATTAACAGAAAAATAATTGTCGGGCTTAAACCATTTCATAATATATATATATATATATATATATATATGTATTACTTCAAATGTTATTTTTGTGAATACCAGTATTTAAAATAGACGTCCAATTTCTATTTTAAACAGTGTGCATTACATCTATCGGTCTGTGCATTCGAGAAATTTTAATAATCATATGTGCTCTCTAGATTGAAAATAAATTAGAAATTGCTTTGTTTACGTTTCGGATGCGAAACTGAGCAGATATGGGCTTTCGATAAAAATAATTTGAACGAGGAAATGTGCTTTCCTTAAAATCGATTATTGGTTTCTCTATTCTTTTGTCATTAAAGAACTCTCCAATGTATTCCTTCCAACTCTTCGCTATTCTAAGTGTTATATTTTCGGATTATATGTATCCTGTTGAAGAGCAAGTTTTCCGCCCTGCTTTTCCTTTTTATGTCTGTCTGCTATATTCTGTAGTTTTTCTATTTCTGCACACTTTTATTCGTGTCACAAAAATCCGAAAGTGCCTTGTAATTGCATAAGATGCCTTCCAAAAGCTAAATAAAGTATTAAGAAACAAGAAAAGTCTATTAGAAACTAAGAAAACCGTCTTTACCTGGGCTTGAATACCGACTCCATTTTCGTCGGGATATTTGTTAACGTCTCTTTAACTAAATAGGCCTTTGACGGTCTTAAGAATAGTTCTTCTAAATCAGAGATATTCATGTGGTATAGAACTTCTGTTTGTGGAGATCAAATTGTTATTGGTATGTATATGTTTTAAGGCATTTGTGATTGCATTTTTTTTTCTTGCAATACACTTGATTACAGGTGCCTAAGAGCCATCTAGGCTTTCGATGTTTTCACGCACAAACCACGGGTGTCTAGCAAGAATGTGAAGGAACACTCAGAAGGGTTTAATCACTCCCTCTACTGACTGCGGGCAGCATTTTTTTTTTTTTGTTTTTTTTGTTTTTTTGTTTTTTGTTCGTGAAGCTTCAACCGTAGTGCGTGGGACAACATCAAAGTGACTGTCTCTTAGTCCACTCCTTTTTGTTTAGACACACACGCACACACACACACTCTCTCACTCTCTCTCTCTCTCTCTCTCTCTCTCTCTCTCTCTCTCTCTCTCACACCTTTCCCCCTTCCACTTTAACGTAACACTTTTGTTTGTTGTCACTGCTTTTCTTTTAGAATTCTTCGTTGGGATTTACCAGCTGTACACATGATTTTGCTTCTAGTGAAGGGTTCATATTGGAAGTCAAAGAATCTTGTTTTCAACATGAAAAAAATAAGAGTGAAAATTTTCTTTGGCGCCTTTTTACAGCACAGTTCCGTATTCTTCTTGATGGTGAGAGAAATGATTCTCTTTTGTTCTTGTTTTACTTCTTCGGATCCATCTTCAAGCTATTTTCCCTTTTCTTTTATTATGGATCCCTTCTTTATGGATTTTTCTTCTCCAATTTCTTCTCAGCAATTCTTTCATTCTTCACTTTCTAATGTCTCCAATTTGTTCATCTTTGAATAATTCCCCTTCCCCTCCTCCTCTTTCTTCTTCTTCAATTCATCCACGTCCTTTTGTATTCAAATTCTTTTTTGTTTTTCTTTAGCTATTTTTTTATTTCTCTTATTTTTAAGGTCTTCCTTTCTTCTTCTTCTTCTTCTTCTTCTTCTTCTTCTTCTTCTTCTTCTTCTTCCCTATTCTACTTTCCTTCTTTCTCTTTATTTCATAGATCTTCTTCTTCTTCTTCTTCTTCTTCTCTGGCATTTTCAACTTCATTTTCTTTCTAATTTCCGGTACAGTATTCTTTCAATCCTTATTCTTTTTTTTTTTTTGTCATTTCCAATTCCTTCGCATTCCGTTTTTTTCCATTTTTTACTTCTTCAGTAACTGCTCCATCTTCTTCTTCTTCTTCTTCTTCTTCTTCTTCTTCTTCTTCTTCTTCTTCATTTCCTGTTCCCCGTCCCGTTCCTCCTCCCACTTCTAGTCTTTGACTCATTTATATTCTCCCCACCCCACTCATTAATATCCTCAATTGAGGTTTATTACCCTCTACCTTCTGTTCTGTTCCATGGTGACGAAATTTCCGCAGGAATTGTAAATCTAATTACAAAGAGCGGATTGACGATTAAATGAAACGAGCCGTTACCCTCCGACACACACATTCGGATGTAAATTATCATAGTTCTACAGCGACACACACACACAGAGAGAGAGAGAGAGAGAGAGGTTAGATGGATAGATATTACTTGTTTCTGAATCTGCTTCCACTGCTAAGTTATAAATATTCGTTTGCACATGTTTGTGAAAGAAACTCCTTTCAATTGTCATTTTCTCTTTAAAGGCCAGATTAAAGTAAATAGATATAGGAAGATTATGTTACGCCAATCTTTCAAGTAGAGATGGCCTACATATCTTAAAAATCAATATTCTGAATCTTCACTTTTACATGGTACGAGCACCAGTGCAAAATATATATTTAGCAGAGCCTCCTTCTCTCATATACGCGATATATATATATATATATATATATATATATATATATATATATATATATATATTCGGTTGGTGCAAAAATAATGTCGTTTTCTCACATAGTAACATATGTGAGAAAACGACATTATTTTTGCACCAACCTAATATATATATATTACATGAATCAATACAAAAAACAGATATAGAAGCTAATGTTTTTTGTATGAATGATTCATGTAATGTAAATTGAACTGCACCACATACATATACATATATATAAATATATATATATATATATATATATATATATCAGAGTCTTCTTCTCTTATATGCGCGAATCACTTTTGAAAACCCCAAAATGACACTCGTAATAAATAAAAATTTAAACTGCAACTCCAAAAATGTGATTTATGCACTAAAATGCACAAAATGCACAAAATGCACAAAATGCAAGCAGTCATATATAGGTATCAGCCAACAACTAAACAACAGAATTTCCTTCCACAAATGAAACATAAAATTAGCAGACAAAAGAAAACTCTTTGTATCACAACACAAAATAAATGTAACCTACAAATACTAGAAAAAACTTCATAAAAATTTTAAACCAGCACTAAAGAAATCATAGCCCCACAAACACACGAAAACACACAACATGCACACATAATGGAAAATTACAGTGGTTGAACCAATAGCATGCATGCGCACACTCTCACACGCGAGTATCTGTGGAGCACAAATATGTATACACATATTGGCAAAAACAATAGACTACTCACAATCACACACACAAACCTTAACAACATAGAAAGCGTGTGTGTGTGTGTGTATATATATGTATGTATATATGTGCGTATGTGTATGTATGTGTGTATATGTATGTATACTAATTCTTTATAATAAGACAGTATGTATGTATGGGAAGGGAATATGCGTATACATACGCATACTAATATATATATATATATATATATATATATATATATATATATATATATACACATATTGGCAAAAAACAAATCGGCTGCTCACAAACACACACACGAACCCTACACAGCATAGGAAATGTGTGTATGTGTATGTATGTGTGCATATATATATATATATATGTATATATATAGATATATATATATATATATACATACATATATATATATATATATATATATATATATATATATATATATATGTGTGTGTGTGTGTGTGTGTGTGTGTGTGTGTGTGTATACTAATTCCTTATAATAAGACAGCATGTATTTATGGAGAGGGAGTATACGTATATATACGCATGCTAACAAAAACACACACAACACAAAAAATGGAAATAGATCTAAGAACACTCGGAGGTCATTAAAAAATAAGAATACATATATCTTTCTTCCCCCTTTTTCGGACCAATCTTGAATGTTTTATTACTGTTCCCGTAAATCTTTCTCACTGCCAATTCAAGAAAGACATTTGTATCACCACCACACAAAAAAGAGAATGTTTAACATCAAGAATATTTAACATCGAAAACATGAGGAAAATTAATTCATTTTAATAATATGTGGAAATATCCACTCTTTGCCTGAAGAAAGTCACGAAACCCGAAACCCGTGTTGCAAAATTATTGAAAATAAAGCATATGTATATTTTTTTTTAATTCTACGTTACAACCAAAAACATTTCTCTCTTCTTTTTAATATATATATATATATATATATATATATATATATATATATATATATATATATATATGATGTATCAAAAATACTTTTTTATTTTTTTAAATTTTTGGAGCTCGTCCTCACACCAAAATAAGGACAAAACTCTATACAAATATATATCTGCAAATCCTTCGTTTTTGTAGTTATTAATTATGAAGTTTACGGTAGACTGTTAAATGAAATGTACAATCCAAGATACAATCCAAAGATACTTTTACAAAATTTCGGGGTGGGTTCCTGACGCCAAAAACAAGATAAAATATCCATATAATCATATGTCCAAAACGCCATCGTTTATCTCAACACAGCAACTCATTAAAATGTCCTCCGCTTGCTTTTACGCACACAGGTACTTATTGGACAACTGACTGGCGGACCCTTTGAAATACTCCCATACGGTGTCGAATGGTTTCGCAGGCCCTCATGATTGTTTTAAGTGGGCCCCACAGATAAAAATTCAAATGATTGAGGTCAGGGGAACATGCAGACCATAGAACCGATCCTCCCCTACCTAGCCATCTTTTATGGTGGATGTCAGCCAGCGCATCACGGACAATGTAATTAACATGTGCTGGAGACCCATTGTGCATTATTAGCAGGGGTACATCCTCTAGCATGTCTGGAATTGTGTTCGAAATAAAATCCCTGTAGACATCTCCTATAGGACGTTTTGGGAGAACATATGGACCTACCAGACAGTCACCTACAATTCCAACTACCTACATTAATCGTAAAGTGATGATGGTGTCTAACCTGTATTGTACAATAGGGATTTCAATCCGTCCACAACTGTTGTGTAAATGTTATTCCATCTCTTCTAAATGTGTTGCCTCATCTGTAAACAAGATTAAGCAGAGAAACAACGGATCGGCATTTTATGCAATAAAGGATCTGCAGAAGTTCTCCCGTGGTGAGTGATCAGAGGGTGAAAGACGCAGCAAACGTTGCAAATAATACGGATAAAGGAGCTGCTCTCGAAGTACCCTCATGCAGTACTATGAGATGTACGCTATAGTAGACAAATACAGTGGTTGAACCAATAGCATGCATGATCTAGACGTGTGCTGATACCTGGATCGTCACCGACAGTCTATAGAATATGTTCTTTGTGATCAGGCGTACGGGCGTATTCTCGGCTTTCCTCGATCCATATTTTGTGGTGCCACGAATCCTGTCTCAGCAACTCGACGATAAACAGCAGCAAAGGTTGGATGACTCGGCTGCCTTAGGTCTGGAAATGCATTTTGATGCAGCCGTGCAGCCTCGCGTCCATAACCATTCGCGCGAACGTATGTAAAATCATATCCGCCTGCTCATGATAGGAATATCCTACCATTGCTAAATGGATCACTTCTCAGTTAACTCACTAATACATACGTTAAAAGAAGACAGACTAATCACATATGTACACTAACCGTGCCTACATAGCAACACGGTGAAATCTACCGTAAACTCTCTTTAAATTTAATAACTCAAAAAAAAAGGATTTGGAACATATGTTTATATTTTTTACATAACCTATATATATATATATATATATATATATATATATATATATATAGAGAGAGAGAGAGAGAGAGAGAGAAATACCTCGAAAGATTCACAAAAAATGTGCACACATGATGAAAAAAATATGCCAAAGTTAATAAAAAAAGTTTTATCGTCAGAATCTTTTGTTATCATTAGGAGGAAAGACCAAAAGATTTTTTGACAAATAAATTAAATTTTTCTAATTTTTTTTCAGAACCTTCAAAATTTTGCTTAAACTAACGCAGTTTAGTGATTTTTCTAAAGCGGCCGAACAAAATCTACCTGACAGCTGGATCTGCTAAGACAAAAGCACACGCCACATTCAAAGACTTGCTCAGGAAATTCCTCTCGAATAACCATCAAAACATGATGAATAGAAAGCCCCCCACCCCACTAGACAGAATGCCTTCATAATCGCGAATTGAGAAACAGGTCTCCTGTAAACAAAATATATTCACCCAGAGAAGTTGAAGAACGTGAGTTAACCTCACCCTGTGAGACTCCGTCCTCAGTCCTCGGGCATTCAAACTAGCCGACTAGAGAGACATTATCAAACCGATTAGGTTCGCTCTTCTGCATTTGATGTGGCCTGTCCCATTGATCCTGTGCCCATCTCATTCTTGATGGTGCTATAAAGCCCTATAAAGGGATGGATGAAGGATAAAGGTGCCCATCTCATTCTTGATGTTAACTATAAAGTCCTATAAAGGGATGGATGAAGGAAAACGGGGAACTTACCTGTACAATATTTCTGCATTTCGCTCATTTAACCATTGTGTATGTAGGCAGCTAGTGGGGGGGGGCACTAATTTCAGAAACATGTTCGCCTCGTCTATCATGCCCCAAATCTGCCGCGTACCCGATCGCACAAAGATCAGTATCCTCTTTGCTTTCTGGAAATTCTTTGGGATCTCGACGTCCCTTGGGTTGATCTGTCGAAAATTGAATAAACATTTAAGATGTTTAGTGTTTCTTGCTTGAGCTAAGACCCTCTCAGTCTGAACCGGGGATACGTGACAGACGTCTTCCCCAGAGAAATATGGTTGTTTTAATTCTTTTCCTTTTCTTTGACACCACCGGAGCATCCGAACTTCTGTTTCTTTTTGTGCTTTCAATTTTTTTTTTGTGGTGATAGGGGGGGGTGATAGAGAAGGAGTGGGAGTAAGTGTAGAAGTGGGTGTTGTTCTGGGTGTATGGACAGATGTGTTTTTAAATAGTGATGGTTGTATCAATAGAATATCTTGGATTGATACTTTTTGTTTTATAGGTGCGTTTGTTAGTGACTTGGGCGGACAGGGGGGTGAAAAATTGTTTTTGATACGGATGTCGGGGAAGACGGCGCAGAGGATGAGGGGCCCGACACTCCCAGCAGCTTTTTTTTTTATTTTTTTTAGTCCGCTTAGCGTCCAACCCTCCTTTTAGCTTCTTGATTTTTTCAATTTTCTCACAACTGGGTTCGATTAATTTCTAGACTTCTAAAGCATTCTCGCTGTACGAAGTTGGGGCGTGACCCTTAGAGTTTGTAGAGGGGCTTTGGTGTTACTGGCCCTGGGGGCTTTCGGGGACTGAAGGACGGTAATGTGGGACGGTTTTTGGAGTAATGTGGGATGGTACCCAACAGAGGGTTTATCCACACCGGCCCGTGTCGCTAGTATGACCCATTACAGGCATCGCTGAACTAACAGTATCGGTCGGCCTTCTTCTCTGAACAGAAGAAGAGGTAAGCAGTTTCTCCAGACCTCCAACAAGTAGGTCTTCTGCCAGTCACGGTGACTGACATTTTCCGGCCGAAAATTCCAAACAGTTGGAGATGGATACAAACAATCGAGCATGATATCAAAGCTCCATGCCCCGTTGAAGTTGTCGGAAGTCGCACTTAAAATTTGGCCCTACTGCATGAAAAATACGGCCAGGTGCTCTCTCGGCACTGACGAGGGATAGCGAATACTGCTACTTGGTCCTTAGCCGACCATCATACTCTGTCCATAGGATGTCCGTTGTCATCAATTCTCTTTTGGCTATTTCCAGACAAGCTTCTGTTGTAGGCAGCAGAACGTCCCACATAAAAAAACCGTTACCTTTAATTACTCTTTGGGGTTTGACTACCAGGGACATGAGTGATCGAATGACTGTGTCTTTCGACACAATTCTCTTTTCAAACATCTTTAATTCCTGAATGTCTTCTAAAAGCCCATCTTTTTTCATAAGATGTTCGAAACCTTTAGTCCTTTCTAGATATTCCACGATATTTATAATACAACTTTGGGGAGGGGGGGGGGCTTCCAGCATGAGGGCGATTCCCCGGTAATCGTCTTTTTTCGTGCCTGTATTTCTTTCGGCACATTCTTGTTTACTTGTACTTGATTTAGTTAATTCCTTATTTTCTGTGCCACTATTATGTGCATATAGCACATTCTTTTCTGGAACTGGGTTACTTCCACCCACTTACCAGATTTCTTTTTCTCGAGAGGGTCTAATTTTAAAAAAAAATGGTTAAACCAGTATAAATAAAAATTTTAATTGACTACTAAATGAACTAATTTATAATTAAACTTGAGAAAAAAAAAAGAAATAATCTAAAAAAGTTTAATTTTAAATAAAGAGGGATTAAACTAAAACCAATAAAGTTTTAAGAAATAAACCAGAGTTAAAATAGAAGTCTGCGAAAACTAAACTTTAACCCCCAAAATTAAAATAAAAGTCAGCCGAAACCGAGGAGGGCAAACTAAAAAATCAACGTCTGACTAGAAAAATAAAATAAAAATAAACTTTTCAAATACCAAGCACCCCCCACCCACCCCAAAAAATGGATTTCGTTTAAATTTTCCTAATAAACTAGTTCAAGTAAGGTAGATAATAAAAAGACTAAATTAAATTAAAAAAAGCAATAAAAATGTAGTTTGGTAAGCATTTATTAAAAATATATATATAATTAAGATGGCAGCCAAAAGCCGACGTGGAAACAAAGTTCGGACCAGAAGAAAAACTAAACTGTTCAAAAATCAAAAACAACAAAAATGGATTTCTTTTTAAAGGTTTCTTAAGTCTTTTTCAAAATTCCGTCGATGAAAAATTAAAAACAAGCTATGAATTAAATACGAAAGCAATAAAAAATACAATAGTTTGGTAAGACTTTTGTCAAACCGGGAAAATAAAAATAAAGATGGCGGCGAAGGCCGACAGGAAAACTGAAAAAAGACTGACAAGAAAAAAAAGAAAAAATTAAATCAAACAAAAACGAATAAATTAAAGAAGGAAAAATAAATTAAATCAACTTAACAAATGTCTGTAGGTCAAAAATGTTCTTAATATTATCCAAAAATAGGTTTCTTTTGCACACGAACTCCGTCCAACAGCACTGGTGTGAAAATAGGTCTGTTCAATTCGAAGACGAGACTTCAACTACCATAGGGAAAATCTCATCCGAACAATTGCCATGAAAGTATTTATAGAAAAAGGCACAATGAAGCAGTTTTAGGGCGTTGGGAAAGTGACGGATAATACTGCCAAGTTTACTTTGGATTTTCTCAAGGATCTCTAAATATATAGTAATAGAACCGGACCTTATGTGGCAGTAATATTCTAAGCATCGACGAAAGGTAGATATGTAAGAGAGAAATATTGTCTAGCACGACACAGTGAACCAATTTTCTTAGCAACTGATCTTGCAATGGGTTTAATATATAGTCTTTCCATTTTTCAGCGAATGTTAGCCTGAGAAGACGCCACGAGTCACTCTCTTGATGGAAGGCAGAAAAAAGCCTCACAGTAAAGAGCAGTTTTGTTTTGGAGGCGTTAAAATTAGCATGCCATTCTTTGCCCCAGTTAACAACAAATTGAAGGTATTTGATGATAAAATGGTTTTCTCATCAGTATAGATACCAAATTGAGAGCTGATGCCATCGTTAAGGTTGCTAATGAAAATTAAAAATAAATCAGAAGCAAGAATAGAGCCCTAGGGTACACCTACATGAGTATAAGTGGATCGAGATATTTTACCAACAATATACTGGAAACTTTTGCATCAATTTTGAAGGCTTTATTTTAGAATAAATAGGTAAATAAGCTTGAAGTGATTTCTATCTCTTGTTTAAAAAAAAACTTATATTGATTAAGTTTGAGAAATGTTGGTTTCGATATTTTTGGACACAGCCAGATTTGGAACTAGATAAGAATTGCAGGAATTATCAAATTCAGTGGGTATGCTAACAAGTTTTTCACGCTTTCAACAATTCGCCCCTCTTTATCATCAGAATTTCTTGAACATTCTGACCTTTTTCCCAACAGAAATAGACAATTTCCTTTTTATACTCTTCTTTTGGTTATCAAGTGATTAAGAGTACATTTGGAATTAATTCCAGATTTCTAGAAAATTTAGATGACTTAATGGCCAAGGATCTTTTTGAAATTTTTTCCCTACCAAAGTTTTGTGTTCCATGGCGAAAACTTACCTATCTATGTCTAAGAAAGTGTGGAAAAACTTTTGCTGTTCCCATCCACTTAACGTTGTGAACGGGGTTTTACAGTAATTTGTATAGTCAAGACCGTCAATTGAAAATCATATAAAGAATTGATTTACTTGATTTAAAGAACGAAGCTCATTCATCTCATTAAATGTGTAAGAATGTATTGAATAAAATTATTAACAAATATCACATATCTGTTATCTGCACTGTGTTATCCATACCATTGTAGGGATACAGAAGGCGATTATCTCCCTTTGGTCAAGATAGTAACATGGATCACGTGACGGCTGCTTTGTGACGTCACTTCATACAGTGACCAAGAGTGGCCAGTCATTCAGTTAGTTTACAGGAAACAAACCGAGAGGTTGCTTTTTTTTTTTTTAGCTAGGACCTCACGGCTTGGGCTGATGCTAAATCTGCTCCCCACCCCAAGCAGCTTACAAGTCTATGGTACCTTTTCATTTTGGGAATATATCTTCACCAGATATAAAATGAAATTCCAGCTTGCAGTCCTAAATTTGAGAAAACCCAAGATACGCCGTTTCCCCTACGCGGAATATGCCCTTGCTTGGAACTTTGTAGATTAATCCGGCCCGTTGAATCTGAAGTCCTTCTCCAGAAACACAGAAGTATCTCCATATTTCGTTCACCTTGCGCTATACTTGATGTGTAGATGTGTAGACGTGGGACACGTGTAAAGATTTCAAGATTAGTTGTAGTATCCATACGGACAGTTTTTAATGTGAAGAAGAGGATGACTACGAGGGAAACTATTCAGAGAAAGCTTGGAAGTGGCAGAATCTACAAAAAGCACAATAATGATTTCATCAAATCTCTCAAATCCCAAATCTCCAAAGACACAAAGAAAGCCAAGAGAAAATTAGCAACTGAACTTAAGATGGATGCGAAGACTATCAGAACAGCAGTGAAATATGGCTTAAAACTAAAATCTTACACAAGAACACCTAGAGATTTGCTGACACGACCGATGAAGGCCTGAAGATTGGAAAGAATGCAAAAACGTTCTTACTTATCTTAAAAGAAACAAGTCTAGTGTGAATATTTTCTCAGACAAAAAATCTTTACTGTTGACACTGCTCTAAATCGTAGGAATTGCACACTCAAAACTCATGTCAAGGGCAGTTTCAGAACAAAGCAACCAGCTCAAGTTATGGTCTTTGGGATTGTGGCCTTCGATGGGAAAAACGCCTATCAAATTTTATAAACCTGGTGAAAAAGTTAATGCCTGTTACAAGAGTCTGAGATACAATGTATTACCATGATGTATGGACTCAGGATGAGGCTCATGCCCATACACCCCAAAAAGTACAGAATTTCTGCAAATCCAATTTTGTCAATTTGGGGCCATCACAATTCTGACCCTCTTCCAGCTCAAACCTCAACACTCTAGATTATGCTGTTTGAAGCGCTTTAGAATATGCTGCTAATAGAACATTGTTCCAAATATTGACTCTCTTATGGATACCAACGGAGAAGCGTGGGACAAGATGTTCTCTGTTTTTTTTGTTTTTGTTTTTTTTTTTGTTTTTTTGGAGAAGAGTTGTAGAAGTTTCAGAGGGGGGCGGGGGCCTGTGGAGGCAGCAATTGAGAAACAAGAAGGATATATCGAATAAAATGTTTCATTTTGTATTTGTATGTTGGAACCATTCGTATATCTTTAAATCAACTATAAGGCTTTTATTTCGATCCAAAATTATGCAAGTTTTACCTCCCCCCCTGTATGTATGTGGGGTGCTTTTAGAACGGATTGTGATGGACAACGAGCGAATACGAGAGTATACAATTATTTTTTATTATTATGCATTTTTTTTTTTTTTAGTGCGGCACACAGTTAAAAGCGAAATCTATAGCAATGTCCTTCCGGTTGGTATTTTAGAAACGAACTAGCTATCGTCTGCGATACTGACTTACAAAATTATTACTAACATCAGCTACCGTTTCAGTTTTGGTTTTGAATGCCTTGTGTGAAAAAGTTAACATTTGTTAGATGTGTGTAAATATACGTAACTAAGCTTTCGTAACTTTTATTCTGAAATTTATACGCATACGCCTTATGTATATCATGTGTGTATGAGTACGCATGCCTACATTGATGTATATGTGCGCACGCGCGCACGCGCCCGAGTGTGTGTGTGTGTGCGTACCTGCGTGTGTGAGCGAGAGAGAAAGAAAAAGGGAGAATTCGCATTTGATTATTTGCTGATGGAGTTGTCATTATTTGATGCATTATTCACATTTTTATTGTTACAAGTAGGCTTTTCGATCATCACCCACCCAGCTATTCTAACAGATGCAAACGACAACGATTCACCTGGCCCTGTAAATTCTCTTACTTATATGTTTGAATCATTCCCTATGGTTTTTTTTTTTTTAGATTTGGGCGTATCTGTGTGTGTGTGTGTTTCAATGCTGTTCTTTTTCATAGTTTGTTTTTGTAGTTAAGCCGATTACTTGTAGTCCTATCCAAGCTGCGTCCAACCCCAACCGCCACATCGGCATTGGTTCATGTTGTAGAGAAGGGACTAGCCATCAATTGTAAGAAAGAGAGAAGTCATAGTCATTAGAAAAAAGGACAACCCAAGATGTGAACTACAAACTAGAGATATCAGAATCAAACGAATACAGGAATTGAACCATCTGGGAATTGTTACAAAAGATGATGGAAAATATACCACAAAACTCTGAAATAACAAATGACACCTTACAAAATCTAAACCAAGTCTTAAGAAAGAAAAAATGAAAGAAGGAATAGGGTACTTAATTTTTATGCAATATCAATTCTTTTATATAAAAGTGAATGCTAAACAATTCTCTGACAATTGGAGACTTGAGGCAACAGGAATGTGGTTCTACAGAAGGATGCTGAGAATACTATGGACGGAAAACACGGAAGTTTTAAGGAAAATAGGAACAAAAGGATGTTTGTAGTTAGAATCAGAACGAGATAATTTCTATTTCTTGGATACATAATGAAGGAAGAGGGACTTATAGAGTTGGACATTTACAGGACATACGGAAGGCTAGATGGTCAGAGGAAAAGACGCTGGTGTAAATGGGTGATAGAACAAGAACTAGTAAAGGAACAAACTTTACTTAAAGCTACAATGGATAGAAAGTTGTGGAGAGCCATGATCGCCCATGTCCTGAAAAGAGGTGGTAAGAAGGAAAAAATTTAAAAGAAAACTCGACGTTCCATTTCTATTGTTAGTTATAAATATCATTTCAGATTTTATGACAAGATCATATCATAAAAAAAAAAATGCATTACAGTTGAAATTCTTGAGTCTAACCTCTCTGCAGTCATTAGAAGTTTTGTTTAATCACATGACAAAATCTCTGATTTTAACCAGTGTCTATAAAACAAGTTGAAAGGAGAAATTTTATTAATGACCAATGAGAGTATGCGTGAGTATATATACATATATTCTCTTTTAACTGTGTGTGCTTATGTGTTTATTTACATATGTTTGCGCATCGGTGAGAGAGCGGGTCAACTCTCGTACATTCTCGGTAGGAGGTTTAACAAATATCTCGTCAAATGTCTTGACATTTCATATTATTGTTATGTCTGATCGCTCCATATTTTTAGACTGGATTGCAATTTTTTCCCTCCTCGACTCCTTTTGTTTTATTATCACTCGGACTCATTTTGAATACGTCCGGCCATTTAAAATATTATTGATGGGCAGTTTCCAGCAAAGACCCGTAATAATAATGCCTGCTGGATTTTATCAATACAGTGAACAATATGGCTGAGTGATACATACAAGTAAGTTGCGATGTTGAATGTCACTTAGTATCGTGATTAAATAGTAATTAATAGGAAAAATCATCTTAAAGTTTAGTTGTAATATTAGCTTGTTTTTTTTTTTATTACGAGTTGATATCAAAAACTTTCCGGGCGAGTTCCGGCTGACATCGCTGTGTTTACTTCGCAAATTGTAACATTTGTGTTTTTCTGATCGCGTGTTTTTCTGATCGCCTCCGATTCTGACATGCAAGAGTAAGCTCATCGTTTTTGCTTTTCTTTCGACATCCGCGGTATTGTGCATCAAGAATTCGTCCCCGAGGGTCAGAGCGTCAATCTAGAGTTCTAGTATAACATTTTGAGTCATTTGAGAGAGGTCGTTCGGCTAAAGCGACTGTATCTGTGGGGCGCGAAGAATTGCATTCTTCACGATGACAATACACCCTGTCATCAAGCTCTCCTCACTTATGAGCCTCTAGCTAAAAACAACACTTTATCGACTCTGGACTCGCCCTATTCACCAGATTTAGCACCTCCAGACTTCCATCTATTCTCCACGTTGAAAATGCAACTCATTTATGGACATAACACGCTTAGGCGATCATGTATTTTTCTTTACATGACTGACGAAGCAGATTTTTCCCGCGGTAGGTTGCCATTTCTTTCTGCGGTAGACAAGTTGTCATCCAAGGCTATAGAACCCGGTCTGTCCTGCTATTAACCCATATCTTGGGGGCGGGGAGTAGAAGAGGATTCATACCTTTCTAAAAGATATTAGCACGTAAGTGAATGTAATGGATTTGACTGGAATTCGAACTCAGCTCTCCGATTCCTCAATCCGAGTCACTATCCATTACCCCACCACAACTCAATCACCGTTTTAAGACCATTGCTGTGATGAAGAGGGAATCTCAGAATGTCCTCGACTCGCTTACAGAAAATCACTTCTAAACCGGATTCCAAAGATGGTAGAAACACCAGCACTGGTGAATTACTGCGCAAGGTGACTATTTCGAAGGAGATGATGTTACAATTTAGGTAAATATATTAGTTTAAAAATATAACTATTCCGGGAACTTTTTGATACCACTTCGTATGTTATTTTCAATTATCATTAAATTCTTAAATAATAATTTCGTTTCGTCTTAATTTTCTTGAGAAAGAATCTGTCTGAATGGAGCTTTCTCCTTGGAATACGGAAGAAATAAAAGTGATCCATCTCCGGGAAAGTAGCAGGGCGTGTCCTGAACTAGTGGAGCTCTAAGAATGGAGGCTTATCTGAACATTTGCTATGGAAATAGCAATAGAGTACCGAGAGGCTTGCGACGTTCTGTCCATAGCATTACCGAATGGAGAATAAGTCTTCTCCCAGAAGGTGCTGTAAACAATTTTGAATTCTGTTAAGGCTGGAATGTGAAACTTGAGCAGCGGCAGCAATATGTACTGTATATTTTCGCGTATAAGCCGACTTTTAAATCCCCCAAATTACCTTTAAAAATTCTTATACTACAATTCTAAAAAGAAACCTTAAATTCTGAGTGATGTTTGTGGATAGGCTAACCTCGGGCTCTGTGCGATAACCAATAACGTACATGAAATGATTCACATTATCAAATAAACTGATAATAAAATTAATAAAATCATTTCTACCTTATATATTACTGGCATAACTTGATAAGAAATTGCCTATTTGAAGAATAATTCCATATAAATGAAACCAACTTATGCAAGCTCAGCTGAACTTTCAACAATCATCATAGTAGTGTTTATTATGGCAGTAATAAAATTTAGGATAAACTAATATTCGTTTCTCATTAAAAATTCATAATCATTTTGGCGGTGAATTATAACACAATCTCGGATTACATACAACCTTTATTTAGGAACAGAATGAATGAAAAATTTCGAAAGTGGAATGTACTATTATCGTACATTATCGGTATTTTGTGATTGTCAATGAAGTATAAGTGAATGGCTATTAGTACACCAGGCTGTTTGTAGCTGTTTAGCTATAGAAAACGAAGAAGAAATCAATATTCGCAAGGGATCACGTGATGAGACATAAACAAAACAATGGTTTCCCTTTTAGGGGACATGTGTAGGAAAAACATGATATAGAATCGGTTTTGTTATTTCGCTTATTTTGAATTTCTAAGGATACAGTAAGTAACGACATTTTCAATAACATCATCTTTATATAATCAATAAGCAGTCGTTTATACTACAGGTATAGGATAAATTCATGAAAATTTGCTATATTTTTTTACCTCGTCTTATCTAAAAGTCGCCTTATGCGCGGAAATACACGGTAGCAATTATATGGCTACAATAGTCTATTTTTGGTCTAATCTGTCATGCAACGCAAACTCGTTGGCAACGCAAACTCGTTGGCAACGCATCCGCTATGCGCCTGTCTTAGATTGATGAATGGTAAGGTAGTCTGGCATCGACTACTGTACTCTATTTGATCTTTATTAAAGCCCTATTATAGTAGCCTTGTACCTTACTAAAATAAATTTAGTCAATATAAATAATTGTTCATTGGCTCGAACTGGGACTTGTCAGGCGTGTGTATTCGTGTGCTAGTGTAAAACAGAAAATTAGTCGACTTCGCGAATGGAATAACAGAATAGCGAAATATTAGAGAATAGCGAATGGAATGACAGAATAGCGAATAAATGAGAGAATAGCGAATAGAATGACAGAATAGCGAATAAATGACAGAGAGTCTCGACGTAGCTAGAGTTTCCGGTATGTGGGTCATTGTGTTACGATGCGAATATGATTGGCGTCATGGTTTTATTTTTATTGATTTATTTATTTTTTTACCATTTCATTATTTGCTTTTATTTTTGCTGTTGTATAACAATGAGCAGAACATCGTTAAGGAGTTTAAAAAAAAAGACGACGTTGAATAGAAGGAAAAGAAAAATATAATTTAAAAAATTGAACACCACGCACATGACGAAATAAACGGTACAACTTAATTGAAAGAACATTCTATTTCAGCTTTCTTGCTTAGAATACTGCACTTTTAAGCATGGCACAGCGGTAAGAAAATGAGAATACAGGTTGAGAGGTTCCATATTCTGAGAAGGATTTTTTTTTCTCATTTTATAAATGCTTTTCTATTTAAAAAATATATATATATACGATCATGGCCTACACAGATTACTTTACTTTACTATCTGTGAATTGCATACTATCTTTAGAAATATAATGGAGCAGTTTGTCCTGGCTTACTCCATTGTTTGGAATTCAGAGGTAGTTTCCCTTCTCTTAGACTGGTTGTCACTCAAGACTAGATAGCCCAATCTACCCTGATATTTAACCAATAGTTCGGTGGTGAGAGATAAGATACGGATTCATACTTTTCCCTCAATTTTAATTTCTGCGCTGATAACAATTATACTACCTGCACGTCCTGGAAGGAAAATGCTGATTTAAAATAAAGCTAAGACCTGTAAAAAAAAAAATGAGATGAGAACAAGTCTAAGCTATGACGACATTCATGGAAGACTCGGAAAAGGCCGACTTCATTGTCAGTTGCTTATAAAACTAACCAGCTAACCACGGTACTGTGTTCCAGGAGTAACATAAATTATAAATGTGTAATTTGAAAATATAGAGGTGGAGGTCTGTCACCCTTCACGTTGTCCCTCCTGTAAGTAGCCGTTTTGCAGGGAAATTAATATCATGACAAAGCGCTAACTTCAGGATATTATAACTAAATTTATGTTCTTTCTTTCTTCCTTTTTTCTCCTTCTTTTGTTCTGTACTTTTTCCCATTCTTTCTTCTTTGTCTTTTTCTATTATTCTTTTTTCGTTCTTGTCTCTGTTTTTTGTTTTTTTTTATTCACCCATCGTTGCGAGTTTTGGACCCGACGCAGATAATTGGTCATAGAAAACAGAGTAAAAGCAGCAGTAGCTGATCGGCGTCTTTATTAATCTTTGCTTTCAAAAGAAACTTTCTCTTTTCATTTTCTTTCGCCGAAAGCACGTTCCTACATCCGATAGTACTTTTCTTGGTTCAAGAAGTGGACACTCGGATTCAGCGGTCAACATAAGGTGTACCTTTACACAGTAAAAATTTTTTTTTTCTTTTTTATTCTTATGCATTATAACATTACTGACTGCTTTTAATTTCCTTTCATTCTGTTATCGTTTTAATAAAAACATGTTTGATGGTACCACATCTTTTTATTTGTTTGTGTTGTTCTACGACAAGTGATCAGTAGTTAAATTCTTGCTTGATCTTTAGTTTAATATACACATATCACTTTCTATTTAACATATGCAAATAGGTAAAATCCTATTTGCCAATCCCATTACACCTCTCTGAACCGAAGAGATTTTAATGCCGTTCGTTGTTCTATAAACTCTTTCTTCCTCTCCCCCTTGAGGTTTATGTCCTGTTCTTTTTAATGGAGATCTTGGTCTCATTTCATCTTCCGTGTTTGAGTCACTCTCGCTATCATCCATAGGCTCGTTTTCTGTTACATTATCCTGATCTGAAGAACTCATCATTTCTTCTTCGTCAAGATCTTCATACCATCACAACATCTTCCTCTTCAATTCTGAGTCATAATTTGTCAGAATGATCCATTAAGCTTTTTTCCTTTTTTATATATAATGACTGTGTTATGTTCCCTTTGCATGATGAAATTAGTTCTCTCAGGATTTACTGCTTTGTCTTTATTATAACACATCTGTAAGCTTTTCATTTATCGGATAAGATATTGTTAATGGAGACCTTATTTGTCTTTCCATTAACGCAATCTGTCTGCATGTGGAACCGTCCTATAACTTAGCAGTACATTTGGTAAGTAACTCTCTATAGTATCTCTACTTGGTGAAATATGCCTCCAATCCCATTTTTACTATCTGCAGCATTCTTTCTTCAATCCCATTAGATTGTGGGTGATACAGTGGTGTTTTGTAAGAGAAGCAGCCAATCCGCTTCAACCAGAAATCTACATCACAAAATTCTGCTGCGTTCTCTGATACGAGTTTATTCCTTTTTTTTTTTTTCTTTCCATTGTTTTTTTATCCTTTTTCCTACCTTACGTTCGTCTGTGTTTCATTTCTTTATTTTTGATCTTTCTATGCATTTGAGACCAGGTGAAAATTGGTCGTTCCTGTGTTATCTATTGTTATATTTGTGTATCTTCGTTCAAAGGTAGCCACTTACCAACAGAAATGTGGTCTCGGTAACAGGTATTTTCGATCCCTACTGGGTGCTTCTTTACTGTAACCTTATGTCAACCTTAGAAACAGTTATATTTCGATATATACCCGTGTGGATTGGAACTTGTCTATTAAAGCTTCAAAGTTTGGTTAAAATCAATTTATATTAAATTTGTAAAAATCGTGTCCCTTCAGGACGTAGGCAATCATGAATCTCCACCGATTGTTACATTTTTATTACCTGTGATGCATTCTTAGAAAAGATCGTCGAGTGGTTTCTCCGTTGCTTTCGCCACGGTTTAGAATTCAGATTTTCTCTTCTCTTGCTGGTCTAGAGAGCACAGTCTACACTGCTATTTAATTCTCACTGGAAGGGAAAAGAGACGGACTGAAGCTTTCCCAAGGTCATTTATGTGAAACTGAAAGTGAAAGTGGACGTAGCAGAGTAGCTCGAAATTTGAAATCTGCTCACTGATTCCACTAGCCGCACATTTTGTGTACAGTGTAACCCGGATATAAGAGAAATTTTCTCCGGTCCCAAATTGGAGCCTGTGTTAATGCATATAAATCAGACCAAACCCGGATATAAGAGAAACCCTGATATAAGGGAAACCCGGATATAAGAGAAATTTTCACTGGTCCAAAATTAGAGCCTGTGTTAATGTATATAAATCAGACCAAAACCGGATATAAGAGAAACCTGGATATAAGAGAAATTTTATCTGGTCCCAAATTAGAGCTTGTGTTAATGCATATAAATTAGGCCAAACCCGGATATAAGAGAAACCCGGATATAAGGGGAAACCCGGATATAAGGGGAAACCTGGATATAAGAGACTTCTTCTCCGGTCCCGACAACTCTCTTATATCCGGGTTACACTGTATATTTGAATGTTGTTCTTTATCATGGCTTGTTTTTCGATTTAAACCGATTCCTTGTACTACATGGATATCCAAACTGCGGTCATCTACAATCGTCACATCGGCATTGGATCATGAAATGGAAAACAAGAAACTAACCAACAGTTGCATACAAAAGCCGTGGCTCAAGATGTGAACTGCCAGAATCAAACAAGTAGAGAAATTAAACTACTATGGATTAATAATCGATATATTGAACAAAAACAACTGTTACCGTGATTATCATACTTGTCTCACAATCTATTGTTGATTTCTTTTTGTACACGGTATACTGTGACCTAAATTGGTGTAATCAAATATCATACTTACAAAAATGTTATAATCTAATACAGATATCTACACACAATACAGATTTGCACACACATAGATTTATATTCGGTGTGTCATAAAGCGAGAAGACACGGTGGATAGCGGCTTGGATTGAGGAATCGGAGAGCCGAGAGTTGAATTCCAATCAAATTCATTACATTCACTTACGTGCTAATACCCTTGGGAAAGATATGAATC